>JAOTIZ010000008.1:26848085-26859925 GCA_027123425.1 Erythroxylum panamense | reverse complement strand
CAACCCAAACCTAAACACTAATTAATTTCATTTCAAATGTTTTACACACTCTCTCTATGGGATCGCCCTAAACTAACCACTGCTATAGTAGTAGTTCTAGTTTATTTTCACTGGTTTTACTATGCACTGTCATAAATGTTCAACAAGTGTATGAAAACCTCTAAAAGCATATCTAATATAAAAATTAGATCCTTTGATCTTATTAATGTTCTCAATGGTCTTGGAAAGACATATACTAACATTGAAATGGTAAGAAATTTTCTTAGATCACTTCTAAAGATGTGAAAGCTAAAATGATAGCTACAAAGAAGCTAAGGATCTACTGAAATAGTGAAAAGTGGACTCTAATCCCCCGAGTCTCTTCTGCTTCATTTTGAATATTAATCACTCTTAGTGCTAAACTTTCTATACCTAAGCCTCAAGTTGGTTTACCCCATGACTGTTCTAAGTCCTTCTTTTACTTTTAGCAGCAACTTAAATTGGATTTGATGTGCAATCCACTGACCCTTGGCAAGGGATTGAAGGGCAAGTTGTTAAAACAACATTATAATTGGAAGAATTTATTGGATCTTTTTTACATATGAAGTGAGTCTCTAAGAGATGCAAGAAGAAATGACTTTTCCAAAGAAAAATAATTTAGTGTTCACAGCATTAAATAAAGAAGTAAGGAAAGAGGAAGAGACATCTGCTAGTGAAAGTGATGAAGAAGACATTAGTTTAATGACTAGAAATCAAGAAGTTCTTAAAGTTCCAATTGGCGTTTTGTTGAAAAAAAATATAAGTACTACTAATGGATTTATTATTGTGATGATTGGTGATAAAAAAATAAAAGTGCTACTAATAGATTTATTATTTTGATGAAAAGGAATATGAGAATAAGATGTAGTCATAAACTTAAGAAGATAGTTTTTGAAGTTGATAAAAGGATATGAAATTCATAATTTACATAGTGAAGATTAAGTCAACAAAAAAAGAAGAACAAGGATCATTGAGTTCTTCCTATAGTTTGTAATGTTAATTGTAATTAGTCATTTTGATGTTCAAAAAAGGCTCATTATGTATAAACATTTCATATCACTTCACTGCATGAGATTTTTCATTAGTTAAGAGGCATTGACGCTTTTAGTTTTAACATAAAACCCTTTTTAGGGAATATTTTAGGAAGTGTTCAAATCATAATTACATAAACAAATTGAGTTTGATAATTAGAAGTTTTTAAAATCATGTTTTGGAGCTATTGGTCGACATATATGGGTTAATGGTTAAGCAATATATTTTAAAATTGTTAAAATTGATATTATAAGAGTTTTAGTAACATTAGTTAATGTATGGTTAACCAATGAACAATATTGGTTAACTAATACACCTTTCGGTCAATTAATGTCTCAACTGCTAGTGAATCTATGTATTCAATGTGCAATGGATGACTAATATACTATACTGATCGACCAATTCTTTGTAACTAGCCATTGTAACAGCAAGTTTTTAGCCTCAACTGCTAGTAAGGGTCCCTAAACACATGTTTTTATCATTGGTTCTTGCATCAAAAACCATTTGGGTGCTTTTTTTACATATATTTCTAAGTGTTTTTCATTCATTTAAGAATCATTGTCTTATTGTTGTGTGAGTTCGCCCCTTTAGAGTTATCAAGAAATAAATTAAGGTATTCTGAGTTGTAAGATTTGATTGAGACATTATATTATCATACTTATAGGTGTTCCAAGTGTCATTAAGGTTCCTCTTTACCGTGAAGGAAGATTATAAAAGATTGTATAAAGGTTATTCTTTGCCTTAAACATAATATATGCTAGTTTTACTTCTCTATCAATATCTAGTTTTGAGGAAACTACAACTAGGAACTATTTAAGAATAGTAAATAAATTTAAATTAGATCTCATAATTATGATTTCATTATAATTTTAATTGCATAGTAATTATTCTAAAAAATTTACCTTTACTATTAAAACTTCAAATGTAGTTAACAAAATACATAAACATAAAAAGTGTCTTTAATTAATTATGTCAAAAAATCCACAACTAAGTAATTAATTTTTTGGAAAATAAGTAATGAATTCATTCAAAAATGTGGAAATTACAATGAGAAAGGAAATTCATCCTTAACAGTTGGAGTGTAACATAACACTAAACTATATATAAAGATAACTCTTATAATGCACTATTAATTTTCTAAGTGATACAATGAATAAAGTAAAGGTGAGTTGATAATGGTTATCTCAATCTTCAATCTAAACTTAAGTTAAAACTCCATCCAGGTAAATTTTTTGTACTGTTCAGATTTCCCAAATAACTTGGTGTTTCTTGTCATCTAACTAAAATGTACTAGTATAGCAAAATTCTCCCTAATCACCTTGCAATCTTCCTTACTTTTCCATTTCAAACCCATAATCAAAGATAGACATTCCAACAAGTTGAAGATCTTGTCTTGGAGATCAAACAAATTAAGAAATTTTCTCCATAACGGACTTTTATGACAACACTTAAAAAAGATGTGATAAAATGGTTCAATTTCATGGTTGTAGAGTATTATACACCAACAATCTCCTAATTGTACTAAGTCAATCGCTTAAGTATCTTATACCATACCTCTATAAGACTATCATATTACTGCTAGGATAATGGATTAGTTAGAGAATTCTATAAGATTTCTATTATAGTCACTTACTTAAATATTATAAATTCATTTCTATGATGATCATAATTAAAATAAACTTCATAAATACATATTTGGATCTTTAATGAGATCCTAGATCTTTTTGTAAAAATAATGTCTCTAATGTTCTACAGGACATTAAAGAATTTATTGATTCAAATAATTATTTCTACCAAATGAAAATTTTAGTATGGATTAGTTAGTAATAAATATTAAATTAGAACCTGTCCATTCTTAAAATAATGTTGTTCTAAATAAAATGTACCTCAGCTAGGGTTTACTTTCAAATTTAATACCACAATCTTGAACTCAAATATAAACTCATATATACGATACTGGATATCTTCAACACTTTATAAATACTAGATATCTTAAATACTAAACCCATTTAACATATTATATATATACTTTAACTTCGAATTAGTAATTTTTTTGTATTTTTCTCTATAGATCTAATTTTGAGAATTAAATTGTTATCTTTCCATATCTAATAAGAGTTATTCTTGGGCCATCCTATCTTCAATAAATGAAAAATATAAATTCTTGTTCTCTAGAAGCATTATAGAGATTCCAATGAAGACTATAACTATACTTTCACTAACCTCCTTATGGATATGGAATATCCATAATCATCTCCAAAAAAGAAAAAGAGACTTTTAGTTCATCATGAAAGTCAATCTTTCATCATCATATAATGTTTCACACGATTCACATAATGCAACCTAATAACTATAATATACAAAATTCACATTCAAATAAACACATAACCCTCCTCACACTTGAACAACACATTGTCCTCAATATGGGGAGGTGATAACAAACACATATAAAGACATAAAAATAAAAATAAAGACTAAATTTAAAAAGAAAGAAAAGGTTTAAACAAGGTTTATGGTGATGGAGGTGGTGGAGGGGTTAGAGGTGGCAGTTGAACAAGTGAGGGAATTAGTTATCCTAAGTCAACACAAATTGCTAAAGTTTTATTGAAAACTAGAAACAACTCCACTTAAATATGCAATTTTAACAAACTACTAAACATACTCATTTATGGTCCTTAGCTTAAACCTTACATCCATAAAGGCATCTTAATTATTGAAGACAAAGAAATAACTTCCTTGTCCTTAGGAATTGCTCCTCCGAGATATAGCTTGCAACGATGCCTGTTGACCTCAAAAGTCTCCTTATTAGCGTTTTCTAGTTTGAGGGCTCCATGATTGAAAACTTGAATGATCGTAAATGGTCCACTCCATTTTAATTTTATCTTCCCTAGAAATAGCCTCAACCTTGAATTATATAGCAGAACCTTATCTCCTACTTTAAATTCCTTTTTTTAAGACAATCATTGTGCCATTTCTTTACCTTTTTCCTTGTAGAGTTTGGCATTTTCGTATGTATTATAATGAAACTCTTCAAGTTCATCCAGTTGCAGAAGTCTCTTTTCACTTGCTTGTTTCCAATCAAAATTTAATGCTTTAATCACCCAGTATGCTTGATGTTCTAATTCAACCGACAAGTGACAAACTTTCCTGTACACTAGCCTATAAAGAGTTTGTTTTGATAGGTGTTTTGAAAGCTATATTATAGGCCCATAAGGCATCATCTAGTTTTATTGCCTAATTCTTCTTGGAGTTGTTCACCGTCTTTTTCAAAATTCATTTCAGGTCTCGATTGACAACTTCCACTTTGCCACTAGTTTGCAGATGGTAGGGTATAGCAACTCGATGGTACACTCTATATCTTATTAAAAGGGCATTAAAAGATCTATTGCAGAAATGTGATCCTTCGTAACTTATTATCATATGTGACACTCCAAAATGGTTAAATAATTGTTTAATGAACTTTTACACTACTTTTCCATCCTTGGTTGAAGATGTTACTCCTTCAGCCCAATACAAAACATAATCCACTCCTACTAGCATGTACATAATTCCCATTGAAGATGGGAACGAACCTGTAAAATTAATTCCCTATACATCGAAGACTTCCACTTCTAAAATATTGTATAAAATCATCTCATCTCTTTTGGAGATGTTACCTATTCTCTAGCATCGATCATGTTATGCTATGAAGGTCTGAGCATCCTGAAAAAATTGTGGACAATAAAAGCCACTCTTAAGTATCCGAGTTGCCATTTTGTGGGCTTTGTAATGCCCAACTTATTGACTTGCATGACATTGCTTTAGGATGTCTAGCATTTCTTCCTCTGGAACACATTGTTACATTAAACCATTAGCACATGCTCTATATAAAAATGGCTTATCCCATATATATCGGTTACAATCATGTAAGAATTTCTTCCTTTGTTGGTAAGATAAATCTGATGGAAATCTACCATTAGCAACATAATTTATCATATTGACAAACCATGGTGTAGTCAAACTCTTGAGTAGCATAAGGGTCTCATCGGAGAAAGTTTTGTTAATATCATCGCTTGGCTTGCATTCCCCTCCTTCCAATCTGGATAAGTGTTTTGCAACCACATTTTCTGATCCCTTTTTATCTCTTACCTCTATATCAAATTCTCATAAAAGTAACAACCATCAAATGAGCCTTGATTTTGCATCTTTTTTGTGGAAATGGTATTTTAATGTCGTGTGATTGGTAAACACGATTACCTTTGAACCCAAGAGGTATTGTGGAAACTTATCACACGTGTACACTACTGCAAGTAATTCCTTCTCTATGGTGGTGTAATTTAACTGCGGCTCTACAAAGGTCTTACTGGCATAATAAATTGTGTGTAATCTCTTATCTTTCCTTTGGCCCAATACATAACCTATGGCCCAATCACTTGCATCACATATAACTTCTAATTGAATCATCCAGTCCGGTGGTGATAGAATTGGTGCTGATATTAATGCCTCCTTTAATGTGTTGAATGTAGACATACACTTTTCATCAAACAAGAAAGGCATATCCTTGACTAAAAGGTTTGTCAAAGGTCTTGCAATTTGTGAAAAGTCTTTGATAAATTGATGATAAAATCCTACATGATCTAAAAATCCTCGCACACCTTTTACAGTGCTTGGCAATGGAAGTTTCTTTATCAATTCCTTTTTTGCTCTGTCAACTTCAAATCCTTGTTGTGAGATTTTATGCCCTAGAACTATCCCCTCTGCACCATAAAATGACATTTCTCCTAATTCAGTTCCAAGTGTAACTCTTCACATTTTTGAAGAACTTTGTCCAAAATAGTTAAACACATTTCGAAAAAATCTCCAAAAATTGAAAAATCGGCCATGAACAGCTCCATTATACCTTCTACCATGTTGGTGAAGATAGACATCATACATTCTTGAAATGTAGTAGGGGCGTTTCATAGTCCAAATGGCATCTATCTGTACGCAAATGTATAGGGGAAATGAAGATCTGATTATATCCTGAATATCCATCCAAGAAGCAATAAAACGAATGACCAGCTACCCTTTCTATCATCTGATTTATGAATAGAAGAGGAAAATGACCTTTCTTAGTTACTAAGTCGAGTTTGTGATCATGTATGCATACTCTCCATCCTGTGACCGTTCTTGTTGAAATTACTTCTCCACTATCACTTTCTATTATCGTCATTCCACCCTTTTGTGGTACACATTGTACTGGGCTAACCGAGATGGGATAAATTATCCTTGCATCTAAGAGTTTGATTATCTCCTTGACCACCTCCTTCATGTTAGGTTTCAATCTTTGTTGACGCTCCCTTACCATTCTACATCCTTCCCCTAGGTTTATTTGATGCATGTGAACATTTGGGATTATACGTTGAATGCTAACAATCTACCATTCGATGGATTGCATTCGTTATTTAATAGTTTCTACCACCTTACTTTCTTGTTTCTCATTCAATTGATTTGAGATTATTATCAGTAATGTTTGACCTTCACCTAGAAAGGTATATCTGAGATGTGCAGGTAAAGATTTAAACTCTAATGTTGGTCGTTTTTTTGTAAATGGTGGTATAGGTGTTTCAGTTTGAGCTAATTTATCTTGAGACAATTGAATATCTGACTCGTCCATCTTATAATCTCCTTTAGATTCAAGTTTTTAATATCCATTATTTGTCTCCACTTCTACTGACTGTACTTTTGCGATGTAACTCTTAACTTGTTCTTGCACATTTAGATCCATAATTTCAACCTTCATGCATGCGCTACTCATTATTGGATTCTTTAAAGCCTTATTCATATTGAATTTGATTTGATCCTCACTTATTCGAAGTGTTAATTTCTTTTTGTGAACATCAATTATGGCCTTCACTGTATTCATAAATGGTCTACCAAAGATTTGTGGACAGTTTTTATCTTCTTCAAAATCCAGAACCACAAAATCTATAGGAATAATGAACTTGTTCACTTGCATCAAAACATCTTCCACTATTCCAAACTGTCCCTTAATGGAATGATCAACCAACTAAATTAACATCGATGTTAGTTTGACCTCCCGTAGTCCCAACTTCTTGAATATCGATAAAGGCATAAGATTAATGCTTGCTCCTAAATCATAAAATCACTTTTTAAATTCAAACTCGCCAACCACACAGGGTATTGTGAAACTTCCTGGATCTTTTAATTTAGATGGCATCTGACTGGTGACTATGAAACTTGATATGTGTTTAATTGTTGATGTATTTAATTATTTACATTTAGCGATTAATGACATGAAAATGCTTAAAATACTCACATTAATTCATATATGATTTTAGGTATAATTTGGAAAAAAAAATTAAAATGAGTCGAAAGCATTGCACTTGGGTTATTTTTTGAAGATTAATTTTTACTTATCTTCATGGAGCAAGACAAAGGAAATTAGAGTAAGAAGTGAACAAATTTATCCTAAAAGAAGTGTAACCATAGCGGCTGAAAAAATAAGGTGGATCAAGAAAAATATCAAAACGATAATGGAAGCAAAGCAAAACGCTAAGAAGCAACTGAGCAGGCAACATCTAAGGAGCTGCATAAAACGACACAGCAAAATGTTCAAATGGTTAAAAGAAAACGGTAGTTGCTGGGGCGTTAAACGCAGACCATACGTTTTCAAACAGCATCTGCGTTTCATGCAAACGCAGACGTTTGGTGAAGGAAGGCTGGGAAGGATTTGACCCTACGTTTGGTTGCCGTCTGCGAAGGTGAGGACAGAGGACGAGGACATATAAATCTTGTCCGTTCCGATGTTTGGTTGTCGTCTGGTCCTGAACTCTTCCGTCTTCAAGGGACATTGGACCAAAAATTTAGTCCAATGTAAAACCGTGGTACAGAGACGGCAACCCTTAGGACAAGAACGTGAAATGCCCGAAATACCCTGACTTAAACTCCAAAACCCTATCGTTTTGGAGTTGGAAACGATACTTCTCTCGCAGCTCTCCGTCCTTCACCGCGCTTCACAGCTCTGCCATCTTCTTCGCTGGGCTTCGCAGACGCAGCAGGTATGGTTTGCATGCTTCATCCCTCTTCCCTTGTTTGGTTCCGTCGTAGCTGTCCATGTGACTTGTTGTCGCTCCAATGTCTTCCCTGTCTTTCGTGTTTCTCTCCGAAACTCGTCTTTGGTTTGATTATTGCTGAATCAACCAAGATCTTCTTTACTCCAACAATGCCAACCCATTCCGGCCGTCCATATAAGGAACTGGACTGTCTCTGATGTTTGGATTTAGTTGGATGCTTTGGTTAGGTTTAGGTTTGGTCGACACAAGTTTACGGGTTGATGCTCTGATTCAACCGAAACCAGTCGCATTTACAAATCCGAACCTGAAATTTGTTTTCCCTTCTGTTTCTCCGTTCACTCTTTTGTTATTGGCATTTGTTTAGGAGTTTGTAAAAGAGTCGTATATGTCATGATTTTGATGAATGAGAGTCCTATATGTCATGATTTTGGTATCTGATTATTTCCAGTTTTGCAAGAGTTAAGACGTCAACAGATTGGAAAACTTTGAAATAATTTGGATTATTAAGGTCTTTGGTATTCCTTTCCCATAAGTCTCCCCCCTTTTTCTTCACGTGTAATGTTGAACAAGGCAGTCGCTCTTCCTTCCTTTTCCTGCGGTCTCATTCTCATCATCTATCTTAGGCAGTAAAATGGAATCATGTTCATTTCGAGAATTTGATATGATTTTAACATCTCTCTAAACTATGATACTTTCTTTGTAGAGGAAAGTTTAGTTATTTGAATTATATGTATTTCTGTATTCAATTTACTGTGTTGTGTATGACAGAGCTTTGTGAGGATTTAGTCAAATATTGGTTCATGCATGACAGCTGCCTAGCTTGTTAGGCTTTGTAATTGAATGGTCTAGTGCCAGCCATTTATTCTCTTTTGCGATGTTTTGCCTGCAGGGTGTCATATATTAAAATGTATTCAGTTATCTTCATCCTTTTAAGGAATAAGTCATATGCCATTGTTGGGGTATATAATGTCAGAAAAGAGTATTATTCAAGCAAGCCTTACTTTCAGAAAACATGTTTAACCATTTATCGTTGACAAGTGACCTATCAATCTTTTTACTACTAAAACAACACCGCTTTTGTTTATTAGACCAAGTATAGAATATCCCCTCTATTCCCAAGTCTATTATTGGCATAGGAAGTACATAGTTTTTGAAATCATCATTACGTAGTATTTGAAATCATCATTATGATTTCTTAAGTTATAGCTTCCTTCTTCCTCATAAGAATATAACATATAGTTAATGTCATTAAGGATGATTCATGGGTTTTTTATTGTTTTTTCCTAACTCCTTCAACTTGGAATCCTTTAAAAGTTTAACTATGGACAAACAAAAATTTGGCATACAAATCTGCCGCTCTTTACTTCAATCTAATTTGTAGATGAATCATCTAGTTAGTAATCAAATTAGTAAGGACCTACACCATGTTAGAATCATAACAGACCATGATCCACCTATTGAAGTGAGTTTGATGATTGGGCGATAACCTCCCAATTGCTACTTAAGAAGTTCAGTTTCCAACCAGTAAAATCTTCAACTTTATTTCCAAAAGCCCTCTTAAGCGAGGATTATTATCAAAAGTGAAGTAACCAAGGGTAAGTTGTTTAAAGTGATAGTTAATCCCTCTTATAGTACACGCTATAATCTTTATTTGGGATAGGAAGGGATTTGACTCTTCTTTTTCCTTTTAAATCTCTTCTTTATTGCTGTGAAATCAATGAAAGATCCATTTATAGAAGCCTTTTTCAGAAAGGGTGAGTTAAAGCAGGATGGTTCTTTATTTGCAATCTTTAGTTAAGATTTAAGGGAATTATTTTCTTCATTATCTTTAGTACCTTCTGATGTACTAACATCTTCTTGAAGATTGTTAATTTTTTTTTATAAATAACTAATAATAGTAATTGATAATATTTTATGAATAATTTAAAAATATTTTATGTTTAAATGATAATAAATTGTACTATAATAATATTACTAATTTAGTCTAGAAAGATTGAAGTACTTCAAAATAATTTTGTTTTGATGACAGTTCTGTTAAGTTCAAGTTAAACAGAAATTTTTTCTTGGGAAACTAAATAATTGTAATACAGCTGAAACAATTTCAAAATGTATCATACAATCTTAAGTTCTTGATAATGAATAGAATTAATATTCATTCTTGATTATGGATTCTGCTGATATTGGCTGTCTACTACTAGAGTTGATAAGACAGACAAGATATTTGTCATATTCTCTTTGTAAAATAACCATGTGCAATGCTGGAATTATTAGAATACCCATGTTTTATTTCTTTGGTGCATAATTGAGTTTCAGAGGGGAAATTGATGCTCTTTTTGTTGATGTTGTTTTATTAGGATAAGCTAACTACTAGGTTTTAATATTTGTGCTATTTTTGTTGATGTTGTTTTATTAGGATAAGCTAACATGTTTTGGAGTGTGTACAATTGATGCTTTATTAAATTGATGCTTCTCAACTTCCGATTAACCCTGCTTAACTAATATGTTGCTGAATCTTGTGAACAATTGCATCTTAATTGACCACCTCCTTTCACTAGACCAGCCCCTAATTTGCTATTGTTTTACTTCATTATTTTCTTTAGTTCCTTCTTCCTATGTTTAAAAAAATGGGAATTACTTTTCCTTCTTCCTATCTGGCCTTAGTTAACTACTTTTGCAATTATATATCTTAATTGCTGTTGAGTCAAGTAATCAATGACATTAATCTTTCATGTACAGGGTGTGGTACTTGCATTATTTCGGCAGCAATCTTCTTGCATTTGAGAACTTGAAATTTGAGGACTTCTTACCAAAGTGGTAAGTCCTTCTTATACTGACCTTCATATTCAATTGCCCATTAGTAGAAGTGTATACATTGAAAATGCTCAAAAGTTTAATCCATAGGCATGTGGAAAATGTGCATGCAAAGAAAAGGTGGTTTAGGCTTTCATAAAGTTTTAGTTTTGATTAACATAAGAGGATCAGGTATGTATAATTTCAATATACCACATAATGAAAGTGAGATGGCAAGATATGGAAATCCTAAATTAGTTTATACCAAGGGAAAGAAGAGATAGTGTAGTTCATAATTTCTTAGCAAGTAACGGGTTGTCAATTCTCCTCAATGAGATAATACCCAAATCACCAGCTCCATGTTCGGATAGAAAATAGCAAGACATTCATAATCGGATTTTGCAGGAAATGATTCATATGATTCATAACCGAATTCTACCATTTATATATGTACTGTGAATCTACACTTATTGGTTTTTACTTCATCCTTCTTTACCTTACCTGACAAATACAAATCTTCTTTGTGTTTGTTGTGTATACATAGCTGAATGTGGTAAGTGCTTATATTTGCAATTGTATTGAAGTGTAATGAGCATGTATACAGTAAATACAATGGATACATAGCCGAATGGATACATAGCTGAATGTATACATAGCTGAATGGATACATATCTGTCAAGATGGCATGCAATGCTTACTATTCTGTACATATTTACAAATGTAGGTATTGTATACATACATATAAATGTGGTTGATGATCATTACATTCATTTCTCTGCGCAGATAGTTGTTGTTACAAATTTGGGGTGAATGGATCATGCTCATATGTTTCAGTGTTTGGCTTTATTTGAGCTTTGGAATGGGCATATGAATTTGATGAGAATGTTAATGTTGTTATGCTTGTATGTATACACCAAACAATGTCGTAGAAGTGAAAATGCTCAA
>JAOTIZ010000008.1:26764572-26783026 GCA_027123425.1 Erythroxylum panamense | reverse complement strand
GATTGTGTGGCTCGTTGCCAATGGCTATAAATGTATATGCCACTGAGCTTCGCAGCTCACCCCATTATCTCCCACTCTTCAGGTCCAGAACAGGACGATCGTTGATCTTGCAAGGCATCGGAAACTCCAAGATATTTAGGAACTTTGTATTAAGTTAGTAGTTTAGCTGGGCCTCCAAGCATATCATCATGGAGCATTTTCATGTATTTTGAATTTAGACTTATTTTGTATTATGTATGGTTGAGAATATTTGTTGAATTTCTTTTAGATTGTAATGGCATGTAGCCCCTCGGGTTTTGGGGTGTTTAATTAGAATGATTGTGTGTATGATATTTGTGTGTGAGAATGCATGTGCGAATCGACTTTTGTATGGATGTTGGGATCGGGTCCGACGTTTTGGGTCGCCCGTCGCGAGCACAGCCCGAGGAGCCACCTCGGGAATAGGGATCCGGGGCCCGGGCCCAACAGATTTTATATTTGAGACTACATTTTTACCATATGTGTTAACATGGAAATGATATAGGTATTCTTTGTTTCATAAGCTCTATTAACCAAATAGCCCACCTATTGATATGGATTTTCCTTTTGATAATCTCCCTTGAGCTTTATTTTCCTTTTCTTTTTATGCTAACCACTTTACATGCATTAAACCTAACAAAATGTTCTACCCAAGCTTTAAAGCTAATGAAGCATTTGTTGATTGTTGATGTACAAAAGTGTAGGTGTAGAGGTATGCACATGTCTAGGTTGGTTATAATTGTTGGAATGTCATTTTATATCTTATCAATGAGTTCAAATATTGTTGTAGCTTCTTCCAATTTTATTTTCAAAAAAAAGAAAAATGTTTAAATAAAAGTATTACGTAAGAAATGCATTTTTCAGCAAAGTTCTTCATGAGTAGTTTATCCTCCTATAGTTGTATTGAATGAGTGATTTAAATATGATCCAATTTTTTGCTTTCTTAGATGGAGATTATGCATGTTGGTCCATAATGTTTCTTTATTTTAGCTTAAAGTTGACAAAGTTTAAGAAAAAAAAGATTTTAGTATTCTTTGACTTAGCCAAGAAAACTACGTTCCATAATGGAGGATATGTTACAAATATAAGTTCAAGTTACTAAGAAATAAAATGAGTTACATTTGGACGAATGATAGTTAAAGAAAATAAAGGATAAGTAGTTGTTTTATAACTCCTAATTGTTACAAACTAACTTCCAAATCAACTTACAATGTTGCATTCTTAGGACAACTTGTTATAATTTATATACAAATTCAAGTAATGCAACTCTATAAAAACTACCGGATATATGGAAATGCCTCAATACTAGAGCAAGGTATATCAGATGTCTAAGATACATAATCTCATAAGACTTACAAAATAAAGATAAAATTACAATTATTACACTTATGTGAAATTTACATTATTTAAATGAGTTAATATATATGTTTATCTCTTACGAGCAACAATGAATCTTACAGTCGAGACTCTTACCCAAACGCTTAGAAAATATCTAACAAATTTTTTTATAATAACAAACATTCAACTCATTTACCAAAACACACCTACAGTTTGAATATTTATTAAATTTTTGAATAATATTGGCATCATTAAAACTATAATTGAAATACTTACTTTTTTATTAATGCATTGATTAAAATGTTGATCGGTATTAGCCTTAGCATTTAGTATATGTAACTTGAACTTCTCATTACTAATGGGCCAATCAATGTAGGGAATCTGAAATATACATATAAATCATGAAATAAATTTCAATATACCACATCATATAATAATAATAATAATAATAATAATAATAATAATAATAATACATATTAATATTCTTTTACTGTTAACAATAATGCCTTTTCTCCACAAAATTAAGAATTTATTCTCAGCTTCTAATAAATTATCAAACACATAGTATTCTTGAATCTATTAATGACACATTTACACTCTTCCTATGAAGTATATACTAGTTGCAGAAGCACAGAAAGCTACATATATTTTATTTCTGTCCATATTTGTTTTAATCATGTTACAATATTATTTCATACCACTTATATTAATAATATTAATACATGATATCACATAAGAATAATATTTCATACATCTTATATTAACAATATTATTTCATACCACTTATATTAATAATATTAATACATGATATCACACAAGAATAATATTTCATACCACTTATATTTCTTGCTGCAATTACGAGATGTAGCAATGAAGAGTATGTAAAGCCAAAGGACAATGAAAGAAATTGATTATATACATGATCGCTACTTCTAGAAAGGGCTTCTTCCCAACTCTAGTTGAAATTAATTTATTAAACAAGTCACTCTGCCTGTAAGGGAAGATGAAAGAGGCAAAACTACTCATGGAAGAGTGTATAAACAAGGGTTGTGCTATCAATGTTGTAATAATTCATGTCGTTTGCAAGAAGGATGATAGGATGATGTAGAAGCAGCTTTGTCATTATTTGATGAAATGTATCTTCTAATAAATAAACATCCTGATACCATCAATTACATAGCTATAGTTGACGGTAGACTAAAGCTATAGTTCATCACTTTTGCAACAAAGACAAACTATGTGGTAAATGAAGAAAATGGCTATTTGATCTTTCTGTACTATGAATGTCAAATTTACCAATCGTGTTTAAGTCAATCTTCCTTGACCAACCCCATTGGTATAGCAGCAAATTACAAAGTACACAAGTTCAAGCTTTGGGATCAAATAAATCCAATTTTCAACATTAACCTAACGGGAGTGTGACAAACATTTTAGGAAGATAAGGCTAATTTAAGGCAATCACGTCAGCTACATCAATAAAGAGATCTATTTTTGTGAAAAAATAAAAAAATTTATTCCCACTTTTTAAACTTCAAACTATAATCACAAAATTAAGATTTTTTTTAGTAATTAACCCTCTATAATATATGTTAAGAGAAAGCAAGCATAGGATTTAAAAGTAAAGGAAAATGACAGAGAGACGTGTGACACATGATCATAATTCAATAATTTAGAACTATAATCCCCATGCCTACATTGATATATATCCAAATTCGCAGTCCACAGTTAGTTTGAACATCTACGTTATTTGCAGAGTTGAGGAAGAGATAAAAATATACTCTTATATGATGCTCCAGTTGAAAATTACAACCGATTTTTCAGTAAAGCCCTTCAAACTTCTTCCAGTTGTTTTATGTTCCAACCATTTCTAACATCATAGTACATTCTGTGAAGGAAGAAAGGTACAGACCTACATAATTCTCCCACTAGATACTTGTATTCCCCCCATGTAACGAACCTAAAATGGTATAAATATATTTTTCTTTTCAGTAACTGACCTAGTTTAAGGTTGCTCTTTGCAATTTGATACTTCCTAGATACTTACAATTTGTAGTTTTGAAGGCAAATAAAAAATGTGGAACAAACCTTGTAAATGTCACTAAAGGAAGCTTCCAAAGACATTTGCAACCCCTTGCTCCTTATTTGCATTCTTCAATGCTAACAGATGAATCTGATTGCCTCCGCCTTTTCAGTTCAGGCTCACCCAACTCTAATGAAACTTGCATCTCCTCATCAGAGCTGTTTCTTAATACTGAGAGGTTATTTAGCTCCAGGCTTTCATGTGGTTTTTTATCATGCACCAGAGATCTCCCAGTAAAACTAGGAATGAATTGGTGTGTCACATTGGGGGCTGCTACAGGCCCATCCTCTATGCGAAATTCACCACACACATCGGGTGCAACAAGCCGTTGCTGTATACCATTTTCAACTAGAGCTTCCTGGATATTGAAATTGAGGAGCTCAAAGTTCCCTTCAATTTTATTCTTTGAGGGAAATCGATCAGGAGGAGACGACTCTCCAATTGTGGAATCAATTACCGCTGCTGACAAATTCCTTTGTTCTTGCACTGCAGCTACATGATTGAGGAAGTATATCAGTTAGCCACACAAACTACAATATACATGAGACCTACATCTGACAAGGAATAGGGGATATCTTTCTTCTTTTTTTATTTCCCAAATGTTTGGCATCAAAAATATCAACTTGGAAACTTAAAAATATTGAATAAACTGACAAGTGATTATGCTATCCTCAACTCTTGAATGAAATTAATGCCGAGTTCATAAGTTGAGATATCTATCCAACTTTTTATGAAGAAGCTAAAATCGTCCGGTATAAATCCAGCCCCAGTCCTTCACAAAGAAACTAAAAACATTTTCCCATTGGCACGCATGATCTGGTTCATTGACTTTAGTTATACACATGCAATGCATCATATAGTAGTGACGCAACAATTTCATATAAGAGTTGAACCATTCATAAACTATAATGGGGAGTTTCACCGGTACTTATCTTCCTGATTTAGATTAATCCCTTATGTTTAGGATCCTCTTCAATAACTAACATGTTCTAATGTTAATCAGAACTAATTTTGGCATTGCATGTGATTTCTTTTAGAACAAAATGAAGAGCTCTGAATGAAAGGGAATATAGATGCAGATTATGAGGACTCTACAAATCAGTGGTCTACAACTAGATATTTATTTTTCTTGGTAATAATCTGGTGACATGGAGCGTCAAGAAGCAAGATGCAATTTGGTCAAGTGCGAAAGTAGAGTTCAGACTAATGACAACACGAAATTGGTGAGCAATTATCACCAAAAATTATGATGCTTCAAAGACTCAAAGAAGCAAGCCAGTGAGCCTATAATGTGAAAACAAACAGCAATTGGTATTGCCCACATACAACTGCAAGTTTAACAAACCAAACAGGTTGATCAGTTATTCAGAAAGGGGAAACTCAAAGGGGGAGCAATCGGCATTTCTTCCATTCATTCTGATTATCAAATAGTTCAGATGTTGACAAAAGAATCTTCTTAGTTAGAGAATTCAAGAATTAACTAGAAAGCTGGGAATGAATAATATTCATTCATCAGCTTGAGGGGAAGCATTAACTGGTATATTCCTTAATTAAAGGGGATTTATTGTATTCAGCATTTTATTCCTTGGATTGATTACAGCACCAGTTTCAAGGTATATGTCACGCACGAGTATATATATATATATATATACACTGTCAATACAATTCCGTACAAGAACCTCCATTATTCACATGATAAAACAAACATTAATTTGATATGTAGACCTTGGATTTTGAATGTTAAACAAACAGGGATTCCAAATTTAAATCAGACAACAGATTCAAGAAAATCCAAGAAACTGTTTTATACACAAGTATGATTAATTAGATAGAGTTGACTTCCACATTAAGTTGTTTTAAACGTCAATTAAAATGTTTCAAGAGTATAAAACCTAGCATTTGGAGCATGTCCACCATATGGCACGCTATAGTTTAACAATTTTGAACACTTACTTCATGTCCTAGTCAAGGATAATGCAGCAACAGGAAGAACAATTTTACAAATGAGGAATATTGATGCCTTTTGTTAATATCAATGTTCAAAAAGAAATTGTGAAGAACACATTGCCATGAAAAAACTTGGATTAAGGTTGCAGTTGTATCCAACTAAAAAAAGAAACAGGCTACTTACCGCATAGGAGCCAATTTAATGGATGAATTGAAAGATCATTCCAGTTTTCTCTGAAGTCCTAAACATTTAATTATTGGATTTATTCCACTTCACTTATACTTCTCTTCTAACTTCAGGGTTCCATCTTGGATCCCATTAATTAGTTCAGTTACTCTTCTCCAGCTACTTATATGTCAAATTACAAACTGCAAAAGTATTTCAAAATTCGAATCAAAGCAACAACTTGCACTTCATCAACTTATGATTAATATGTATCTCAATCAAACTTTTCCAATAAGCTTACTTTTGGTAGAAACACAACTGGCTAATGATGATTACCAAACTGATATCATAACAAAAAGAAAGGGGAATAATCAGCTAATATTAACTAACCTTGAAGCCCTTCACTAGAAGTGATGAGATCAAGCTCAAGACGATCAAGAAGGCGCCCAAGATCAACTCCACTGGTCCAATTCTCTGGGGGTTGACCAATTTTTAGCTTCAAGCGACCCCGATTAGCTGTCCCACCCCAAATGATCCCAACAGGTACTGGCTTCTCACCATCCTGACTCGTCAACAGAATCAGACTTCCACTATCACCTTCAAGATCAAAAGGTTGTTGATTCTCACCAACAACGAGAAAATCAGTAAAGAAACAAATCCCCTTTTCATCATTGTACTCTAGAGCATACGCCATTATGGTCCCAGTGGTCAAGCCAGAGCTTCTTCCAAGTTTAACCACTTGCCTTCCGATGAGACTGTTTACTGGAGATTGCAAGTCTATATTGTGGACATCACCGATCTCACCCACACCTTTTACAAAAGTAGTTACATTGTTCATGTTGAAATCATCTGTAAAAGGAATGAATGCTCCATCGGCTCGCACAAATGTCTCTGCAGGCGAAGCAAAATGCAATGAGCCGGTGTGGGAGTCAGGGAACAATGAGAAACAAGGTACAAGATAGATCTCCACTAGTATAAAATGCTTCAATATAACCTAAATACTAAAACATAAATAAACATACAATTTTTGGAGATAATTGACAAAACCAGGCAGTCCAATATTGGAATTTAACTGAATAATCAACAGAGGGATATGTATCAACTGACTGGATGAAGCTAGGACTGCAAATTAACAAATTAGTCAAAAAGAGATTATTATTCCTCTAGGTAAAACTTCTTCAAGAGTTGGTATGGTAAACATCCACGCCACACCTTATTTCAGGGTTCGTATGGTCAAGCCAATTTCAGAAAAAGTAGCCCAAACCATTTAAATTCGTGAACAACTTCACTTATTTGTTCTTTTACAGGTTTGACTTGCGATTTGTTTATAGGTTCATTGGAAAATCATTTACTATTTCAACTCAAAACAGTGGATCTTTTTATCAAAAATTACTGTTATTTATACCTTCAATCAAGTAAAACTCAGAAGGAGAACTTGTTCGTCTAATAGCATCAGTCAGAGTCAGATATGAATAGAAGTACTTAGCTAGAGATTAAGAAAAATTTAAGTGAGTTGAACTTAAATATTGAAAAGCTTGACTCACCTTAATGGAGAAGTAGTCAGATAAGTATTTCTGAAAGCTACTATTTCCTTTGATCTTTATTCTTTTTCTTTTTAGCATTTATTCTTTCCAACTAACATTTAGAACTCATTTTGTGCAAGCTCTTACAAATTCAACATAATCAACCTTGCTCTGCAATTTAACAGTGTATTCAACAACCTGCTTTGAAGATCAGCCACTTTGCAAGAATCAAAAGCTTCAAAAGGGATCATATACAAGTTGACATCAATGTCAACAAGTAAGAAACTCCCTTCTTGTTTCAGGAAACAATTTAACCGCCAAAGATTTCATAAAACTGCAAACTAATTTTGAGTGAGTTTATTTCGGCATGCATCTCATTTTACTCCAGTACAATGATATGTTAAGCTAATTTGTCTAAGAATTACTCTAACATGAAACAAATGGGTGACTGATGAGTATAAGCAGATTAAGAATTCTAAAAGCCTTGGGATGAATAAATTGCCCAAAAGAAGTCTCGAATCAGCTTAATATTTGAAGACCCCAGCAACAAGCCACTAAAATGCAGTTGCCCGTATAAAAAGCTAGTCTATGGTACACTTTTAATATAGCAAATTATCCCAAAGAGGAAATAACATATAATACCCGATCAATTTATTTAAAAGATCCAAGCGTCATAAAGTTAACAAGAATGATGCTCTTTGCAAATAATAATTCTATATGAGATTTATAGCTTACATGAATGCCATGATGATCCTTCAAGACAATGTTCTTCTGAAATTTATCATGCTTTCATACAAAATGTGACGACAATCATTATCCTTCTCAAGATGAGGTCTGATCCAAAGTGAAGTTTTGGATGATAAATATAAGTTTGAAATTAAAATTTTGTGCTTTAAGGGAGCTTTGTATGTCATTTTTTAAGATATTTTACCAAAGAAAAGATCTCCCCAGTCAATCAGCCTAATAATTAGTCAAGATCTCCCCAGTCAATTAGCCTAATAATTAGTCTTTCTTTGTTTGTTACCAGCAACTCACTATAATAAAACTCTCTTGGATCAAGAAGAAAGGACTTTTAGCTAAAAGTTATCAAGATTTATAAGTTTGAATGCTTGGAGTCTAGCCTCAAGTTAAATACTTTTTTATGGTAGACTATTATACTCTGCAACTATATTACCTGGATTTGTTCCAGCAAATATGCCATACCAACGGTCGTCTGTAATGAATGATGTTGCCCTCTCCACAGCACCCAAATACACACCTGGTCCAAGGCTAGGTGGTAAAGGATGAAACATCTTCTGGCTTGGGTAGTCCAGATCAACTGCAACATGCCGATTTGTAAGGAAACCGACCTGTTTGTTTCCTGTTCTGCTTTTCACTATTGCACCCAAGGTTCCATATGTCTCTTGATTTGCAACCTAAAATTCTAAACAATTCAGTATTCACAATAATGCAGTCTATGATATATCACACAATCAATCCAGTTATCTGAAGACCATGTTATAAGCATCAGAGTAATGCTCACATGTATCACTATCCATCATATCAATGCCAATATCTTTTCTCTAATCACTGTATGCAGGGGCAGAGAAAGAAAATTTGGTCAGTGGGGTCAAATTGTAAGATATGACTTTTGGTAGGGGCAAATTTCACGTAATTATACTATAAATTAAAAATATTTGCTGAACTTGTAGATAAATTTAGTAAAAATTATCTGCTGTTTGGCCCCATTGGTGTCAGATACGTAGCTCTACACCTGACTGTATGGTATTCTAAAGCTCAATAATGATTAAAAGTTTTGGTGCCACCACATTTTGGATGTTGACTTCAGTATAAGAGAAAACTAGAAAAACACATTATTAATTTGGTTTTGCTCAATTATTTATAATAGTATGAAATACAAACTAATACTAATTTCTAAAATAATACTATTCCAATAAAGGAAACTTCCTTGTATTAGGATCCAAAACATAATAATATTGGCCAACACTCCCCAAGTTGGTTCATAAATGATGTAACTTCTAACAAACAGTCTTTATCATGAACCCATCTAATTTATTCAATTAAAGTACTGTCGTAACCTTCATTCTATGGCTCTTCCTCATTGGAAAAGTTTAGACAATGCACACTTTGTTCAAAACATCAGTAGTGAAGTCAATTCCAATGTCGATACATTTACTTCATGAATAAAAGGACGCCAACAGCATGCAATTGTTCTCGTTTCGGAAAATTCACCATGAAACACAACCACAGTTAAGTGTTTTAACATCCATGCTGTCATTCCATTAACTTAAACAGAAAATTTTCAAAGATGAACTGAAATGAAATCTTTACAAAAGAATGAAACAAAATCTTGAAGAAAAAAAGAGTCAAATGTATTCAAGACTCAAAAAAAAAAAGTAAACCATCTTTAAGATGAAAAGAAATTTGTCAATAGTACCACGGAGCAACTATTCACCATAGCATTGCTCATAGTGAGTAGTACCACAATAAACAGTAGCATATACAGTACAACATGGTACTAATTGTTCCAGACAGCAGTACTCATCTTTTTCTCTTTTTTTCTTGATTTTGTTGACTCTGATACTAAAAGAAGAGAAAATTGGATAATATAATAATAATCAATTAGATTTCAGCCATTTTATTCATCATAGTAGGACAATAAAAGCTAAAATCAAGATTAGAAGTTAATGCCATTTGAATAAAATTCCTTCCTATATATGGATTCCATAACATAATAATACTTTATCTCTAACAACTTCCTTTGTTTTCCAAATTAGTCAGACAACGACGCCCAATCTGTGTGACTGGCAAGTCAATTATTGATTTTCATTACTACTCTTTACTTTCACTTCACATTCTCTCTTCCTATTTCTTTTCATTGCTTCATTTCAAGTCAATGTTTTGTCTTTTGATTATCTTCAACCACACAGTAAGGTGCTCAACTGCTATCAGTGCAAACCATGCAACGGGTGTAGGGGTGAGGGTGATGTGAGACTGGAAAATAGGGATAAAAGAGATGGAAAAATGAAGCCACTGTGTAATTAAAACTGCCAATTTGAGCTCCTACATCCCAATTCCCTACCAAACCTTAGTGCTAAGAAATAAAATTACAAAGAACAAGTTTAAGTGGAAGAATGAAGCAACCAAGAACAGTTGCAGTTCAATTTTTTAATTTCCAGTTCTTTTTCATGCTTCCTTCAAGTCCGTCATCACTAGAAACAACATTAAGGATGTTGAAAGAAGGGATGAAGTTAGTTCTCTTAAAATGCACTCAACAGTTGTTTGTCTTGGTTGCATATAAGGAGGTATGCTAAACAACTAGATCCCTCATTGAATACTTTCTTTAGACAGATATAAGGAAAATACTGTCATGTTAAATAAACCAGGAAAATCTTGCCTGTGTCTAAAAAGAACTATGTAATACACATGTAAAATCCCTTCAATGGATGTATTAGTGGATACTTACACTGGTCAAACAATTAAAGATGACTAGTATCATTAACTTGGATCCATATAACACAAAGCTGCAGAACAACACAGTTTCATATAATTGTCAACTGCAACCCAGTGTGAAGAAGTTAGCATCAAAGCTCAGGAAATTTTTGTTATCAAATATTGAACCCATTTCCTTGAGAAAGTACCATATATAAGCTTCCGTCATGACACGTAAAGGTTTTACCAAAGGAAAAAACCAATAAGGAAAATATGCAGAATGTTATTAATTATGATGACGAGACTCTTCTTTACTCGGATAGATCCAATAAAATTTCATCACAAAGTTGACAATTACAGCTTTATTGGGACATACCCTAGAAAACTGCTTACAAATATTAAACAAACTCTACATTGACTCATGGAAAACAAGAAACCAATTATCGAGTAGAATAAACACATTCATCTGTACACTACATGCAATAGTTGACAAAGTAACTACAAATTGAAGCAATCATGCATACAAACTTGACAAGGTCACTATGCCACCAAAAATTCTGGCTTTCCTCACAACAAAAGTTGCATGTATAAAGGTAAAAGTTCAAGCTGTGAACCCTAAGAAGCTTCGGTTACAATGCAATTAAAGTTTTATTTCTTATCATTTTTGCAACTTGAGTAATAAAAATAGATGTCACTCTCGTTACCATATTATGCATATATTGAATGACTAGACTTCTAGTGCAACAACAGACTCATCATGGTATTATCAATTAGCAATTATATCATCTTTAAGATATACCAAACTATATCTTTTTATCACTTCTCGCCACACGTAGTAAACAAAGTATCATCTTGTAAATTAAGATTAGTATTCAACATTAACTAAAACAAGTATTAAATTGAGTACAGAGTGAGGTACCTGAGAACCAGAGCCAATGCAAGGATCACTTCCCCTCAAGCCCTCTACAAGTTCACTGTATAGTTGTTCCTTTGGACTTGATGCCGGTGCACCATAATATGAGAACTCAACAACATCAACATCACACCATACACCTCCTGGTCCCTATTTATTAAACAAAGAGTACGTAAATCTCTTGAATTTATTAAGAAAAGGAAATAGTACAATTTTTCCTAAATAGAAAAATCTTAATTCCATAGGCTGGGAGAAAACTAAATATGAGAAGACCACAAGCATAGCACTTGCGAAACTATGCACGTTTGATGTCAGACAATATCCAAAATATCCATACCTCTTTCCTTTGTTCCTAACTTAATAAATCCCTAGGGGAAGATATAAGTACCAATTTCTAACCTCTAGAGCAGTAGGTAAGCATTGAACATGGTTGAGCCATTGCCTGTGAACTTTGCGAGCAACAAAAACAAGAATAGCTGGAATATCCGTCAAAACACCACGTCGGATCCTGAAACCAATTGCTGTTCCGAGACTGAATCGGCGCAGGATTTTGCTATGAAATGCCCTAATTGTCATGAGCTCAAGCAAGGTGGTGGCTTGCTGGCCCGTTGGTAACCTCCCAAGAGTTTCAGGTAACTCCCCTTTCTGAAGGTTTGCAAAATAGTTAGCTCTATCTTCAGCAGCATCATTTAATCGGCTCAAAGTAGGCCAAGAGAAGTAGGCAGCATTGATCTCTGAGTGCTGACCACTAGAAGCAAAGGGTTGAAGTGGAGATGGACTTGACCATGGAAGATTTGAATGATGACAGCAATTCCTTTCCAAATCTAGAGCGGATTCCTCTGATTGTGTTGATCCAGAGTGATGTATTCTCAAATCCAACCTGTACCGCTCCATCTTCAGCTCTCCTATACATAAGGGATACTGGCTCTTAAGAACCCGCAAACCATTGACTAAGAGAAACCTCTATAGCGTTTTAGCTCAACTATCAGGGTATCCTTAAAAAACTGTGGGCTTCACCAACTAACTACCACTTATGAAATGTAGGCTCTAACTATTGAATTGAAGAAGCAATTTAATAGTTCAATAGTAGCAAGTCAAACACCTAATTGAAGAAACCACAATGCAGTGAAACAAAAGCACAAGAAAAGAACCTTTGCCCAACACCCCAGTTGAAATACTCATTGTATAGAAAGAAAAGGAAAGAACAAGTATAACACACCACATCAATTGCCACATTGAAGATTAATATAGGGGACTATCGCATGTAAAATAGAAACCAGAAAGTTCAGGAGCAGAAAAATGCGTCTCTCCAAGGACCTCTAACAACGTATCCCAAGCCACCATGTCATATGCAAGTTTGCACACGAACGTAATGATATGGTTCGATTCAAGTAACCGCCATAACCCCAAAAATTTTGAAAAAAAGAATAAGGAAACAAAATCCCAGACAAGATTGAGCACCTACGTGCGGTAGAAATGTCTTGCAGTATGATTTTCCCACACATTTGCAAACCAGATGCCGAACAAAAGCTTAAAACTCAATCAATGGTAGGATAAGGGTCCCTACTTCAGATTCAAAGCATAAGGAGTAAGAAAGGTTCTAAGGAAATAGTCTAACAGGTTTTACCGGGAATAAAAGTTAGAAACCAGCAAAGAGATAGAAAGAGAGGGTTTTATGAACCGGAATTCATATAAGGAAACTAAACCCACATATCTGCTCCAAAACAAGGGCAACAAAACTATCAAGAAAGGGAACAAAGGCTAAACCTTTGAAATGGTTATTTGTAAAACTTATCAAGTAGTGCAGCCTGTACTAAAACCGCAGTGATCAAACCGATAAATTATACATGATTAAGACTATGAGGGAAAAATGAACAAAAAAAATAGCAAGAACAATAGTTGCGTAGAAGGTAAAAAGGACGAAAGTTAGAAGACGGAAGAGAAGCCCAGATGAGACTGAAATGATATTTGCTTGAAGAAAGGCAAAACTCACCGATTAGCAATGGCGGAGCTGTGATGGATAGAAAGCAAATATAGATCCCCGAAGATGGTCATGCCCTAGTGCTAATACACAATCTCTTCATCGGAAACACTTAATCGCTACTCCTGAACACTTGTTAGAGCATCATACAAATCAGTTCTTGTGTGTGCATTTTCAAACAAAAGCATAATGTCTGTGTGTGTGCGTGCTTGAGAGAGAGAGAGGGGGGGTGCATAAGTCAAGTCACTAGTCAGTCAGTAAAAATAAGTTTTGATTTTGGAGAGAAAAGGTCTGGAATTATTATAAGATAAATAATAATTCCCATAAATATATTTAATTTAAGCTGAAAAATTACAATTAGGACCCATCCGTATTTGCTCCCCAAAAGGAGCACATTCTAATCTTCACCCAAATAATTGGACTCTCCGGCCTATCCATAGTGTGGGGTTAGCCTGTTGTTTATTTTCATTTTTTTTATTACAAGAAAAATTAGAACATTAAAAAACTATGAAAACGGAACAGAGCCGAAAACAGCGAAACGCAGACCGCGGGGGTGAGTCACCTCAGTCACATCGTGAAGTAAAACATCGTGAAGACACGACGGTGGAACTTGTATAGACTGGATCCCAAGCCGAGAAACGTTTATTTTCATTTTTCAATTATGTACATACATCATTATCCTATTTATTTATTATTTTTAATACCTTTGTTATTCACTTTCACTATTGACTTTGTTTTCTCTTCATTCACTATTTTTCTATCTTCTTCTACAAAATCTTATCCCAAATACTAAAGCGGAATTGGGTTTCTACAAATTATATTAAATGCCCACACACACACTCTCTCTCTCTCTCTCTTGTGCCATTATCGTCAATCACGTCACTTACATTATCTCCATTTAAATGTCAATGATCAAATCATGACAAGTCTACTCAGTCAACATCATGCAAATTAACTAAGATGATCTTTTTATTCAATGCATTAGTCACACGGACAATGTATCGATCATGTTTAGCTCCTTTCTTAATATTTTAATCTTTTTTTTTGAAATTTTTTTACTTGTATTTTTAAGTTCAATAAAAAATTTAGTTAGTTGAGTTTTTAATTTGTATTTTATTCTTATCAGTTATCAAAACAATGTAAGTCAATTTTTATTTATTTTATATAATTAAATATTTATTATTTAATATTAAATTATTAATGAAAATATCACTAATATGATTGAATTATTCAACTTTTTAATTTTTATATTTAATTTCAATGTAACATAAAAATAGTTTGAATATTACAATTATTTTATTTTTAAATAATTTTTTAACTAATACTTTTAAATTTATAGTATTTTTAAAATACATTAATTTCAAAATTTTAAAATATGATAACACTATTTTAAAATGTAAATAACATTATTTTAATAAATGTTTGTAAAGAATATCGGAAACCCTAGCTAGACGGTTATACGGATAACATCAAACCAACGACCAAATAATAGAGCAGACCTCTATAAGAGCTTTAAGATACATAAATAAGATTGTAGCTAAGACTCTAAGTATGCAAGCCAAGACATAAGCCCTTTTTCTCCTCAACGGACATCAACTCTCAAGACCTGCTTTTTAGGGATCTAAAATGATCAATCCTCCTCGTACAACTTATAACTTAGATATCATCATAGATTCGATACTTTTTTATGCATAGAATCCTTATAAAAGGCAAATGCGGATGTAACACCCACATACGTCCTAAGAGAATATGCAAGTGTCACACAAGACAAAACCGAAATAACCTAAATCATACTAAACATTTCTTACATGCATTCATAGAAACTCAAACAAATATACAATACATATCATTAGATGTTGTTGTAAACAAACCATAACATACATCTATATATAATGAACTTATCATAATACATGTCTTAAACATAATCCATCCTGTAATAAGGTTATTAAAAACCATTAAACAAAATACAAACTGTCTCATATTGTCAGATACAACTCAAATATTCATCTTTCAAAACAAAAGACATTCTTATTAGCCACTGCGATTGTCTTTGTCCCAGACCTTAAACCTTCTTATCAGAACCTACAAGGAGGCAAAACTACCGTATTAAGCATATAGCTTAGTGAGAAATAACTAAACATAATGTACAATGGCGACTATTTCTAACAATCATTTAACATTCACATGCATTCTATCATGTCAATTCTTTTACAAACTTTAATTGTTCAAATTATAGAGTAATCCAAACATTATGCTTTAAAACATAATTTGATGGATATAGATTCATACCATTCTTGCATCAGAACAAAACTCATAAATATCAAAATGGAATGTACAAATATCAAAATTGAATATCAAAATAGGATATAATCCTTTCATATCAAAGTATGATTTATGTCAGAATAGAACTTATTTTGTATCAAATCAGAGCTTATCTCTTATTAGAACAGAACTTGTTTTATATTTGAACAGAACTTATTTTTATCAAAACTGAATATGTTTCAAAATACAAAATAAGTTAGACTGCTAATCCTTTTTACAGAAGTGGGTAACGAGACTAGAACAGAAGATACCATGATTGGTATCTGAAACAGAAGAGACTCATGTCTCTAAATCAGGGGACATCGTAAAGTCGATAATTAAGGGACATCGTAGTGTCAATAATCAGGGGATATCTCAGTGTCAAGTTACAAGAGTAACTGCAGACCCTTCTAGGAATGCCTATTTCTCACAACTATGATTTAACAGTTTTAAAACAAACCGTTTTAGATTTCAGAAATTTCATGTAAATGATGTAGTGCAGCATATGACCTTATTCATTTGATCAAACTTAACATGCCTTATAAATACAAACATATGCATTAAAGCATCAATAAATATATTGAGTCATCACACATTATGTATATTCACACAATTAGAAAGCACTTCCAATACAATCCTAATTATCAAACTCCTCAGACAATTAATGGTTCGGAATTATCACAATATCCTAATCATATGATAATGAAATAATGCATAAGTATGAATTCATTTCCTTATGCTCAAATTGAACCCATTCATTCTCACTCAAACTTTTCATGCCTTATAAACATAAGCATTTGTAATAATATACCAATGAATACATTAAGCAATTACATTTTACATGTACTCACCTAAGTTCCCAATTCTCAAACATACATAACTAACACATTACTTTTATCATTAAAAACACATCTATGTTCGTAAGTATACTTCATTCATTTAACAACTTATAAGTTCCAAAATTAGATACTTTGTTATCTAATAACACTTTCTTTAAGTTATTACTTCAATTAAAAAAATTCAAATGTTATATAACCTTTAATGAACTTATTCCACATCAAACTAGGTTCATTTTACACCTTAATTAAGTCCAATTAAACCATTATAAAGTACCTTAACCTTATAGGATCCAACAATTTCCCAAAACCAATATTTCTCCTTCCTAAGTACTTCCGATGACCATGGGAATAAGCCTTATAAATCCCACAATTGTGGGATGAGTGAATCAAATGTTCACTCACCCACAATCTCCAATTTGTTTCCAAAACTTGGCTTCTTCACTTCCATTCGACACACCTTCACCAAAGACCATCAATTTTACTTCAATTCTACCTTATCCATGCTTCAATACCTCATCAAATTCATGTCCAAACCAATTCAAAAATCATTCATTAAGTAACTTACAAATCAATATCCTCCACACGTCAAAACCAAACCAGAAGTTATCATACAAGGATCATTTTTTGAGCATTCTTTTATCATCATCTTAACATATATTTCATGCCAATACATACTATCAATTTTAAAATTCCCTTACCTAATTACCTTTAAGTTCCTTCTTCAAAAAAAAAACTAACCAAACTAGCCCTTCATGCAACCAAACCACTTACGAAATCTAGGTAGATGTAAGATGATCTTAACACTAAGATGATAACAACATAAAAGGTAGTATAAAGTAGCTTTCTTGATGTAGTAACTTACAAGGATTCCAAGAGAAAATGATCCCAAAAACTCCATAAGTTGAGAGGGAATGAGAGACTTTCGGTGGAGAGAGTGCAAAATAGTGCAGAATGAGTAAAACAGAAATTACTCCAGCAAAAACTTGTCTCTTCCATTGCTAGGTGTCATCAAGTTGTAACAACATATGTCACTATGCATGTTCTTCATTTGTCCCACATCGGAGCTGCCAAATGTCACCAATATATTAAGCCATTTGTCTCTCACTTATTACTGCCATGTGTCAATTTATTAATTATGCCATTTGTCAATGCATCAACTATGTCAAATGTCACTAACTCATAGGCTTAGTCATTCTAATTTTTCTGTACCAACTTATCTTGCTACTTGACAATTTTCCTAGTTTAAATGTATATTTTAATACCTTAATTCTCTAATGATATCAATTAATTCCAAATCACTAAGTATGCTCCATTAAATCAAAATTCAAGTCCTGTTCAATTCTCAATCATATCATAATTTTTAACACCTATCATATAAGTACTTTCATGAACATGTAACACTCCAATTAGGGTATAATTTGGGGCCTTACAGCAGAGCATACTTGTATCTTTTTTGACAGAAGTAATCTTATTAAAGACTCAAGCTTTCAAGAGAGAGCGAGATATTTTAGAGAGAAGCCAGATGGAAACACATAACTATTCTTGATAGTAATATCTTGGATACAATGAAGCTTGGATACAAGAGGTCTTTTGTAACACCCCCACTCCCGTAAGACTCGAACCCGACATCGATGGTGATATCTGAGTCCGTGCCCTGCGAGGGTGACGTGCTACATCACTCAGTCAAATCACAGTACAAATTTTTTTTTGAAACAAACATACACTTACAGTATACAATTTGCGGAAAACCAATTACATAATATAATCAGTTGATACAAAGACCACGAGGGTCCTCTGATAAAGACATTATAATAAGCTACAAAGATTAACTCTCTTCAACAGACACAACTGATCCCGACTTCTTCTATCACTCTCAAGCAATCACAATACACCCGTTGCCTAACAGGGTATTCTTC
>JAOTIZ010000008.1:26748459-26759653 GCA_027123425.1 Erythroxylum panamense | reverse complement strand
TTCTTCCTTTCTTCCAACGATACTCTCCCTCTTTCTCTTCTTCTTTTTATTTTCTTCTTCTAATTTTACTCTCTTAAGGATTGCAAAAGACCCTTATGCCCTTCCACCTATGCCTTAAAACTTAAAGGTTTAAGTGATCTACCAAAACTACCCCTCATGCATTCTTACCACATTTATACTTTAATACCATCAATTCAAACAATAATTCCTCCTAATATTGACATGCCAATTGCTCCAAAATAATAAATCTAACAAGACCTCAAAATAATTAAATCATGTTTAATAAATTAAAGTAATAAAAATTTCGGGGTCCAATAGGCCGAGAAAATGATCCCATATTTTTTGTGAGATTCAAAAACTGTTTCAATATGGTTTGATGCTCTTGTTGGGTCTAAGAGTAAAGCATAATGTCGTCAATGTAAATTAGAGCATTGGATAAGATACCATCATAGATTCTAATCAAGACTTTTGAAACAATGATGAGGTGACTTTTAGCCTAGAAGACATGACTTTCTACTGTTACTAGACATTAAGAATGCAGCATGTTGTCTTATGCCAACCCTTTAGGTCAATACCTAATTGCCAAAATCTAGCTTTTAAATCAAACTTGGAGAATATTTTGGGTTCTTTTAGAAATAGTAACTGCATATTGGTCTTGGGTAGAGGAAATTTATCATCTTGAAGAAAATGATTTAGAGGCTTAAATAACCTTTTTTCCTTTATTTTGTTGCTCTTTTCTTAATATAAAAAGCTTGGCATGTCCAATTTGACTTGGTTGGATCGATTAGTCCTTCTTTCAAAAGTATAACACATTCTTTTTGTGCCATCTTTAGATCATCTAGATTCATCCCTAGATGTGTGACCTTTGTTGGATTAATGTTCTCATTCTTCGTGAATGGTAATTGGACATAGAATTCTAAATTTTGCCATAATGGATGTGGCTAATTTAATTAAGCATGGCTTTCCAAGCAATATTGTAAAATTTGATCTCTAATATCCTTATATCTAGAAGGAACATCTTTTAGTTCGAAAATATTGCGATCTTTAGTATACTTGCGAAGATCTTGTTTGTAACGAATCCTTATTGGTAAGAATTGTAACTTTTCTGCTTAGCAATAAACATCCATTCCAATAAGTATGTCGGGACCATGCAAGTTACTTCCTAATATTTTTTTCCTAACAATACAACTTGTGAAGAATTTTATCCATATCCTTCTCTTCATGATAAGATCTATTTTAAAGGATTTTCTGTCTGCTACAATAAAGTATTCCTCATTGGGTTTCCATTCTTCTATAGGAAGAATATATGGTTTCATTATACTTTTAGAAGAGCCTATATCTATGCAACCAATAGTAGGAATTGATCTGTGATACTTTTCTAGAAACAACTAGAGCTTGACTATGTTTTCCATAAAATTAACATTGGTCTAGCTTTCTAGCATCAAAAGCACGTCCCTTGAAGAATCTTATTATCATTTTCTTCCTTCTATTAAAAGGATGAACTCTTAACGACTTTCTTTTAAAGTGTTTCATAGGAAAGACTTGTTCTCCCATTATAAATTCATAGTCTGCAATATAAAAGGCCACCAGAACATCCTAACCGATTTCCCCTCTCGGCCTCAAAAGCATATCAGCCTTATCACTCCCTCTAGAAGTATCCCTCTCCTCCTCTCAATGGCTAACCTGCCTACCACTGTAAAAATAAAGAAGTTCTTCCCTCCTATCGTAAACACACCCACTACTATTGATAAAATAGCCTCTCTTGCCCAACTAAGCTTGCTCTATTATCACCACCTCTTCCTCAACCATTCAAAACTACATTGCTTTCCATCCTTATTCAACATATAGGCTCCATACCTCACTATGTTCTTTATCAATGGCCCATTCTCAGAAAATGCATTATGGTACCTATGGGCATTCTTTAGCCTCTATGTATGTTTTATCGCCCTTCCTCCTTTACAAGTTTATCAGCACTTATGATACAGAGAGAATGAAAGTTCTCTCTTGTGGACTTTCCTTGAGTGGTACCATTTATTAATGCAACAGAGAACACAACTCTCACAGATTATTAAAGATCTCAAATTATGGGAGACTCCATTAGAGAAGCAATCCACTTGATGCTTCTTTGTTCTTCATTGTCCAATATAGCACAACACATAATGGATCCATTTACTATGAGGATCAAGTGTACTTCTGGCATACCTCTGGTTAATGGTCAAGATATAAGGAAAATGTCCTTAAAACTCTTAGGCTTTTCCTCAATGATCTAACCCATTTCCTAGGTATATGCCACCATCTGCCTATACATTTATTGGACCTTATTCGGGAGAATTCGTTCCTGAAGAACCAAAAATGTCAGACTTTGACATCCCAAATAGCTTAATAGATTTAGATCCAAACCCTTTTGGACCATCTCAGGCTTAAGTCTCTTTCAGCCTAGACATTATGGGACCATCGTAGCCTCCAACCTCATCCTTCCAAGATGCCCTAGATCCTAATGATGATATTTCTATCATCAATGAAAAGAAACACAATAAATTTTTGAAAAAAATTACACATTAAAGAAACAAGCTTGATGATATTGATAGCATGAGTGGAGGGGCTTCCCCATCAAATATGCAATTTTGGAAAGAACCTATCCAATGGGGATGACGACTAGGATTCCACTCATTATTGTGAGACCCTTTATTTAAAAATTGTTTATCTTTATATTTAAGTGTCTGTTGTGATGTGACATCGCTCTTATCCATTTACTATGCAATGTGACATCGTTCTTATCTAGAATAGGTGATGTGACGTTGTTATTATCTATTTAGGGCGATAAGAATTTGTTCTTATGTCTTTTTGTGACCTCCTTTATTTATATAAGCAAATGGCCTCTTTGATGTAACCAAGCTTCATTGTATCTAAGATATCACTATCAATAATAGTTGTGTTTCCATATGGCTTCTCTCTAAGATCTCTCCCTCTCCCCTAAAAGCTTGACTCTTTAAAAAGTTTACTTCTATCATATAAATATACAAGTATGCTCTACACTTGCCTTTCTCAAAGCATACTTGCCTTTTTATAAGGATCTTATGTATAAAAAATATCGAACCTATGATCTTGTTTAAGTTATAGGTTGTATGGGAAGGATTAGGTAGTTTAGATATCTAAAAGGCAGCTTTAAGAGTTAATGCCCATTAAGGAGAAAAGGGCTTGTGTCTCGACTAGCATACTTGGGATATTTGCTACATTCTTCTTCATTTTTATCAATTAATAAAGCTAGATTAATGAATGACAACTTCCAGAATCCATCTTGCTATGCTCCAATTAGTTCTTGCCAAACTTCTTAGAAACTATAATGATTTGGTTAGTCCATTCCTTACACTTTGTTTACAATATTCATCCATTTATTTATTATTTATAAGTTTATTTTAGTCCTTGACAATTTCTCGTAAGTATTGCGCCTTCTTCTAATTTTAGAAATCTTAGTTAAAGTGTTTATCATAATTTTGATGTGATCTACATATAAACTACCATAAAGATTATAATTTTGTAAAATTATAGTTTAACTATATGATTATGATACTATTTTTCAAAATTTCAATAAATTTTATGAAATACCTCATGCTTATTTCTTTTTCTTTATATTTCAATCTTTTAAAAATTTTAAATTCTTGAAATGATTTTTTCAATTAGGCAAATTAAACAAATATTTTGATTACTACTTATAAAATTTTATGAAAAATTAAACAACATTTTCTTAGCTCTCAATTTTTAAATAACTTTAATATAAAAATACAATAGATATTACATGTTTAACTTTTTATTTCCTTCAATTTTATTTTAGTTCTTTTATTTTTATTTTATTGTATTTATCTTATCATTTAAATTTTTAATGAAATCAACCTTTAAATCTGTTGAAAATTCATTATACTTTTGATGGTTGAAAGATTTTTCTTAAAAATTTAGTTTAGGGATTAATATAGATAAAGATGATAAATAAGAGGTCTCATAAAATAAATTCATTTTGATCTTATATTAGACATTATGGAAATCTTTTATTAAAATAATTATAATAGTACAAACAAGTGAAAGAAATGTAAATCAACATAAACAAAGTTACTATAAAATAGATGATCTCAATATATAGCAAATGTGTAAATGTGGATTTAGTTTTGTGGACATGGATTGAGACTAAATGTGTAGTTTTTATGAAGTGTCTATTCTCTAACATGATAGGAATGTATCATAACCCGTACAATAAAGTTTATGGAAAAAAACATTTAAGAAGTCTTGTCCCGAAGGCAAGAATTAAGCTGTCATGTTTGAATAAAAGCAACTTTGGACCTAAATAGCTAATATTATTTATTAAAATGTAATTTATTTAAAGATGTTATTTATAAATTATATTAGTTTATTTAATACACACTTAAAAAAGAACGAATCTCTTAATCATTTATTTCCAAATATCAACACACCTCGAATGAATATTAACTTTCCCTCTCGAATGAACATTAACTTTCTAGTTACATTAACTTTTCTGGCGAGCTCAAGGTAGTTTTTTGGTACCCTTCTATTTCAGGAAGCTTTATGGAAGCCTCTGATGGAGGCGTTTCTCATCTAGAGGAGTTGTTTCCAACCTTGTAAGAATCGATGGATGTCAGTCTCTTAAGAGCTCAAAGAAATCTAAACAGATGACTTGAATGGAACAAAAAAACCTAGAGAAATGTGGTCTCAGCTGATAATCATGAGAAACTAAGACGTTTTCTAATTGCATTAATCAATATCATTGTATCCCTTCCTCTAGAAATGCTTCAGGAGGGAGCAGAACACTGGGGCAATACACTAGTTGGCTTCTTTCTAAGCAAGAGACCTACATTTCGTCTTATGCAAAATTGGGCTCAAAATTGATGGGGAAACAAAGGATTGGACATAATATTACTTACTAAAGAAGATATTTTTCTATTCAAATCCATTGATGGAGACATCATAAGTACGATAATTGAATCTAGACCTTGGTATATAGAAGGTGAACCCATCTTCATCCAAAAATGGGCTCCATGTTTGGAATTTGATAAAACAGGCATAGAAATAATCCCCTTATAGATTAATTTTCATTATATGACTCTTGAATGCTGGACTTTAGATGGACTAAGTTTTCTTGCTGGTTCAGTAGGAAAACAATATATTTTGATTCATCCACTACTAGACTTGAGAAAGTGTACTTTGTAAGAGTATTCATCGATATTAATCCCAAAAATGAATTACCTGAAACACTGCTTATTATAAAGATGAATACTGCGAATGAAATGGTTAAAGCTGAAACTCAGTTATCTTACAATTTGAATCCTCAATTGAGAAACACAAATATGGAAACCTACAGAAAAAGTATTCACATCAGGTGACTACTTCGAGCTAATGGGAATTGAAAATACAACAACACTTTAACCAATGAGGTAAACATCACTAACACTATAATTGAAAAACATACAACTTATCAGAAGCAAAGGAGGATCAATCCATCAAACAGGACAAGATTAGTGATGCTATAGACATATTTATAGAGAATGAGGTCAGTGGAAGACTTAAAACTGATCTAATTAATATTGAGCTTAAGGAGGAGCTCCAACCTCAAGAGATTCCTGAACCAATTTTGAATATAGATAAAACTGAACAATTTACTCCAAGTTGTAGCACAAAATTCAAAGAGAAAAAGGAGAAAACCCAAAGGGGCTTGGTAGCTACATTTCCTCTTAAATCTTTATGTTTTTTTGGAATAACAGAGGTTTAAATGACCCCTATAAGAGAAAAGTTTTCAAGAACCTTTTGTTGGGAAAAATGCTATTAGCTCTGGGCTTCTTGTAACTAGAATTAAAGCTCATAAGCTATATAATATCATGAAATTTCTAGGCAAATACTATTGTTATGGTTCTAATAATGATCACCACTTCAATGGTAGAATTGTTTATGCATTCAATAAGGAGAAGGTGCAGGCAACAATTTTGAGCAATTCAGACTAATTCATCCGTCTATGTAAGCTAATAAACTTTGAGATTAGTTTTGAAAACTCAATTATCCATAATTCACTTTTGGAGGACCTCTTCTCTATTCAAATCACAGTGAATAAGCATTGGCTATTCGTAAGTGATATTAATTGTGCCTTATACCTATATGCTCGAGGAGATAGATTAACTCTTCCAATATTGATAAGCTTAAGGAGATAGATTAACTCTTCCAATATTGGCATGGAGCTGGAAAAAGCTTTTAGTAAGCCAGAGGTGACTAATTTAAAATTTTTAAGGAATTTCTTCACTTAGACCAATAAATAGTTGGGTAACTACTTCATTAGGAAGAAGCTAGACAGAATTCTTATTAATCTGAATTAGTTGAGTCTTTTTCCCAATTCATATGCTCATTTTATCTTTCTTTTATGTTCTTATCATTTTATATAGAAATCAAAAGTTTAATCTCTTCAACCTTTTCAGTGCCCCATTTAATTTTTCAACTTCCTGACTAACAAGGAAGGGTTCATAAAGGTAGTAAGTGAAGTTTAGAATTGTAGAATCTCAAGTTGAAAAGCCTTCTAGCTTATGAGGAAACTTCATATCCTTAGAAAGCTACTTAAGATATTCCTCAAAGCTTGTCAATATTTAATAGTTATTGTGATTACATAATGCTAAGAGTGAGTTAAGAAAAGCTCGTGATGCTTGTTATGAAAATCCTTATAGGCTTGAATTAAAAGCTACTAAAGTAAGAAAATTGGAGATTATAATAAGACTCTTCAAGATTATAACTCTTTACTTATGCAAAAGGATAGGATCGCTTGGCTGAAGGAGGGAGACTTCAATACTAAGTATTTTCATAATTATGTGCTACCAAGGAGAAACTCCAACAAAATTATTTGTTTACTTGATGAAAATGATCATTTGATGTCTGGAAAACCGATATAGAAGCTATGACTTTCATGTACTTTGAACACTTGATTAGAGCTGCAAAACCCTCAGGGGAGTTAATTGGTTCCCCCATAACTCTATCCTAGGATTCAATATTGAAACTCCTATAACTAGCTTCTCTCTAGGAAATCAAATATGTTCTCTTTAGTCTCAATACTAAGAAGGCTCTAGGTCATGATGGGTTTAATGTCCATTTCTTCCAAAGTACCTGACACATTATAGGTAATCTGCTTATGGAAACTACCTTGGATTTTTTAAACTTTGGAAAAATATTGAGAGAAATCAATGTCACTTATATATGCTTGATCCCTAAAGTGCTTAATGCCAATTACCTCAATGAATTTTGATCCATTTCTTGCTATAATAATATGAATAATATGATATTCAAACTCCTTGCTAATAGATTAATAGAGTATTTGAACCAAAATATTCATTTATCCTAAGGAGCTTGCATTCCTGACATATCAATCTCTTATAACATCCTCTTGGTTCAGGAACTATTCAGGGATTATAACACCTGTAGATTTATTAAAAGTTGTTTTATTAAAAATATTTCTCCAAAGCTTTTAATAGACTTAAAGGGAAATTAATTTTATTAAGTCTAGAATGGCTTGACTTCCCCAATTTCTTTATCAAATGGACCAATGTTTATCTCTCAACTTCCTCCTACAGTATCCTCATTAATGGATCTCCTTCCAAGCAATTCATAGGATCTAATGGAATAGGGAGATCCCCTATCTCCTTATGTTTTTACCATTTCTATAGAAATTCCCAGCAGGATTTTCTAGATTAATACTCCAAGGTTTCCTGCTTTCAGCTTCTACTATAAATGAAAGGAGATTCTTCTCATTTGTGCTTTGAATATGATCTTTTAATGTTCTATGATGCTGATCAACCTTTTATCTCCACTTTGCATCAATCTCTCTACTATTTTTGTAGGATATCTATTTTGTGTATCAACATTTCTAAGAGTATAATCTATTTCTCCTCAAACATTACTAATACTGAAAGATTTCAAAAAATTTTAATCTAGATATGCATAGCTTGCCTTTCAAATATCTTGATGTTCCAATCTCTTCTAAAAAACTAAGATATTAAGTATGTTTACTGATCTTGGAGCAATACAACAAAATGATCAATGTTTGGCAAAATAGAGCTCTTTCATAAGCTAAAAGAGTTCAACTCATCATTTCAGTGTTGAACAACCTTCATACCCATTGGAGCACAAATCTCCTTTTACTCAAGAAAATCAACAAGGCAATAGAGAAATTCATCAGAAATTTTCTTTGATCTAGCAAAGTGATAACTCTAAAGGAGCTAAGATCAAATGGGAATATTTGTGTTGAAGAAAACCTGAAGCTGGTGTAGGATTTATTTCAATCTAAATAATTCAAAATATCTAGGTGGCTAAAAGAATTTGAAGGGTTTTTAATGATAAGGAGTATTTTTGGAGCAAATGGATGAATGAATAATATCTAAAGGAATCCAAATTGTGGTAGATTATTGAAAAGAAAGAACATTCTCAGCCTCTCATACAAATTCTCGTAAAAAGATATGTTGTGTATCCTCTTATTAGAATCCAAGTTGGGAATAGTGAGGATATTTGGTTTTGGTTTACCAGTTAAACCAATTTAAGCCTTTTATTCTTGAGAGAAGATATCTCAATCCTCACTACTAGAATTCCAACTTAATCTTGAGTTAAGAAGGTTATATTCATAACAAATGGCAAGTTTCAAGCAGGGGGCTGAAAGGTTGCTTATTTCCTTAACTACTTACATAACCTCTCTTTAATTGATAAACCTATTTAGTCCAACAATAACAATGGAGAATTCTCTAACTCCTCTTGCCTTAAAGATCTCAATCACACACTCCCCTCTTTCCTTGGTGTAACATTGTTATAAAGGTTCTTTGAATCCTAAATCTTCCTTTATCGCATAGTTAGCAGTTAAAAGAAGACTGAAAAGCTAAAGACATGATTAAAGGCTCGAATAATCTCTTACGTGCTTTATGCTGCCTAGAAGCTGAAACTATTGATCATATTTACTTCGAAATACAACTAAAAAGCCTCCATTTGCATTAGAATGCAACATACAATGAATCTTTTTTACCCTATTGTTGATTAGGACAACATATTGGCATGGGCTGAAATCACTACCAAATTTGGAGAAAGATCAAATATGTTTAAGTCTCAACCTAAATTATTCAATGTGTGAAATATAGATGGAAAGGAACCAAATATTGTTTAACAAAGGGAAAACTGATAATCATGCCTTAGCACAAATGATACACTATTGGATTAGAGAAATCTTGTTACATCACCAAGTAGTTGAAAAGATGAGCCTTCCTCTGAGAAAAGATGGAATTATTAATTTATAAGTTTTTTATTCTAGTTGCTCTTAAGGATAATAGTTGGAAAACTGATGTATTTTTACTAAATTTCTTTAACATAACCTTGTAATGTGTCCTTTTGATGCCTTTTATGGCTTATCAATGATTTTTTTTAAATTTTTTTTAAAAATACTCCTTCATTCTTTGAGAACAACTTTACTTTTTCTTTATGATCTATATTGTAATAAAAATTAATAAATGAATATAATTATATAAAATAAGACTCAATTTTATTTAAGATCTCATAATTTGTAAATAGATTTAACTATATCATTTATGTTATATAAAAAATAAATTACTTAATATTATATTTAGCAAAACAATTTCCATATACTAATTCAAAATTAATGAATTTAAGTCAATTTGATTGAATTTCAAATTAAAATTGATTTTTAAAAATTTTTAAACTTGAGATTGGGTTCGAATTCAAAATAAAAAATTTAACTCAACCTAAAACTAGTTGTTAGTTTATTCCTGGAACCAATTGATATGTTATAGTTTAGTGATATAATTATTTAAAGGTATTCTTTATCTTATATATGTTCAAGATGTATATGATAAAGTCCATAGAATAAATGTAAATTACAAATGAAATTATGGTGAAATCATAATTATGATATTTATATTACATTTATGTATTATCCCTAAATTGTTATTAATCATTATTTTAATAAGATTGAATAGTAATAGAACATAAAAAGTAGCACAAGTAATATTTCTTCCTTATGAAAAAAATTGTCAAGCTTATAGTCTAAAGCTTGAAGATACTTAAACAAATGAAAAAAAGTGTAAATTTGACCTTAAGTTTTTATTAAATACAAGTAAAAGCTTAATGTTTTGAAATGTTCAAAATAAATCCTAAAATATGCAAAAATGAATGAAAAACTTAGATGGAGTTAAGTTTTTTTTTATATGTGGAACAAATTTAACAATTTTAAATAAATACATGGGTCCCACTATGCAATATAATATAATAATCCATATATCAAAATTAAATCAATATTTTATTGATTTTGTTAAATTATTAAATAAATTTAGTAGACACCTTGACTAAACAAGAATTCTCAATTAGAAATATCACTTCCCCTGATCTAATTACCTAAATCCCTTACCATCTTTTAACAACTTTAATCTTTAAAAACTCAATTGGAAATCATACCTTTTCATAATCTACAAGCTCAAAATCTGGAAGTCAATGACACAAAAAGAGGAAGAGGAACTCATGTGTTTGGAAATCGAGTCTTTGTAAAAAGAGTGCACAAATCCAGTGTCACGGATACCGTTCCGTACCAGCCGGTACCGGTTGTTTACCAGAACCGGTACGGCGACATATATTCTGGGGTTTAATTCCGGCCCGTACCGGCCTGTTTCGGCTGGTACCGGCCGGTACCACTAGTACCTGAAAAAAAGGGCCAGGGACCATTTTGCAATAAAAGAAAATTAAACCCTAAAAAATCTAATCCCTCCTCCCCGACTTCGGCCACTCCCTCTCGACTCTCACATTTCTCTCTTCTCTCTCTCTCACATCGTCGCCGCTCCCTCGCCGACTGCCTCCCTCGCCGTTGCCGCTCGTCACCCTCGCCGACTGCCTCGCCTCCTCTTCTTCTCTGTCTTGGTCGGTTGGTCCTCTTGGAGTCGTGGAGTCGTCTTCTTCAACACCCGAAGCCATCACCGCCTGCTGAGATCCACCCTCCGGCGTCCACCGCACACCCTTGCGTCGCCGTCTTTAACCCCCGAAGCCGTCATTGCACACCCCACCGTCGCCGCCTGCTGAGGACCTGACATCGACCTAGATCCAGATTGTAAATGACCGATTGTTGTGTTTAATTTTTCTTGGCATTTGGATATTATTTGCTTGTGTTTTTGTG
>JAOTIZ010000008.1:26727147-26739296 GCA_027123425.1 Erythroxylum panamense | reverse complement strand
ATTTAATAAATTCAGTCATTCAACCTTCCAGAGGGTGAAGCTTTTGTATTCTATATTGTTTTGTACATCACAATTTGGGTAGCTGTTCATATTATATTTCTCTAGATTGATATTAATATTTCTTCTATAGAAATTGACATTTCCATCAACTTCTCAACATGCTAGAACCATTTGCTTGATGACCACAAATTAAATAGAGGAAATATGAAGCAGTTGCATATTTGGCAGGATTTCAGTGAATACAATAACTGTTTTGTTACATGAAATCTATCTTATTTTTTCTCACTTGTAGAGAATAGTTTTAATCATAGAAATTAAGTTGGCTGAGTTTATGATATAGTTATCCATTGAATGAAATGTGTTTTTCTTGATTGGCATCGGTCTCAATTTTTAGTCATGTACTCTAGGAATGGTAGTTCCCCTACAGCAGTAAAGAAATTGGCTACTACTAGATCCTGAGGATATAGGAGCGTGTCTATGGTTGTACTTCAATAGTTGAATTTACAGATATTTAGATGCAATTTTGCTTAACAATGGTAATTTTTTCTGGATAGAAGACCAGAAAATGGAAAATTCAGCTAAAGCAAGTGGCGGTGAAGATGAAGAGGTGAGGCTCTTACCTTTTGATATATTAAAGTAGTTTATTTTCATATCTGAATTTTTCGCAAGCATCTAAATCTAAATGCATCATCATTATGTGGATATGAGAAGAATGATTTGTCCTCAGCTTTGGGCTGCTGTTGATTTTGACAGTCTCGCTCTTGTTGTAACTTTATCTGCTGCTGTTAATCTTTTTAAAGCACCTGAATACTTGCAGGAATATTACATGCTGGCTAATGATATTGGTGAATCAAATACCCTTGTGACCTTGGACTCTCTTTTGAAAATACAAGGGAAAGGCCATGTGAGAAAGTCGATTTTATATTCGCGATAGATACAGTAATTCAAGGACGATGATTTGGACTACAGATTGAGGCCTTGCGCTTTCTGTTTAGTTAACATTTCCTCTTTATGTCTTACAAACTTGTACAGTGACTGATGAATATTCTTTCAACAAAGAACTTTTGGTAGTCAGATGATAGATGAACTTTCAGATTAATTAGTGTATTATGGCATATTTGTGAATTACAATTAGTGTATTTTGATATTAATGTATTTTGATATTAATTAGTGTATTATAATATGTTTACAAATTGCAATTAAATAATACATTATCTGCAGATATGAAATTCTTGTGATACATGAATAATTATTAAAATTAATGATATATTAAAAAATTGAAGAATTATTAATTAAATAAAATTTATAAATAATATTGAATAATTATCAAACAAATAAGATTAAAAAAATTGTATTTTAAAATAATTATTAAAATTAAAAAATTATTAAATTAATATGATAAATCATTTGTTGCAACCAGATAAAAATAACTGTAACCAATGACTTGGTTGTTATAAGATTATTTTTTACCAACAAAAATAATTTGGTCGCAGTATGAATAGCTATAGTAACCATTGACTCGGTTGTTATAAGATTATTTTTTACCAACCAAAATAATTTGGTCGCAATATAAATAGCTATAGTAACCATTGACTTGGTTGTTATAAGATTATTTTTTAACAACAAAAATAATTTGGTCGCAATATGCATAACTATAGCAACCATTCTAACATTACAACAACCATGAAATTTTACATTAGCAAGTATAAATTTGGTCGCTAATAATTCTACCTTTAGTGACCAATTTTAAATGGTTGTTAATAATGCATTTTTAACGACCAACGTAATAACTCGTCACTGAGCACTTTTAGTAACAACCCTATAGTGACCACCTGTGACCAACTCGATTTTGGTCGCTATAACTTTTAACGACCATTTTCTTACTTTTAGCAACCATTAATAATAGTTGCTGAAACTAATTTTTCTTGTAGTGGATAATGCCTGCTGAGGGCATTGCGAATATTGCGTATCCAATTTAGCTTAGAGCCTTAGACCAACCAATTAAGGGAAGAGATCGTCTGCTTCTATTCACCAGTTCTACCCTGTGCCAATGTGTTAGAAGTGCCTAACTCATCCCCAAAAGTTAACTCAAGAAGAGGAGGTTTGCATACTATTATAAATTGTTTAATGTTCTTATAGTTGTTCGATGTGGGATTCCTGACACAATGCAAAATATCTACCCATTTAACTTTGTTTTATTTATTTATTACTAAATATGTGGATGTTATGTAAGAGAATAGAAAAAATGGAACAGAAGATCTTGCTCCCCATTTAATATCCATTTCGCTTTTGAACAGGGATTTCAGGTTTTTGCGTATGATATCAGATAGCCCTGGCCACACATTTGTTCTTTCTGATAATTGTGTTCATATACAGAAACAAATAAGTAGTATGCTAAAGCAACTGTACGCTATAATTAATAGCTCAGCTTATATGTTATCAGTGCCTGTTTTGATAGGGGAATGATTGACCAAAATCAGTATTGTCGCTACAACAGCTTTGCAAAACCAAAGTATAAGAGATGATAATGAATAAATAGCTTCAATTGTTTTCTTTTATTTGAATTACTCAAAAACTTTTAAGTTACTACAAATTTAGTGGAATTTTAACAGTAAAAAAATGTAATCACATCATAATTTTATGAAAAATATTTGCAGAGATATTCTTTCTATACGATCCCACTCCTCCAAACATTTACTTATAAACCTCAGATTTGTAAATTAAATATCTTCCTATGATCTGAAATGGACGTCCACGCATGTCCAATCACTCTCCAATATTGGACCATCTTTCTTCTTTTCATAGATGGAAACCAGCCAAGGTGATGAACGCCACTCAAAACACGCCACTTGTTGCCTGGAAACTTGTATGCAGTATACGTATCTGACAGAATATATGTTTTGTTTCACATGGGGTGTATTTGCTGCTTTCGTATGTAAATTAAATTCTTTAACAATTCTATACAATAATTTAAGCATACAATTCATCCAAGATCGTTTATAACACAATTGATTCAACACTTTTAAAAACCCTAAGATTCACGCTATTAACAAAAGAAAGAAATACTAATCTTGATCTATACTCGTGTAATCTCTTCTTGTTCGCGAATTCCTTCTTAACACAAAAATTGATCAACTCTTGCCTTCTTACTTTTCTTCGTTTTGATCTATACTCGTGTAATCTCTTCTTGTTCGCAAATTCCTTCTTTACACAAAAGTTTATCAACTCTCGCCTTCTTGCTTTTCTTCGTTCTTTCAATGGTGCAAGAACGTCTATTCTTTGATATCTTTTAATGTAATTTCTTCATAAGGGAGAGGGAAGGGTTTATTATTAATTAACCCTAATGATTCTAATTACCTTTAACAAGCCTAATGACCATTATTTTGAGCCCTTTCTATTAGAATTCATTAGAGTAATATGCACTACAACAAAAACATAGAAATCGCGATGTTTTTAGAAAAAACGTCACGAATTCTTGAGGCCTTTGGTGACGTTTGTCCAAACGTCACGAAAAGAGTCAATATTTTGCGATGTTGTATGAAAATGTCGCGGATTTGTGAAGCGTTTCGCGTCATTTTTTCAATAAAATGTCGCAAAACAGTGAGCACGACGTTTTGTTGAATAAAACGTCGTGGAAGGTTTGGCTTTTAAAACTCCCCCATTCCCCTCTGCCCACACCAGAACGACGTCGTGTGCCCCAGCCCAAAATGACTTCATTTTCATTTTCTTAAAACTTACACCACCTCTACCAGAACGACGTCATGTCCTCGCCCCCAACACGATGTCGTTTTGGATTCTTAAAACTTACCCCTCTCTGATGAGACGACGTCGTGTCCCCGCCCCTCAAAACGACGTCGTCTCATCTTCTGTGTAAATGAAAAACAAAAGTTTTTCGTCAGTCCTTCGTATGCTAGCTTTCGCCTTCCCTCTCTCTCGAGCCACGTCTGCCGAAGTGTTTGGAATCTGTCGAGCTACTTTGTCGTTGCTTCACTAGTTTATGTCCATCTGTCATCTGCAATCGGAGTGTTTCTGCATTTTGGTGGAGGTAAGTCATTCAACAATTTTGCTTGTGATGAATGTCGGGTTAAATGTGTTGGTTTTTTACTCGGTTATAGTGGACGATTTAATATGGGTTTTAGAGTGTTTATTCGTTTGTTTTGATTATCTGTAACAACAATGCATTTGGCTTTGCATTGTATGACAGTATGTTAAGGAAGAAGAGATTATATGTTTAAGTGATTTGGGAGAATATGGTCACGACTTTGAAGTGTTAGACGAAAGTTCAAAGTGGGTTTATAGATAGTTTTCGTAAATTTTAGATTGATTATGATTTTGTTAATTAATCATAATCAATTTAAAAATTACGAAAACAGCTTAATTAATCAATTATGTTGAAAAGAAGCGAAAGACATTCTTTTTTTTTTTTCATTTTGTCGAGAGATATGATAGATGATTTGTATATGAACCTTACTAAGTGTTGCTTGCTTTTGTAGACGAATTGAAGAAACAAAGCACATGTTCAGTGTGACTTACCAATAAAGCATTTCATAATGTGGCTTTCAAGGTTTGTAGTTGTGTTGTAGTAGCAGTATTTGGTTGTTAAGTTGTTGCAATGCCTTTCAGTTGTCTATTCTTATTCGGTTATGGTTTTTGCAGGTTAAGACTACTTCACCCAAGAAATACTGTGTTAGACCAAATATTGGAATTGTTATGCCTAATTCAACTTGTGAATTTACTGGTACAACCAATTTTTCTTTTCAGCTGGTCAACTCTTATAATGGGTGTCTTCATATGTATTTCGGTTTTCGTCTTTTTAATCGTTGTTTAGCAAAATGTATGTAGTAGCATGAAATCTTGGATTTAACATGTAATTTTGACATTAATCTTTATCATGTTTGGCCTTTGTCTGCCTATTGTTATAATTAGTTAACACCTTCTTTCTCCCCTTTTTTGTTACATTCAACATAAAAAAAGGATGACCTTTTCACTTTTGGGAAGGTTAGGGCTAGTATGGTGAAATGCTAGATTTGGATCCAAGGAGTTATATCTTAAGAAGAGATGCTTAGGAGAGAGTAATTTTTTTTTGGAAGATAAGCAAATTCATTAGAAGGACAAAGTATCTAGATATGAAATATAACTTAAAGACAGATCAAGTCAAGTAACTTTGGCTAGAGTAAACCAAATAAAGGAAGCCTATCATAAGTTCCAACTATTACACAATCCAGGAGACATTATGTTTGGAAGATTCCTAGCAATGGCTATTGTTTTGATCTTGAGGTTTAGATTCTATAAATTAGTTTCATGTCAAGTGCCTCATTGCCAAATATTCTTTTGTTCTTGTCACTCTATATGTAACAAAACACTGCTCCAAAAGTCAACCTAAATTGCTTTTTATCCCTTTTGCTACAGAAGTGTATACTGAAAACCCAGGAGATTATTTCTGTAAGATTGATTAGATTGATTATGATTATGTTTGCATTTCTACTGTAAGAGCAAGGTTTGGATATGCATCTTAATCATCAATAAGTATTGCATTTTTGTTTGAGTGATATTTTAAAATTGTGATAATAACTAATTTTAAATAAAGTTAAGAATTGAAAATGTATTATATGTATCAATTCTTCTTCATATGTCTTATTTATTCATAAAGCCCTTATTTATTCCATTCTTTTCTTACTTTCTATCTAAGCTGGGCTTGTTTGACATTCAGTAAGCTCCATTTTGAGAGTAGGCGGATGTAGAATGTATTAGTTTAATTTTTTGTCAATTGTAAATAATTATTAGTTAATTAGTTAAAAAAAGTTATTTTACAACATTTTCAACTTGTATAACGAGCTTAAACAAAATGTTGTAGTATAAGAAAATACTACAACATTTTTCACTATTTCTCACATTCCGTACAATTAACAAAGCTTTATTGAAGGAGTATTTCTATCTTTAATTTTTTTTTATTTCTTTCTTTTGATTTTCATGTTTTTTAATTGGCTTCATTATTTTGGTGACTTATCTCCTTTACTAGTATATGATTTCTTTTTAAATATGCTCAAATTATTTAGTGATTTGTGATTGATCTCTTTACTATGAATGTGTTTGTTTTATAATATACTTGCTTCATTTTCCTTATCATGGAGAAGTTGAAAAATAAATTATGAGAAAGACACATTAAAGGTAGATACAACATTAAACCATCCCAAGGCAAAGATTAAGGTAGAAAATTCCTAGCAAGAAACCAATAAGAAAGAAAGCAACCTATTCTTTAACTAGATAGATGCCTACACCATACATCAGCCTTAAAACTTAGCAAGAAGAAGTACATCAAATAGCAGAGTAAACTATAATCACAAAGTTATTAATTGCCAAACTCAGATTAGGTTCTATTTATAAGCCATATCTGTACTAAGGTTGGTGTTAAGGCCTAGAGCTAGTAGGGTCTCCTTTATCCATTTAAAGGTGGTTTTGAAAAGAGCATGTAAGTCCATTGAGCATAGAACTAGGAAAATGAGATATGAGAGTTTTGGTTTTAATTTTGCTAATTAATCAAACATGATATTAATAAGTCATATGACAGTCATATATTTAATAGGTCTGTTGACATGGTGAGTCATATTAAAATCGTTCACTGTTGAAGTAACCTTTAGGCTATATTTATAAAAAAAGTAAAAATTAGAATGTTTTATTGCTACTTTTAAAAGTTATACATTGTCCATTAACATACACATGTCTAACCCAAAAATAGGTGTGTCCATTAACTTGGTGGTTACTATACTGAACAATATCTACTCATAAGATTTTATACATTCAATTGCAAAAGTTTAGTTCTAATTTATCATGCTTTATGACAGATACTATTTCCAAGTGTGAGGAGGAGATAGTTGGAGGAGTCATTGGAAAATAAGAACCAGGCATGCTAACTTAAAAGTATCAAATTGTTGGATTGTTAATTGGTTTGTTTGCATTCATACTATAGCTATTGAATTTGCTCTATGAAATGCCATATTTTGCTCTATGCAATTCCGCTAAAGTAAGGATCCTGCATTCATAAATAAATAGAGAAATGAAATGCCATATTTTGCTTAATTTGTTTTATGACTTTTTTATTACTCTCTCCCTAGTTCTCCATATAGTTTATCAAATAATAATACAAATTATAGATATTAGTATGTGTAGAGCAAAACTAATATTTCTACGAATGTCACAGCTTCAATTATGTATTTATCAAAATCTTCTTTCTTTAATTTTTCTAAGATGTTAAACAATGGTTTAGGCCTTTCTTTATCTACGACTCTCATAGGTAGTTAGATTTCTTAGAACCTAACCTAATATTTTGGGGACATCAATTAGTACCCCATTGCCAGTCATAAATGTCAAGCTACTTTTGGGCACATCAATTCGTACCCCATTAGTAGCCATAAAGGGTCTCCTCAACATGATGGGAACCATGGTGTCATATTTTATGTCTATTATCAAAAAGCTCATAGGAAAAATTATTTTTCCTACTTTAACAGTCAGGTTTTCTACTACTTCAATTAGATACCAAGTAAACCTTTCAAGTAATTAGAGTAATAGTATTGTTAGCTTAAGCTCTCATATTCTAAGCTTCTTAAAAAGAGATAAAAGTAATAGTTGCACCTAAATCACATAAAAAATTATGAATATTAGAAGCATTAAAATGGTATGGAATTATAAAATTGCCTAAATTATTTAAATTTAATGGTAGTTTATTTTGCAATATTGTACTACACTCCTCAGTTAAAGGTATAGTACTATACTCCTCAAGTTTAATTTTATTTTTATATGATTTCGTTTAAACTTTGCATAGGATAATATTTACATACTGCTTTTGCAGAGGGGAAGTTGACGTGTAACTTCTTCAACTATCTACAAATTTGTTAAAGTTATCCTCATCCTTCTTTTTTAACCTCTAAGGGTATTAAGTAGGTGGCACATAGGATTTAATGATAGGTTGAGGCATTGTTGTTGTACTATTCACCTAGTTTAACCTTTGAACTTCAATCCCCTTCTCCTTTTCCTTATAATTGTTTAATTTTTACAATTCCTTTTTTTTAGTGGCTACAACATCAAATGCTTAGTTACTCCTTAGTAAAATAGATAACACCTCTCATTTGGGTTTACCTCTGCGCTCCTAAGAAACTTGTCTTAACCTCTTTCACTTACTAAAATAACATACTGTTCTCATTCTTATATTGAATTAATAGGTATTTCTTGCTCTATAGATAATAGTTGGATGAACGGTGTTAGGGTTTCTCGTGAATACTTTGATGAAGTGAGAATGTTTATGAATTTTATGGTTGGAAAAAAGGGCAAAGAGTGTGACATTTCATGCCCTTGTGCACATTGCATGAATTGTTATATGGGGTCTCAGTGGAATGTTTTTGAACATTTAATGCAATTCGACATGGAGCAATCATACACCCTCTGGGTTTTACATGGTGAACTGCTAGAATATATATTTATCTCTAGGGAAGAAAGGCTTGACACTGCAAATGTAGACATAGATGGGACGTGCAATGATATTAATGAAGGTGATGGTAATGAGGAGGATGATGGGAAGCAAGATTTGTTTGATGATGTGGGTACTTTCTTAAATGATTGTCTAATTAATCAGGACAGAAGGAATTCTCCTATAGGCATCGGAGATTCTATTATGGGTGCCTTTTATGAATTGTTAAGTAAAGCAACTGAAGAGTTATACCCGGGATGTACAAACTTTTCAAAGTTATCGTTTTTAATAAAGATGCTTCATTTGAATGTATACAACAAGTGGAGCAATAAGTCATTTGACATGTTACTTGCTCTACTGAGGGATGTATTACCTAATTGTAAATCTTTGCCGAAGTCCTATTATGAAGCAAATCAATTTTTAAGGAGCCTAGGCTTGGATTGTGTGTCGATACATGCATGTAAGTACGATTGTTGGCTATTTTAGAAAGAGTATGGGGGCGTAGAAAGTTGTCCCCAGTGCGGAACATCAAGATGGAGAATTAATGATGCCAGGGGTAAGAAGATACCACATAAAGTATTACAGTAATTTCCATTAACGTCCAGATTATAATTATTATTCATGTCAAGTAAGACTGCCAAACAAGTGACGTGGCATAATGATAGGCCTAAAGGTGACAGTAATACCATGGTTCATCCTTCTAATGGAGAAGCTTGGAAGAGCTTTGATAAGCTATGTCCTGAGTTTGCTAGAGAACCATGTAATGTTAGACTAGGCTTAGCAATAGACGGATTCAATCCACATAGCAATTTGTCACTTTCATATAGTGTGTGGCCAATTGTTCTCTTAGCATACAATTTACCCCCTTGGATGTGTATGGATGAGTCATTCTTTACGCTATAGATGGTTATTCTAGGTCCGAAAGTGATTGGTAGAGACATTGATGTTTATATGAGACCATTAGTAGATGAGTTAAATGAGTTATGGGAAGATGGTTTTGATGTTTCAAAAGGAGAAAATTTTCTTGGTAGAGTACAAAAAGCTATAAGGCATGCCCTTTTTGTAACAAGCACACTCCTTCTTGTAAGTTAAGAAGTAAGATTGGTTGCTTAGGCCATCGTCATTTTCTTCCTTAAGATCATCCATGGAGAAAAAACAAGAAGTTTGATGGCAAGAGTGATCATCGGTCTATACCTAACTTACCAGATGGAGATGATGTGGTGAAACAATTATGTCATGTGCAGAATATATGTTATGGAAAGCACCTGAGCAATAAGAGGAGAAGGAGATTGGAAGGAAAGTTTAATTGGAATAAAAAAAGCATTCTTTTTGATCTACCATATTGGAATAAGTTAAGAGTAAGACATAACCTTGATTTCATACATATAGAAAAGAATATTTGTGACAATATCCTTAGTACTTTGATGAATGTTGAATGTAAAACCAAAGATACAATCAAGGCTCGGCTTGATTTGGAAGGTATGAATACTTGAAAAGAATTACACTTGATAAGAGCAGCTTATGGAACTATTGTAGTAAAACCTCCAACATGCTATACAATGTCTTCCGATGAGAAGAAGAAATTTTGTGAGTTTGTAAAGTAGGTGAAGTTTCCAAATGGTTATGCATCGAATATATCTAGATGTGTTAATGTTGATGAAAGGAAGATTACTGGACTTAAGTCTCATGATTGTCATATACTGTTTCAAAGTATTCTTCCATTAGGCACACGTGTCATCTTGAATAAAGATGTGACAGGTGTTTTAATAGAGTTGGGGGACTTCTTTCACCAAATTTGTAGACGAAGTTTGAATAAGGATGACGTACAAAAGATGTGTCATGAGATTACTTTAATCTTATGCAAACTTGAAATGATATACCCACCGACATTCTTTGACGTCATGGTACATTTGAGTATTCATTTGCCAAATGAAGCCTTACTTGGTGGACCAGTTGCGTATAAATGGATGTATCCAATTAAGAGGTATTATTTAAATTTATCCTATTACTCTTAAAAATTAACTAAATAGTGGCCTATCTAATTATGGTTAATCATTTGTTAAGATTCCTAGGTACACTAACGGGATTTGTTAAAAACAAAGCATGTCCAGAAGGGTCAATTGCTAAAACGTATGTTGATAAAGAGTGCATAACATTCTGTTCAATGTATCTAAAAGGCATCAACGATATGGTTGATGGTAGTGACATATCAGTGTTCTTCTAACAATGTAAGCCAATTGGTACTGGCAAACAATTGTTCTTCCTATAAATGAGCTAGAGATTGCACATTGGTATGTGCTTATGAATTGTCAAGAGATTAGGCCCTTTATTGAGTAAGTTTTTCTAACCTATTGTGAAATTAAGATATGTAATAAGTAGAGATATTTCATATAATCTTGATTGAATTTTTTTCATCCATAGTGAGCACTTAGATGAGTTGAGGCAACAAAGTTCATTATATGTTGATAGGAGATATAGAGAACAATTTTCTTCATAGCTAAAACATCGTGTGAGAAAAAGGTTTGTACATGGTCTACACTAATAATTATATACATATTCTAGTAAATACTTATTTGATTTTTTCGTTTGTTATTATAGATGACGACATTAACTAGCTCCCGTGAAGGAAGTATCTTTAGGTCTTTGTATGCATTAGCATGTGGACCTCATAGTTTGGTGCAGAAGTATACTGTATGCAATACAAATGGCATGTGATTTCAGACTGAAGCCTTTGATCTACATAGGATTACACAAAATAGTGGTGTTGTAGTGTTAGGAAATTATGAGGAAGATAATATTACATTTTATAGGCTGCTGATAGATATTATCAAGCTTGAATATGTTAGAGGTAAAAATTTTGTACTTTTCAAGTGCAAATGGTATGATTTCCATTTGAATATGAGGCTTAACGACATTGTAAAAAGTATCAACGTAACTAAGTTCTGGTTCAAAAATGACCTATTTATTTTGGCAAACCAAGCGAAGAAAGTCTTTTATGTGGAAGAATTGTTATTTGGTCCAAATTGTGGGATTGTGCAAGAATGTGAAGTTAGACGTGTATGGTAATGAAGAAGGTTCAAATGACATTGAGGAGTCTAATGAAGTTCTAGAGGAAGTTGAGGAATGTTCCTTAGAGTTTTTAGATCAAAATGATATTGTATTTGATGTAATAAATACTGTTTTATTAAATTTTGAGCAACATTTGAATGACGATTTGGAGGACTTGGAGACAAGTATTAATAAGAATAAATGTGATATTGTTTTGGAAGAGTCCACCGATAACAACGATGAATAAATTCTTATTATGTAATTGAACCATTGTTTCTTTTGCTAGAATAAAAGATAATATTACATTTTTACTTCTCTCTATATTTTTTTTTACTTATGTTGTTGCTGTTAGAGTCCTTATCTTAAGCATTATATCAAAGCTTTATAACACTTAAAACTGTGGATAGACTTATCATTTATTTCTTGGATGCTCATGCAGTCATTGCAAAATGCGTCACACTGTTGAAGGTTCAAGGAGAGTCAGTTTCTTAGTTGATGTGTTCATTGTTGTTGCAAAAAGCTCCAGGTTATCATCTTTTTTGACTATCTAAAAGATCTAGTAGAGGAGCATGCAATGGCCCCGAGTTTGTTTTCAGAGTTGAATAACTATAATTGAGGTTTTTGTATTTTTGTTAATATT
>JAOTIZ010000008.1:26653149-26675490 GCA_027123425.1 Erythroxylum panamense | reverse complement strand
ATTTTTTATTTTTCATACCCATTCTCATTCCCTTCTAATATTATACCCATATCCATACCCAACCCTGTGCTCAAACCAAACGCCCCCTTAGTCTTCTAATCTTAAAGAGTTGCGTAGTTTTCATTCCATTTTACTAATTAAAATTTTAATTTTTTATAAAAATAACTCACCAAAAGACCCTTTGTTAATAGTGCTAATGTGATTATCAAAGTAAGCCAACTTGTTGGCCATGAAAATGACACATGTTAATATTATTAAATTTTATGTCTAAAATTATTTTTAAATAAAAATTAAAATTAAATATCAAAAACCCTATTCTCTTTCTCAGTTTCCAAAAAAAGAAAAGAAATAAGTTGGGGAAAAAATTAAGGGATAAATTTCCCTTAACCTATCTGATCTTTTTGCATTATTGTTCTTGTTGCTAAGAGCCCATTTAGTCTTTAAACTGACATAGTAAATTTTGTTCTTGAAAATCAAATATGTTGATTATCAAATAATTATAACCTATCTTTAAATATGTGGAAAGACTATCTCACAAGCTATTCAACCCTAAAGAAACACCTGATAAAACATATGCATTAAGCAAACTCTAATTTCACAAATTGAATAAGAAAGAGATTCAACGCAACTAAAAGCGTGTTCCTGAATAACATAACTTTTCAATAAATGACAAAAAGCAAACATATCAAGTTATTAAGAATTGCATATAAATATAATTACCCTCTGGATCCAATATCTCATCTTGGGAATCTTCGCAAGGCTCCTTTTCTGATTATCAAAAGAATTTGCTCATTTGAAACAAAAGTTTACAAACAAATCGTGATTGATTGTATTAAACCCTAACCAGGGTTAAAACTAGTAAAGGGAATGTCATCAACGATGGACTTTTTGAACCAATTGATATAATAAGTCTACTGAGATTAGTTCACATAGATGTGACAAATGATCAGATTGAAGCTGCAAAAGAGTTGGCTAATGAGTAATGAAGTCAACACTGAGGTTCATTTGAACTTGCGTTTATTTGCAGACTTGGACTGATACAATTTGCTAATTGTTTGTGTGCGTTGATGTGTGTAGATCTTAATTAGTGATTTTTGAGTGGCAAAACAAGAATATCTTTGCATTTCAAGTATCACTGTTTCATTTCGCTAATATTATTATTTTCTGGAATTATATATATAGTCATATTTTGATGGTATATTCTAGTAACATTGCGAGATTTCAAACTGGGTGATGATGATGATGATGATTTTAGTGACATTGGTATATTATCCAGACTGTCGTGATTTGTTGGTTGATTTCTCATTTTACGTAAAGATATGCACTTAAGAATAACCCTGAATTCGCAATTTGTTCAGTAAGATCAATTCTTTAGATTTGTTTCCTATATTTTCATTGTCGTTATTGGTCACCTTCTACTAAGGCATGTGCAAGCTCCCTGCTTTGCATGTTTTCTAGTGTTTTCTCTTTTATTTTTTGGGTCTACTTGTGTTTATATTTAAATCTTTGTTTAACTAGTATTTGTTTTATTTTTGTTGTATTATTTATTTTTAAATATTTTTATATTTTACTATATATTTAATAATAATAATTAAAATAATTATTTTTTTTCTTTCTATCTAGACCAAAAATAGAAGATATCACTTTCGCATCTTCTTTCATATTTTTCAAAAGTAGCTGAATAGGTGAATTGGAATTTTCTAATCTATTTGTCACTTAGTTTTTATTTTATTTAAAAATTAATTTGACGTATCACATGTAATAATTCATGTCACTCACATAACAAAGATATTAATTGATACAAGTATCAACATCAACACCAATTACACCACGCACCAAAAATTTAATGACATTATTTTTACAAAAGGTTAAAATTAAAATTATTTTAATTCAAATTAATATTACAAAATTAAATAAAACCCTTCACTAAAGCCAAAGAAGAATATCTCAAAAGCATACTTCTGATTTCAGCAAGTGCATACAAGCATTTATCGAAACAACTTTTCGAGTAGTCCATAGAGTTGATCGCACATAATCTTTTGCCAAGATGAAAATGCGTTTATAATATCTTATAATGAGTTCTTGTTGATAAAGCGTATATAACTAATGAGTTCTCGTGATTCGCTAGATGCTTTTAAAGCCAATAGTATTTCTCCATATTCTCGTTGAATTCGCAAGTGCATAATTTGAAAAAATAAAAGCATGCACTTGCCCAGAATCGCTATACATATCAAATCCGAAACAATCCATTAAACTGGTATGTACATTACTACTCCACCAGTTTATATAAAACAGCAAATCCATAAACCACCTATTTGCATCAATCCACATCTAGGAATCCCTATTAACCACAAAATGAAGGAAAAGGGCCCTAGGAAGTTTTTGGGACATATTAGCTATGAACCTGAAATGCGACAAATATTCTCAGGAAATAAAATTTATAAAAATGCAAATTCGTAAGAGATGATTAATGATTCTTACATCAAGGGTTTCTATGTCTGCGCCTTCTCTCCGTAATGAATTCATGAAAAGGCATGTTTGGCACAGGTATCAGCTTCCCAACAAAAGCCAGGGGCCAGCTGTTCATTACAGAAGTCCGACTAATTAGCAAGAAAGAACAGCCACTCTTAAATTATTGAATAGTAAACCACTTCCAAAGGCATCGTTATGAAGTGAAAATTGGATTTATGTAAATAGGAGAAAGGTTTCCCATTCCTTAGCCTGCAAATCACGAGACATACTACAATCCACAAACACTGTTTTATCGGATGTCACATGCCATTCATTCTAACATCACTCATAATTGTAACACTTTTAGATGAAGGAAGAAACGGTTAAAAAAGTTCTCATATCTGCCTACTCGTTGCCAACAGAATTCCTTCAAGAAATGATGGTTACTTGCCTTATAATACCAATAGCTACTGAAACCAGCCATTGTTTCCAGTTAAGCTTGACTGTTGAAGTGAACTTCCCAATGAACTCAATGATAATCACCTACGACACCAAGGAATACGTATCATTATCAAACTGTAACAAATACCACAAAAGAGCCCAGAGAACCAAATATGCCTCACCTGAAGAAGCAGTGTTATTGAAACTATCCCAATGAAGAGATGATTCTTACTTATCCCTTCAAAAATATTTAATTCATCTGGTTTCCTTGCATTAAATTCATTGAATATCTGCATATCATGCAAAAAGCATCATACCGTGATCAGCCAACATTGTCCATAGGCACTTTCTAACACCTAATGAATTGGATGGCCAAACAAATTATGGTAGTAGCAGCAAAAGCTGTGGTATAAGGGTCACACAAACTTCAAATACACAGGAGAGCATGAATGATTGCTTAAACCTCACAGTCACGTACAACATCCACAGATTTTGACTGTGAAGGAGAACAGCGAAAAAAAGCAGAAATGGGTGAGGTGCAATAGGACAGATCAGCGAGAATAACTTTATAACACCATTTGCATAAGAATCCTATAAAGCAATTAAAATAGTACAAACATTAAAATGTCAGAACTGGATCTTTTAAGTTCTCAAGCACTTGAAAACGTATTTCCCACAGCCCTGACATGAAATTAAAGACAAATTCTAATTGACCCACAAACAATACAGATTCAAAAACTCCATTTCATATACAATTGAGCAAGGCTTGCCCATATGTCATTAGTTTTCAGCCAAATTAATGAATATACTACACTATCACAATATCTAAAGTGCCGAGGAATATGTGAAAAATCTATGACCACTATCTAAAGTGCTGAGGAATATGTGAAAAATCTATGACCACATAGATTCAATGTAAATTATTTTAAGACCAAAAAAGAGACAACAACAAACCTAATTCGGAAGAGTTTTCATCTAACATAAAACCACTAGTTCAGCATCTTCTAGATAACTAGCCTTAAGGATAAATTCATCTTTCTGAATCGAGGTCTGGTGGGGTAATTTAAGGATAAAGGAAAAGTGTTCCAGTTGATAGAAAACCAAATATTTTAGATTTGGAACTCACATTAGACGAGGTATTCAACCTTGGGAACCATCATTCCCATTTGTTAGACAGAAGCAAGAGCAAATAAAAAATGACCAAAAGACAATGCAAGCACTAAAGTGAACATGATAAATTAACATATTTGCATGTTTTTTTTTAAAAAAAGGCCAAGTTACTTGGGACTTACTTGACATAACACAAATGCGTTGAATATCAAAGTATTCTTCACCTTTTTTGCATGCGAAGGATCATCATGCTTTAAACCTAATAAACTTTTTCCTCCAAAGTTGAGAATAAGTAACACAGTGACCTGATATGCTGCCTGAATTTTGCCAAACTCTTATAAGAGATAATATTAAGTGATTAAAAGCATCTATTTTGTAAAGAACCATGTATAAGCAGTAGTCATAATAGTCACTGAAATATAAAACATCTAATCTTTACCTGTATTAGCAAGTTTCTCCACATAATATTTGTTATTAAAGGTTCCCTAGAAGCAAAACAACAAAATTAGGGCTTTCCCAACTAGTCACCAGCAAACATGCATTGCACATCCTGATGCATGTGAAGTTAATCATAGTAAGGATTACATGATGGAGTTGTAGCAATATTATGAACAGAACTGAAAATATAATTTGATTACATCGTGTAATTTTATACATGAGTTGGAAGTCTTACTATTTGAAAACTCAATGTTGACAAAATTTTGAAATCTTATTTTCAGAAACCCCTCTTGTACCTTTTACAACTTTATCTCATTCTCTTTCTAAGTCCATCATCAGAGTTGATTAACACTGCTTTCCCATGTAAATGTGCTACTAATAAGAATATTTCAAATTCTTTGCAAGAAACTGTTTCTTGCACTAACATGATAATACTCACCCTCAACTTAAACAGATAATAATGTAAGATATATTTAAGGAAGTGATAAAAATGGGTTTAAGTACATAAAAAAGGGTAATAAGGAACATTTATAAGTAACAATAAATAAAAAGGGTAATTTAAGAACATTTGTGAGAAATTATAAATGAAAACATTAATTAAGAACATTTGAGAGTAACAATACCATTTTTAGTAGTGTTATTTAAACCTTATTTTAATTAAAAAAATGAATGCAATAAATACAAATATATATCATAGACCCCCAGTTGATAAGCATTTTAATAGTTGTGCATAAATCAAAAACCTGGTATAAGAACCATCAGAAAGGTTACTTACTTTCGACCAACTGGGGGTCTATCCATCAAGTGATCTGTTGGCGGCTCAGTAGCCAATGCTAATGCTCCAAGGGTATCCATGATTAGATTAACCCACAGTAGCTGCATTAAGAGAAACAACCATTAGTTCCATCTCACGCAAAGACCAAGTTATCCTATCAAGTCCAATGTACAATTGATATTTTCAATGCTATCAGACTGCTCCAATGTGCTAACCCAGACTAGCCAATTGGTTAAGGGTAAGAAGTTCAATCTGGGATTGGAAAGGCACTGTCTTGGACATATAATTAATAAAAGACAATCATATAGATATAGCAACTAAGCTTTTTCAACCAAAAAGAAGGTGGATTAAAATGGTTAACATTAATTTCAATTGAAGAGATTAGGTGCTGAAATCTCCTCCACCCCCTACTGGGTGAACTAACCCAAGTCAACCCAGAATTAAAGAAAGAGCCCAACTGCATTTTGCAGGCTGAGTTCTTGCACTGACCCAACCCAGTAAAGAGCATAGGTCAAAGGGGGGGTATTCCTAAGCATACCAGGTCAGGTTGATAACCATGGATATTTCCATTCTAACAATAGAGTGATAGAACAAACCTGCACTGCATTTAAAGGAACATCACCAGATGAGACTGCCGCCACAACATTAATAATGAGAGCTGCAACATTGACCGTAAGCTGGAACTGTATAAATTTCTGAATGTTTGCATAAACAGATCTACCCCATCGAACGACCTAAATCCATAAGAAATTTAAATAATTTTTGCACCAGCACATTTTAATAAATAAATCAGATTGTCCCAAATACAATCGGGCTGATGCACTTTTGACCAGATTGTGCACCTTCACAGCTGACAACAAAATATAATAACAAACCTGCTGTGTAAGGTTCAATTGTGATAATAAAAAGAAGATAATGAAGACTGGAATAATCATGTACAGTTGTATCTCTGTTAAAGAAAACATATCCAACAGATATCAAGTTAGTTGAAGCAAATAACTAACCTTTACAACTGAATTGAAGTTATCATCCAATATGATGATATCAGAGCTCTCTTTAGCAACTTCTGTACCTTGAATGCCCATGGATAGACCAATATCAGCCTAATCATCAAAAGACAAAGGAAATAAGTAAATTCTGGAAGGTTAGTAATAAAAATTGAAAAACATAAAGGTTTAATGTACCACTGAAAAAATTGGAAAAAAAATGAAAAACAAATTGAAAGATTTCAAATATAAACCATAAACATATATTTATCATAAAGTGATCATTAAGGAAAGAAAGCTTTAAAAAAACCATGAGGACGGAAAGACAAATCAACCAAATTATAACTGAAGTTTATACCTCCCACTACGCTCAACATCACACTGAATCACATATCCAATTCATAAAAAGGACCCTAATATTCTTTATACCAGAACTGAATACTTCTGAATGTCATCACTACATTCGATCTAGAAACAACCATAGTCAAGGTTGGAATACTTATTCTAGAAACGAAAGAGACAAATCAGATTCAAACCTCATGCAGTGCAGGAGCGTCATTTGTTCCATCTCCAGTAACAGCAACAACATGCCCCTTCTTCTTCAAAGTTTGTACAAGCAAAAGTTTATCATTTGGAGAAGACCGTCCCATCACCTACAGGTTAGATGGCCAACACACTTGGTAATGGAACTTACCAGTAATTAGGACATTTTAAAGATAGAAATTAAAATTGTCAACATAGCTCCATACCAATAACTTATCAGCAACTATTTCCCTTTCTTCATCTGAGTAATTACGAAATACTCTTCCTTCAATAATATTAGGCTCCACAGCATCTTGTTCTGAACCTAATATCCCACATTCCAGAGCAATTGCTTTAGCAGTTTTTAAATTGTCACCAGTAACCATGCGCACCTATCAAACAAGAGTGATTCTGCTCAATAACATGTTAGGTTAAATAATGAAGCATGCATACATAACGAAATTTTAAAATTATAAAATGAATGTATTAAGATATTGGCACCTAAATGCAATGGGAAAAATAAAAGCCAAGGTACTTAACTTTTCAAAGTCAAGCCTATTATCATTAAAAGGTTTAATAAATGTTAATCAATTGTCCAAGTGGCATATAAGTAGTATACCAGTAAATGAGTAACGTTTAGATTAGCTTTGAACATAACCTTCACTGCAGTCCGCAGGACTAGAGGAACATGTGATAGTGATGCATGAGCAAAGCGTATGAATTAAGTCAAAGAATGCAGATAATAGCTCACAAGCATAAAGCATACTGAGGGACATTAGGGAAATGATGTCTACTGTTGATGCAAAATTTATGCTGTTGAGAACCTTACAGCTTATACATTTGTATTGAATATTGTTGGCATATTCTGTACTTGGCCTATCAATTTGGTTTGAGAGCTAATGAAGAAGAAATATGAAAAGAGAATGATACGAAGCTGTAGAGCATTCATATCAGCCTTTTATTGAGCCCTAGTTAATGACTAAAATGTTCTTAAAAAGCCATTACTCTTAAACACTCTCCCTCGAGTTGGAGCGTAGATATTTTCCATGCCCAAATTGTTACCAAATAGGTAATGTTGTTCCCATTAAAGGCCTTGGTAAATAAATCAATTAATTGTTTGCCTGTCTTCACATGACTTGTGGTCTCACAAATAAAATGACAATATGATTTTATATGGCTTTGTTTGTTCATGAAATACTAGATTAGAAGTAATATAAATTGCACCTTGATTGTCACATAACAATCTCAGAGATGGTCCATCTTTCACTTCAATTTCCACTAGTAAATAATGTACCCACAAAAGTTCCCACGAGGCATGAGACATTGCTCAATATTCTAATTCTGCACTAGACCTTGCTATCAAATTTTGCTTCTTACTCTTCAAACAGATAAGATTGCCTCATATAAAAATGTAAAAGGTGAAAAAGGACATCCTTCAAAGTCAACATTCCAGATCTAGTTAGAATTGGGACCTTGTGTACTAAATTCAGACTGCAATGCAGAGATTTATCCTTTTGAATAGCCTGATAAAATAGGCAAAAGTGTATTAAGTTCTTCATATACACGTTTAAACTCAGTCAAATACTTGCAAGATATTTGTCCTTTTGACTAGCCTGATGAAATTTTTGAAAAACATCAAATATATGAGGTAATTTCTCACCAAAAATAAATAGATTCTAAGTACTCCCGCAGTTCTTTGACAGTATCACAATGAGTGGTGATGTTATCAACCTCCTTATCTAACGATAATCTATTCTCCTCCCATAGCCATTTAGTCCGTGTCGCATCAGCAGATGGAGGGTCATTAACCAAATGATTTTCTTTCTCAATGCTAAAAAGATACATTTTGATAGCTTTCTTCCACTGTGGATGGTTTAAAACATCACAGTATTGATCCCCTAGCAGTGACACCACAGTGGAAGAAAGCCATCAAGATGTAGCCAACATGATAAAAATTTCAGATTCCATAAACCCAATTCATATTTATCCCCTAGCAGTTGTAGCCAGAAAGTATTTATTCATACAAAAAACAAAGCAATTCAGTTCATCAGTAAACATGCCCCAGAAACTTCACAAAATAGAAGTACCTTAACGCCTGCATTTTGGCACAGTTGAACAGCATCTTTGACGCCTGGTCGACAAGGGTCCTGTTTCAACAGTTTAAGTCAATATGCTAATACTACTGGGATATTACAGTCGGTATCTTGGATAGATAATATCAAGTAACATAATGCAAATTATCATATCCATGTATAATATATCAGCAAAATGAGAGAAGATTCACAAGGCAACCATTGTAGTGTCTCATCCATCATTGTTGCCTGTCAACCCCTTTTTACAGGGACAAAATTGCAGAAAAAGAACAAGAAGGCCTTTCATATTGATGTAGCAAACTGCCCACAAGGAATATGTCACGTCCACATAAACAGTTGAGCAACCCCAAGCTAGAAATTCTAAGACAAAGATACAAGATCTGTATAACTAAAAGAATTTCAACAGTAATGTACCTTTATACCAATAATTGCAAGCAAAATGAGATCATCTTCAGGTAATTCCCATTGACTTAGCTGTTCCTCATCAACTGGAATTTTGTGCATTTCATAAGACCTATATGCGATAGCTACGCATCGCAAACTTACAGAAGCCATATCTTCTATAGATTTCTTAAAAAAGGACAACTGCAACCAAAGGATGGTTTCAATAAAAGGAAACCTCTGATAGTTCCCATCACAAAAAGAAAACATAAGGAAAACTCTGATAGTTCCCATCACAAAAAGAAAACATTCTCACTAACCTTTTCTTCATCCATAAGTTCTATGTTATCATTTGCTTCAATGTATTTTGTACAAGAGGCTAAGACAATTTCAGCAGCCCCTTTCCAGTGTATACGCACTTGAGAATCAGGCTGTAAAATAGATCTCTGAATCAGGCACACATCATGATTTGAAATATGAGAAAGCTTTATCTACTGATCATCAAAAAATTGAAACTATATCAACTACAGATAATTATTTGAGCAAATCACAGATATAATAAACTTATATGTGGGATTCTGGATATTTTAATTGCCAGAATGATTGTGTCTAATCAGAATATGATATTGTTTACTATTAGATCACCATTGCATTTTGTGAGCATAGCCCATTACCAATTTTACTGCAACACCGCCTCTCTTTTTGTCCGAGTTGAAAGGGAAAACATGGATAATGGTAGATTGAGAGCGGATAGTGTCAAAATTCATTCCCAGCTGCAAACAATGAAAACTGAAAATCAGCAGTTTAAGCATTACGGCCTAAAGAAGCAAGCAACTTAAAACAGTATGACAAAAACCTTGAGCACCCAAACTAGAATAGCTTTTTCTGTTGGTGATCCAGATACCTCAGGTTCTCCCCCACCCTGCCAGAGAGTATTACCAGTCTATCAGTATTTAATACTCTTAATTATTTCAAACTCTCCACAAACTGATGAGGGAAAAAATGAAGCAGAAAGAAGAAGAAATAAACCACTATGAACTTGCCTCCGGAATGAAAACAGAGCCACTTGTATTATGTGCAATGCCTTCAAAGAGTAAAGAGGATAAAAAACGAGACAGCTGTGACTTATCTTCAGGTGGATTAATCCTTCTCCCGCCAGCATAAGCATCAACAACAGTCATCTGTAAAAGAAATCTTTTGTTCTTAAGAGCGCGTAGGAGGTAAAAAGTGGAGGTAATTGTTCATATCACTAGATCTACCAACAAATAATCAGCAGTAGGACCAAGCTTTTTCCATGCAAATGAAACTGAAGTTTACATTCATTTGACAACATTCGTGGAAGTAATTGATATTGTACATGGAATACAACCCAAGTATTTGTAAGTGTTAGACATTTGATAATGGTTTAATAACCCATTGCACTTCAGCCAGATGATTGGTAGACTCTGCTTAAGCTGTTCACATCATTTGGAAAATGACTCAATTTGGGATAAGTGTTGCATATTATTTCACAAGAAAATTACTTGATGTACTCTCCAATCACATAGTATCAAACCACACATTGTACATGTTCTGAAATATTTTGGTATAAACACAAATCTTTTGGGATGTTTGAAATTTAAATTCAAATTGAGGCTTCAAACCTTTAAAAACTATTTTTGCAAGAGAGTTTACCAAGCAGACAATGCTAGGATTGAAAATATTTCTTGAAGCTATTGAACAATAACTTGTGAAATCCTGTCCTTCTACAGAATTGCAGTTGAAAAATCAAATTATCAGTATTCTCCAAACTTAACCAAGTCTGGAAGCACCTACATAGAATTCCTCGATTTGTCTACCAAGTTGTCATTAAGATGCTCACAATTGAGAGCATCTTTTAGTTCCCCATAAGAAAGTTTTCGGCAACTACCAGATGCAAAAAGAAGCAGCTTTTCCAATTTGGAATTGAATGTCACGAGTACTAATAATTTGACTTTCATGGCAATCTCTCTTCATTTAGATGATGTCTAATTTATTTTTATTATATTATTTCTTCTAATCGCATGATTTCCTTTAGCATTAATAAGTTGTTATGTTTACTGCACACTCATCTTGCACAACCTCTCAAGTACTGTAACTCTTTGGGGAAGCACAAAAGCATAGAAAGCAGATAATCGTAAATACCAGATTCATGGTTAAGGTTCCAGTCTTGTCACTACATATAGTTGTGGCAGACCCCATGGTTTCACAAGCAGAAAGCCGGCGAACCTACAGATTAACTAATATCAGGCAAAACAAAGTTTATCGTCGACAAACACAAATAAAACAGTTTTTTACATACCAAGGCCCTATCTGCCATCATTTTCCTCATTGAATAGGCAAGACTACACCATAGAGTCAAAAAGAGTAAAAGAAGGCGTAAAACATCAAAAGTCAAAGTAGTGAAATGGAAGGGAAAAATAGAATGATCTACAAGTAAAGAAGAGATATGAGTTGACATCTCTCAGCCTTATCTTAATAACTAACTACAGATTAAAGGAGTGTACCAAAATCATAGTATGTTTGAATTGTATGAATTGTACATACCCAAAGAAATGGGATTTCTAATACATAAACTTACGTTAAGGTCACAGCTAATGGAAGTCCTTCCGGGACAGCAACTACTACAATAGTGACCTAGAGTATAAACAATATTAGTTAACCAATCAAATGAAGCGAAAAAAGTTGCTGTCGTAGTGCAAATTACCGCGACTGTAAGTATTTTAATTGCTCCATCAACAGCATCACTGACTTTAGTTTTACCAGCTTTGAAATGAACTTTTCCATCAGGACTATTTCCATGGCCAGTAAAGAATCTGTCAACATAAAGTTCACAGAATCAACACAGATCAAGGGAAAGAAGGGTGGAAATAAAGGAAAATACATAAAGATTGTCATCACCTGACCAAAAGAACAACCAGGACTGCAAAAGCTACAGCTAGTCCAACAATGCCAATAAAAGTTGCAACCCCATTTAAGCGCACCTATTGTTAGACATTTACATGTAAACAGACGTTAAGCTCTGAGTAAAATAAAACAACAGAGACATGAGTGAGCAAAACCACCTGCAAGGGTGTTTCTTCACCAGTGTCTTCCGAAATACTAGCCATAAGCAATCCCCATTCTGTATTAATCCCAACACTTGTCACCTTACAAAGACACAAAAAAAGCGAGAAAATATTAAGGGGCCCAGATGACAATGATGGAAGAAGGTTAAGGGATGTTTCTCTTTTTTTTTTTGAAAGATAAGGTTAAGGGATGTTTTGACTGAAAAAACTTGCATCTCTACCTCACAAAGCAAAGATGAGACGTGTTTTGACTGAAAAAAGTTTACTTTATAAAGTGAAGGTGAAGCATTTAAAAGAAGAAATGAAGAATTCCATCCATTCTGTTTTCATATATTAATTATAGGAGGGTGTTTGCGTATTGTTGTGGATATTTCCCCGATATTATTGACTCCTATATAGTTAGGAAATCAGATATGATATTATGTACAGATATTAGAATATTAAGGATATTAGTTTCCTAGAATAGCCCCCTTCATTTCTATATATACTTGTATCTATGTATTGATGAAAGGAGAGTGAAATACAACAGTTTAGAATTTCGACATGGTATCAGAGCCATACATGAACATTAAAAAAACCCTAGCTGCCACCTACTGTTTCTAATCCTGCCAATCTATTTCAACCATGTTTGACATTGGTGAATCCTCTAACCCAGTTCAAACACCTCCTCCACACAATACTACCTCAGATTCTGATACCAAGAACAAAGAGAATGAAGAAAGCAAAGACTGCGAACAGCCCCCAGGAAAGAATCCCATGCAGAGAAATTCTGCCCAACAAGTCTATACTCGATTTCTGCCCCACCTGTCATAAGCTACCCCTCTTATATAACTCTTACAACCTTTCCCATTTAACCGATTGCTGTCCTTTTTCCTCTGCACCTTTATTTCTTCTAGAATATACTTGAAATGGTCTTGGGCCTGCTTCTTCTTTTCTATCATGTGCAAGCTAAGGAAATCAATATATGGACTAAACACAGATTAGAGCATGGTTTGACAGGTTTGGAAGGGTTGTGAAGAGCTACAACTATTGTCAAAGCCAAGCTAATCATACATTGTTCTACCAGCAGTCCAAGGCAAGTATGCAATCAGTTCTTATTGTTTATGTAGATGACATTATCATATCAGGAGATGATGTATCTGAAATAGTAGAGTTGAAGAAGAGATTAGCCAAAGAATTTGCGATCAAAGATCTTGGACCTCATAATGGAATTTGCTAGATCTAAGAATGGGATATTTGTGAATCAACGGAAATATATTATGAACCTATTGAATGAGACTGGATTACTAGGATGCAAGGCAATTGATACTTCTGTTGAGACTGGTATAAATTTCAAGCCAGTTCAACCTGAAAACGTTATTAATAAGGAGAGATACCAGCAACTAGTTGGGAGATTAATATACCTGTCACACACCCGACCTGATATAGCCTTTGCCATGAGCTTAGTGAGCCAATTTACGCACTCACCAGGCCAAGAACATCTGGATGTTGTATATAGGATACTAAGATATCTAAAAGGAACTCCTGGGCAAGGTTTAATGTTTCGTAAGCAGAACAACCTTCAAGTAGAAGTCTATACTGATGCTGATTGGGCAGGGAGTGTTACTAATAGAAGATCAATTTCAAGTTATTGCACATTTGTTGGTGGTAACTTGGTAACTTGGAGGATTAAGAAACAAAGTGTTGTTGCAAGTAGCAGTGTCGAAGCTGAGTTTCGTGCAATGGTACATGGAATTTGTGAAGCCCTGTGGATTAAAAGGGTACTAGAGGAACTACAAATTCCTATTTTAGTTCCTATGAAAGTTTATTGTGACAACAAAGCTGCAATTTCAATTGCTCACAACCCTGTTCTTCATGACAGAACAAAACATGTTGAGATTGACAAGCACTTCATCAAGGAAAAGATTGAAGAAAGGATTAATTTGATTGACAAGCACTTCATCAAGGAAAAGATTTAAGAAAGGATTAATTTGTGTTCCCTATATTCCAACATCACTTCAGGTAGTTGACATTCTTACAAAGGGATTACACAAGAGGCAATTCAATGTTCTAGTTACCAAGTTGGCTATTGATGACATATACAAGCAGTTCAATGTTCTAGTTACCAAATTCTATTAGGAATGGAAGGAGGTTGGAGTAGTCCCGAGGGAGAGGCAGTTACTATTGGGAAATATCCAATTGCATATTTCCTGGATATTATTGACTCCTAAATAGTTAGGAAATCAGATATGATATTATGTACAGATATTAGGAAATTATGTAAAGATATTAGTTTCCTAGAATAGCCCCCTCTATTTCTATATATACTTGTATTTATATACTGATGAAAGGAGAGTGAAGTACAATAGTTTAGAATTTCTACATGTATTATCAATCAGAATTCTTAAAGAATGACATCTAATATTGATGTATACTAGTTTGAGAAAGCAAAACCAAGTTAGACAAAATGCCTATATTGAAACCATTGAAGAAACTCCAACCATTATTCCTGTGCATTCTTTCCCCTCACACCACAAACAAACAACCTTTTCCAAAACCTGATTGTAACCATGAATTTGTCTTTTCAAGAGTCGACAAGATAAATAAACAGGATCAAACTTTAGGATATACTTCAAGGAGAAGTATAACAGTTAAGTTAATCTCTTATATGAAAATAGTGGATTAATAAGACAAAGAAAGTATAGATATGAATAAGGTGAACAGTAACAGCATTAGCATGAACTGAATTTAGAATTAAGAGTAAGAACCCAAAATTTACCAGCATAGTGCCACTACCATCTGCAACCTTGCAGCCAGCCATGAGAAATGGTTCCCTGGAGTTCTTGTGAACCTGATATTACAAGAATCATACTTTTAACCAATAAATCTACAAAATTCCATATCATTGTTCCAATAAACAAATCTGAGTTCTTACAATCTTGCTTTCTCCAGTCATACTAGATTCATCAATGGCAAGAGAATGCCCAGAAACCAAAATTCCATCAGCAGGCACCTAGAATATGATCAAAACCTTGATAACTATTCATTAGAACATATGGTTGAATTCCAACCAAAAAAATGAAGTACATACCTGGTCACCAATGCTAAGTGGTATCAAATCACCAACAACGACATCATAAATTGAAACCTCAACTCTTCTGCCACCTCTAATAACCTATGTATGTATGTGTGCATCAAAAGTTAATCAAAAAGTTTGTAAATGTAATATAAGAACAGTTTGGAGTTTTACAAACCTCCATGTGTATGTTTCTCTTCTCTTCATTTAGATTTTGGAACTGAAGAGACTGTTTGTAATCACTAATCGCTGAAATAGGCAAGAGGCCAAAAGGTGCATTATTTTCAATAAAATAATGGAAAAACATATTTATATAAGAATGTGATTAGCAAAATGGTCAGAAGAGCCACAACATATTAATTTCTCCAAAACCTGAATACCATACTAAGAGGGGGATTGGTTCGCACGAGAGAATAATAATAGGAGTGAGAATGAATATAGCGAAAAATGGAAATGAATATTATCACTAAGGAATGAGTTTCATTCCTCTACTAAATGAAGGGTATGAAGGATTCCTCAAAAGTGAGATATCAAACTTTGCCCCTATAATGATAATCAAAAACCAACCACTCACTTTTTATTCCTTACCCATTAACCCCTTCCCAAACACATCAACTAAGTACCCCCTAAAACTAGGAGCTAGATGAGGTTTGTATCTATGGTGCAACATTAGAAAGACACAAAGGCCCAAACAAACAAGAATCAATCACAAAGATACTGGTGGGCCGCATTTATCATTCTTTAAATATAAGATAAGCTTCCTTATGTCACTAAATTGATGGACACACAAATAAACATACTCCACGCCAGTTAAAATAAACCACGTAGTTTTCTGTTAAGAGCTAAGGCCATAGAGCCCATTGCATTATACTGGCAAGAGTAGTTCACAAGCCATGACTGGGAGAACCAATAAATTGAAGTGGTATGTACAAATATTCAACCTATTGATGTGTGCAATTTGTCTGCTGCTTTTCCTTCCTTTTCTACCCAATTTTGGAAACTAGAAAAGAGATCATTATAGTGAATCCTTCGATTTCATGGAAATAACCAAGCTCTTTCTGAAATTACTGCTAATTCAATTGGAAAGTCATAGAGCAACTAGTAAAAGTTGCTTCTTTGTGACCAAAAGGTCATAGGTTTGAATAACAGAAACAGCCTTTTTGTCAAAAATATAAAAGGAAGGTTGCATACATTGATGACCCTTCCCAGACCCTCGTACAGTAAGAAGTCTTATGCACTGAATACGTTGACTTTTCATTTGACTCAAAAATAGTAACTGCTCCATGGAAATACCACAGATGGTAGACAAGTCATTGAACTCATAGTTGACACATGGACTGCAAATAACAAATGAGAGTACTACAACTAACATATGAAAGATATTGGAAAGGAAAAAAAATGAGAGGATTATGATGGGAACGGCGAAAAACATATTAGAGATATGAAACAAAAAAATCAAAGATAACAAAAGGAGGTAAAGATACTAAATACTAATTTTGCTGCTAAGTTCATGGTTCATAAAAGCTACAAGACCCATTACCACGCAACTCAACCTGCTCCAAAAAGTTAAAGCAATTCACATCTACAACATATGAAAGGCATGAAATGGATTATTGTGCAAAAAGGTATCAGACTAATATCCGTAGCACTGCAAGTTCGCCAGTAAAGGAACACAGACACATCAAAGAACGACCAAACTAGCTTATGGCTCCATTGTGATGGTAATTTCACAAAGATTTTCTTAGTAAGGTTTTAGGGAATGCCTTTTTTAGGATTTCTATTCCCTATAAATATTGGTCTGCTAGCGTACATCCACTGTTGAGTTTTGGCACATGTAATAAATAGTGACTCTTTTTCCCTTATCTTCCTCTAAGTTCTACTAAACTCTTGATTTTTTCTCCTTGTTCCTTATTCTTCCTTACTCTCTTCCCTTTCTATATCTCTTATCTGTTTACTACTATTTCTCTTACTGCCTTGAACTAGATGATAAATAAAAGTGGTACAACTTTCACATACCATTGTCAACCACCAATTCAACTATTTAATAAATGAAGAATTGTAACACGCATTGTCTTACCTGTCACAACAATTACAAGTATAACAGCAAAAGCAATGCTGGCCCCATCATACCATCCTTCTTTGACACCCTATAGGAGAGAAAAATAGTTATGACAATTAAAACCAATGAACGTTCAAAGATCAAACAAATGTGGAGTTGTGGGAGTCTCCACTAGAGAAGGATAAACAATCCTAGGCAACTGAGGATACGGACTAACAAGTTTGGAAATCATCAGATTACTATCAACAGTTAGAAAAAGAATCAAATAATTTATCACACAAAATTGGAAAATATTCACCAATCTTATATGAAACACAACACAACCTAAACATTTAGATAGAAATGCCATAAAACAACATTGAAAATAAAATGACAAATATCACTTGAACTCAATAACTAAGATACATCACCAAATTGTATCAATATTCTGTCTTTTCACATTAAGAGAGAACCTAATCAATAATCCTACCTAACAGATGTCTAATCTTCCAAAAATAAACAGAAACCATATTTTGGGGCATAAAACTAGTCAAACTCATAAAAATCTTCTCGTAGACAAAATCCAAACTCTTCACAAGTTTGAGGAATCACCCAAACCAAAAGCTTAAATAACTGGCTGAGGTCACAATACAAATTCATGTTTAAATCTTTTGTCATGTAAGAACATGACAAAGTATGGAAAAGGATATAGTGCATATGACCCCTAATCCAAACTTACAATCAAAAGACTTGAGTACTATGGGTCCAATTTTTGTTACCACCATTTTAAATGCTTCCAATACCGCTAAAAGAAATATTCAAGTCAACATCTTTTACTGTTGGCTAAGGCCACATGGAACCTAAGTAAGAAGTTTTTGTCTACTTATTTTGCCAAGATGAATTTATTACGTTCCAAAATCAATTTAATGAATCACCTATTTTATCTAATAAGTAAGATTTAGTACTAAAAATGTATGACCACAATCAAATAAAGAAGTTTTCATTGTCATATCATAAAGAAACAAAAATTTTAAGAAGCACTCCCAATTACTTCTTAAATCTCAAGGATTTGGGCAAATCCATATCACACAATGACAAGTAGGTAAGTTTAGATAATATGCAAGCTCACCTCTGTCTTTATGCCCAACACCAGTGAAGCTACCGCAGCAATCATCAATATTATTAAAGTAAGATCTTGCCAAGCTTCCCAAAGGAATCTCTGCAAGTGTACAATAATGGAATCGATTAGGGATCTAGGTCCGTATATTATTCTTTGAAGGGATTGAAACACATGGATTAAATACATTTTAAGACCCCTGATAGTATTAGTACTTTCAATAAAAAAAACATGCAGTATGAATCTAGTCTTGGATGATCTGCAGTTTCATATATTAAAAAATTGGTTATTTTCATTATGACGCCAATAAACTTTGATTTTATTGAACAGTGGTGAACAAAACTGAATGGTGGCATTAAAAGATTACTTCCAATTATGACATTATACTAGCTATCTAAGAAATTACATGAATAAATGATGATAAATAAAATTGCATTACTATTGCCAATCCACAAATCAGCTCAGCAGAATTCGTTAAACATACATAAGGTGTTACTGAACAGTAGACAAAAGAGAAAATCTAAATCATTTCTTCGGGAAAAATTAGATGACTTTGTTATCCAAACAAAAAAGGAGGAAACAACATATTAGTTTCATCAAAACCAAATGGTACAAGATTAATCACGACATATGCTCAATTTGCAAAATCAATCTACAGATCTCCAAAGCCAATACATAAGGTTCTACTAAAAGCATCAATAGCACAGAAAACTTTTAGTATATTTTCGGGAAAAAACAGTATAATAATTAAAAGCAAATAGAAGCAGGAGGTACTTAAAGATTACTTTCAATTACAGAATTATATTCAAATCCACAAAATCACATGGAAAATTTTCGATAGGTAGAAACTACTTTACTCATTATATTCCACAGATGTCTAAGGAAAATTTTTTTACGAAAAGCTTTATTGGACACATCAATAGCACAAAAAAACCTTAGTGTAGGAAAAATAATATTACTCTAGTCCAAACTGAACACTAAAACATGATTACTTTTAATTATGACATTACAATCCATATTTTTAAAATTTCAGGATAAAATGTTAAATAAGTAGATCTACTTTACTCATTATTCATCCACAGATCTCCAAAGGGAAATTCAACACACATAAGGCTTAATTTTAAACGCCAATAGAATAGAAAATCTTAGCATGCATTCAGGAAAACAGGAGTTAAAATAAAAGAAATAATCCTAGATAACAAGCAATATCAAAATAAGTGGTTACCCAGAAGCTCCTTCCTTTCTTCTGAGGATATGTGTTTGATCCAAATACTTTCTTCCGTTTAAGTAAATCAGTATCATCTCCAGTAATCCCTTTTTCTAGGTTTGATTTTAAGGCATCTGAAACTCCTTTTACCTGATAGAAAAAGAAAATGAAAGAACATATCAATTGAATCTTCATGCAAGATAAAATTAGTCTAAGGAGAAAAACTGTTGTTGACTTAACCCCTCCAATCCCCTCCAGAGCATTAAGGTTAAGATCCCTTGTGATTGCAGTAAGTTGATCCTGCCCAATTCCAAAAGCTTCTTCAAAAGTAGGGTCCAGAATCAATGTCCCTATTGATGAACAAAAAATTAAAACAAAATTGACATAAATACATATCAAAAGATGCAATCAAAGAGCCAAAGAGAACCAAAAGCACATGGATTGGATTATTCGACTATGATTTTGTAGCATGCACACAAGACAAAAATGATATCAAAAAATGTACACCAAAGGTGTCACCAAATATTATTGCATATAATGAACCATGGATGTACATAGGTCGGCCAAAAGCGGAAACCTAAAGTAGGAAATTGAAGTACCTTTAAATGGTGATGCAAATCACATACCTCACAAAATGAAAAGGAAGCAAGAAATAGTATGTTATGTTCTCCAAGAAGAATTAATGGCTTACGATTCAAATCATTTGATGCCGTGTAGAAGGAAATAAACAAAGAAAAGTTTTAAATGTCTAAGCACCTCAACAATACAACATCAACACCTAGTGCATGCGGATTGAAAGGAAATTGTGACAACCAAAGCAGACACTAAAAGAAGTAAACTGCAACAAAGTTTAGACCAAAATAGTAGGACAGATTCCTAAAGAACTAAAAGGAAAAACTTATTGAGATTGCACATCACCTAGTAATTACATGATTTTCCCAAAGTACTAACAATAGATAAAATAATCATATTTTCCTCACAAATTGCATCACAACATTTAGTGCCAGATTACAAGAAAAGGAAAGTACCATTTGCTCGTAACCCAGCTTCTCTGAAGAGATATGCAGCCTATCAAAACAAAGGGAGGGAAAAAAAAAACAGAGAAAGACAAGCTGATCGTGTCAAATAAGAGACCACAAAAGGGGACGGTGAAGAGAAAAGTTTGCAGTTCTAAGAGATAAACGTACCCTAATTGCTTGAGCATGTGCTCTAATCTTCCTTAATATTTGCCTCTTCTCTTCTTCCCTTTTCAAGTCCAAGGTGTAGCGAAATCGACGAGAAGCATTAAGCACAAGAGCCGCTTGCTGCATAAAGAAAATATTAGGGCAATCTGTGATAGTCATTAAATCAGCAGGACTCTGAACTCTTAATCAGTAAATCTCATTTAAAATTCACATCCTCCTAGTAGAACAAGAAATTACCCTCCAACGGCGAAGACGGTCCAGGGAGACCTTTTTGGTGCTAGGAATGTAGAAAGGACTGGAGGCGTCGTCGTCGTCAGGGTTTTCATGGTCGAAATTGGTGGAGCGATTGTCTCCGGCCTCCTCCTCCTCGTCGCGGCGGCGCCGGTAAGGCGAACCCTTGAATAGATTACTCATTTGTTAACTGTCGCAGGAGAGATGGCACCGTTGTGTTAGTTTTTCGCTTCACTGCGATTCCATTCACCATTCATACACGAGACTCGCTTTTACTCTTTCTCACACACCCATGATCTAATTAATTAAACCTAAGATTTATCATTAAAGAAAAGATATTTCTTCCCATCCCGCGTAACCTAACCATAAAAAGCAAGTGAATCACTCGGTTTATTTGATCTTTTAGCCATATTTACTTCAACCACACGCAAGTAACTGCAGTCACTAATAAAAATGCAACGCCTACAATGAAATTACCCTGACTTGCTCTCCGTGTGCTTTGACATTCTATTTAATATTTAAAAAAAAAAGATAAAAGGGCATCCGTTCCGTTCGGTGCTTGCAAAGGCAGGAAAGCATCGCATCATTTTTACCCCTTTTTGATAAAATAATTTAATGCCGTTTTAGCTTCCTAAGCAAGCAAGCATCAGTTTTTTTTTTTAATCTGAAAGCAAGCATCAGTTTTATTATCAAACAATTACAAACGAACGAGTTGAGCGGTACGTGTAGGGTTCCCACGTTTGACAACGCACCAACAACTCATTCATTTGCATGCATTCCACTTCCTGCCGGCTCTCTTCCTTTTTTCATTATTTTTCTTTCTAATATTTGTATATATGCATTGCATTGTTATCATCGATTGTTAGAATTTTAATCTTGTTGGTTTATGCCTTACAGCCAATCAATTTGGTTGTAATTTAGTGACAAATTATTTAAAGGCATTCTTCATCTTGTACATATTTAGATATATATGATAAAGTTCATGGAATAATTATACATTGCAAATGAAGTTATAATGAGATTATAATCATGAGATTCATATTGTATTTATGTATTATTCATAAAATGTTCCTAGTCATTGTTCTATTAAGATTGGACATTAATTGAACGTAAAAAGATTAACACACGTTTTGTTTTTCCTTATGAAGGAAGTAGTCGATCTCATAGGCTAAAGTATAGAGATACTTAAACAAACGTGTGGGTGCTTGCTAGAGAACAAGTTCACT
>JAOTIZ010000008.1:26638102-26650344 GCA_027123425.1 Erythroxylum panamense | reverse complement strand
AATTAAACCTCCTCTCACTCTTTTGCTTGTAACTTGTTCGATTGGCCTCCGATTCACTCGATTTTTGAAGCATTGATTTTCTAAGAAAAATTTCTACCACCTCATGCAAAAATTTAGAATTCTTGGATTAAATTGAATTTTGTCGGATTTTATCAAAGAGAGAGAATTAGTCAGACATATTGAACATGTTTCCGTATTTCGGTGATTTCTTTATCTAGGAAGCTTCGATTGAAGTGATTTTCATTTCTGATTATTATAGAGGCATGAAATTCCATTTTAGATTAGGTATTGGATTTTAATTTCAGGCCCTAAGCAGATCAATTTTATTGAGAGAGATTAAGGTGAATTTTACAAGATTTATTCGGAGGACATTAATATAAGTTCAATTCGAGTTCCCTTTTGTGGTGAGGAATTTCTCCCTCGTGAGATGCGCATCCAGATGTCACGTAGCACGTCGGACACATGTCTCATCCGGGAGGGGTTCCAACAAATATATTTGTAGGGAGTTAAGCACATATTTGATAAGTACTAAATTGCTAACATATGATAGGTCTTTATTGCACAATTTCACCCTACTCTAAATTTTTTCTATTATAGGTAAGCCTTCTTGAAATGGAGCCTTCTTTTAGTAATTGGGAGGCCTGGATACATAAATAAATGGTCTTCAATTTGCAACCTTAAAAGCCTTAAAAGTTAGTTTGAATAAGGAGAAACGCTAGTTGATAAATTCATGTAGCTCTTGCTGTAATTAATCACCAATCTTGATAAGATCCTAAAGGTGTAAAGGAAAGAAATTAGAGTGTATATTGATTTATCGTAGACCTTAGAGAAGAGGATTAGGTCATCTGTCAATGATAGACTAACTAATTTTACTTCCTTGTATTTGCTATGATATTTGAAGAGAGATTAATGTTGTACTTAAGTAATCTGGGATAAAAAAAGGGTATGGAGATATGGGATCCCTTTCCTCCTGAAGGAAGTAGATTTTACATACCTTTTGATTCAATCCTTGAAGATTTTAGGGAAATTGAAAGCTTCTAACATGTTAATAATGAAACCACAGTTTAGAGAATCAAAAGCTTTATTGAAGTTTATCTTCAATACATAGTTCTTTGGCAAACTCTTATTTATGTAGCCCTTAAATAACTCTTATGCTACTAGGATATTGTATCCAATCTATCTCCTTTCATGGAAGGCTTCTTGTGAGTCACTTATCATTTTTCTAAGTTCTTTCTTTAACCTTTTTGCCAATAGTTTAGAAATGATTTTGTATAAAAATTGCAACAAGAGATATGTTTACATTCCCCTAAAAAACTTAGATTTTGACATTTTGAGATCAAATATATGAATGTCTTATTTACTTCCCTTAAAATTATCCAATTCTTAAAAACTTTTATTTTGACATTTTGAGATCAAATAGACGAACGTCTTATTTACTTCCCTCAAAATTATCCAATTCTTAAAAACTTCAAGACTGCAACTATTACATGTTTTTTATTATGGGCTATGTTTTTAGATAAAAGTATCCATTTAGTATATCTAGCAATGGTGCTTTAATAAGGTTTGAATCAAACACCACTTTTTCTATATCTTGTAGAGTGAATGGTCTTTATAGAGTTTCCTTGTCCTCTTTGCTAAATTGGTGACTAACAAAGGAAGATAATAATTACAGTAAGGATTGGTAAGGGGCTATTAAAACGATTGAGTCCTTGAAGTAGCTGAGTGTTTCCCCTTTTAAATTATCATGGGTGGTAACCACTACTCCATTATACTTCCTTAGGGAGCATATTCTATTGATATTGATGCTATCTTTTATGTAATTATTGAAGAATTTTGTGTTCCTTTCTCCATCATTGAGCCATATTACCCTTAATCTCTGCTTGATTAGTAAGTCAAGAGTGGAGACAACTTTTAAGTAGTTTTGAACTACATTCCTTTCCTCACCCAACATTTTAGGATTATTAGGGTACTAGTATAAAGATTCCTGAGATTCTTGAACAAGCTGCCTAATATGCATATATCTTATGGCATCTAGGGCTTTAAGTTTTGCTTTGATGAACCCAAGTTTCCTAATATATATATATATACATATATAAGGAAATTGCATCCTTGCACCTCATGTTCCATACCTTTATGAATAGCTTCTTCAAAGCCCCATTTTCATTTAGGGAGTTGTTGAACTTGAAAAGTTTCTTCTTCTTCCATTTAAAAACATATTTTTGATTATGATTAGAGAGTGATATGAAATTTTGGGATTTTAAAAAAAGGTCGAGCTAACTAGAAATTTATCTAACCATTCACAATTTACAAGAGCTCTATTGATTTTATTCCTTAGATGCCAATTAGAGGATTGATTGTCACTCTAGGAGAAAATGTTCCCCTCATATCTCAAGTTTGTAACCCTTAGATTCTTGACACAATCTTTTAGATCATTTCTAAAACTCTTCAGGCCAGTATTCCTCTCAGCCTCATTCCTATGCATTATGCTATTGAAGTCTCCTATTATCATCTAGGTCCATCAGTGGATTGATGAATGTTGGAAGGTTTTTGTTATAGCTCTCTCCTTTGGAATTATATATTGGATCCATAGACAAATGTTATATGCACTTATGTTCTCTCCTCAATGAACAAAATCATGTTATGCAACATTTGGTTTTGATTCACCAACACTTTATTGGGGTCAAAAGCTAAAATAATACGACCATATTGGTGATAGTGGTTATTGAATAAAAAGATTGTTATTCCCTATTATTTGAAGCTTGCAAATGTTATTAAGGTCTAGTTTAGTTTCCAACAAACAATTGGCCCTAAGGTACATCATAAACATAGGGAGCAAGATTTGGATTTGGGGGACTTACCTCTCTCCTTCCTTTTAGACCTTTTGCTATTATCAATTGTGAATTCATGATCTACCTTATTGTTAATGCCTCTGTGGAGATATTCTTCCATCTTTGAAATAGTTTGTCTCTTTAGAATTTGAGTGGTTTGGTTGTCTTGTTGTCTTTTATCCTCTTGAGTTATTATGATAGGTAGCATTGGTTCATCTGCTTCCTTTATAAGAACTCTTTTTAACTCCAAACTAGGGGTATTGATTACATTTTATTCCAATATTTTGGTTATGGTTCATTTGCACTTCTGTCATATGTTTAACTTTTACCGATTTACCTTCTTTTTTTGTCTTGTAATCATGAGAGTTTCATATATTCCTCATTATTGATTTTTCTTCTTATAGCCTTCGAGCAGTTACCTTATTAAGCTAAAGTTGGTTTCCATTAGTAAGAAACCAATATTAAATCTTCATATAGGTTCTCATTCTCACCTAATCTCATCAAGATGACATTATTTAGAGATCTTTATTTAACTCTATAGTTATGCACATTTAGGCATTTACCACTCTTCTCCTCTTTGTTGTTATTTTGTCCATACATATTGGATTCGCAATATAGCTATTAAGTTAAGCCCATTAGTAGATAAAAAATATAAGGGAATGTTATATATGTTAACCTAAATAGGGATGTTTTCATGTTTATTCCTTTCAAGGATAATATCAGATTTCCAAACCTGCTAGAAAATGGGAAGGTTTTATATATTCTATAACCCATTCTCCAACATTCTCTTGGATTTTGATTTAAAGGAGAATTTGAAAAGAACATGGTTCTCCTTTGAAATTTTAACCTTTTGGAGCCCCTTACCTTTCTAGGTCTTATGAGCCCATAAATTAACCATTTGGAATAAGGACCTTTACAAATAGAGAAACTAACTAGTGTATGCTCTAACTCTTGGCTCCATCTTCGACTATCTTGATGTCTAGTGAAACAATACTTCTGTCATTGGAATTACTAGTAAGAAATAACATAATAAGGTATCAGACAAGTCTCCTGGCACTTGTTTCCAGCTTATCAATTTTCTTTTATATTTACATGTGAGGAGTTAGAGCTTTCCTTAGACTACTTCATTTTGAAGGAGCTAGCTTGGAGGGGCGAGAAGGTACTTTGAAGAGGATTGCATTGATTGGATCTAGCCATCTTGACTTCCTTTACCAAAGAAAGCAAGTTGTAGGCCTCAAGTTTTGAAACTTTGAAAAATTGTTGCTTAAAACATAAATAAAGAGTGAAACCAAAAACTAGAAGTGATGCAATTTCTAAGATGCTCCTAAAGAGATAAGCTTAAACAAAGAGGCAAAGAGGAGGTTGTTAGGACAAGGTTGGCTGGTAAGGTTGGTTGGAGAAAAGATCTGAAGGTTGTTATAGTGTATAGTGGAGAGTTAAGAAAGATGAAGTCGGGAGGTTTGTAAAGGGACCTTAGGTCATCCATGAATGCTTGCCTAAGGGTGAGGTTGAGAGAGGTTATGATATAAAGGGTGGTTATTGTTTGGTTTAAACCTTTCCCATTACCCTATATTGATAGCTTTACTAACATAGAGTGTCATATAAATTGGATCTATCCACATCAATCTATATATGAAATTTCAATAAATAAATTATTACATTTTTAATTAAAAATAGTTAAAAATAAAAAATCAATTGACAACCCATTCATTAGTATTAAAAATAATTTTATAAATCTTAAATTTAATTTGTTAAATATTTTACTTATTAAAATTCTACAAGTTGTTTGACATAAACAAGAAAGCTTATATGACAATCCACATCATCAAGGTTTACTTTAAGAAACAGTAGGTTATATTTCTAACAAATTGAAACTTTTAGCATGTAATTGATACATTTTTATATATCCTTATGCTTAGTATTGAAAAGTTGAGTAAAATTATGAATTTAAAATATAAATCACAATTATTCTTTTATCTATGTAGTTTGTAATATTTAAATTTTTATCTCAAAAACTTTCTCTTCTTTTTCTTACTAATTAGTTGTTTTTCTCCCTAATCAAAAAATCACATTTTTCACACTTATTATCCTTTTTAAATCTCTCATTATGAATTAAATTTTATATAATTGCATATAACTCAATAATACAAAATTACAAATTCTTGAAATTGAAGGCAATGCATCCCCAACTAAACACTAAAAGTTAGTTATGCTAATTACTCAAATGCTTTTAATATAGATCTAAAAGATAGATTATGTAATGTTATGCTCTCATATTAGTAAATGGATTTGAGTGAAGATTAGCTATGAACCAGTTGCACATAATAAGATCAAATTAGATACGAATAACTTTGTAGGCATAATTCAAAAGAATAAAACATTTTTATTGCTCCGAATTATATTGGCAACCTCCTAGTACTATTTATGAATTTAATAATAGTTTAATATGAATGCAAAGTGTATATATATGAACTAAACTTCTTAGTAACTTATGATGATGATGATTAGTGTAAAAGAAGTAGTAAATAAGTGGGCAACGAAATTACATACCCCTTTCCTTGAGATGTTGGCACCTCTTAAGTACACATAGTGTGTTGAGAAAATTAGAGAGGTAAGAAAATGAGTTGTACAATGGCCTCCTACAATAATAATGATGAGAGTTATGAGGAGATGCATTTTAAAATTATTTTTCTTTATAGTTAAAACATATAAATATATAGCATACATTATCAATAAAGCATATGATGCAACTTCTATTATTAAGGTATATTCGTATATATTGAGTAACTTAAATCATTGAATAAAGTGGATGGGATCAATGAAGAAAAATTGACAAGTATAATCACCAATCTCTATTAAATTAATAATCTTTATTAGTTAACACACATTTTAAATTCACAAATATTAAATGTATCACTATATGGAATGACCGGCTAGAAATGGACCTCCTTAACAAATAATAAACAAGATAAACATGTCTTAATGGTTTCATTTTGTTAAAACTAAAATATCTTTTATTTCGATATATAATTCATATAGTTTATAACATAATTACTTTATAAATATCCAAAATGATAAGAATTAAGTAACAACTTGAGCTGCAAAAACTTCTATATAGGGGAGATAGGAAGAGAGGCATAGATGACTTATGAGAGGTTCTAATTAAGTGCTAAAAAAGAGTTGGAGATTGCGATTATAGAATATAACTAATGTTGAGATTATAAACAAACCAATAACTATCCTTCATTGGGTTTGCAAGCTGGAGAAGCATAAGCAAACTAGTGATATAGTTGAATTTGTGAGCACTGCTGGACTCGTAACTGATTTATATACTAAAAACTCCAAAATAAAATCGACACTAGTATTGGATAAGATAAGTATCAGACTCAAAATTTAATTAGTTAGGGATCTATTATTTTGATATATTATTTCTTTTAAGGCTCGTATAATTAGCAGTTTTAGTTTGTTTAAAGTTCCATATTTATCTTTAAATAGAGATTAATTATCTTTCAATGTTATTTGTCTTTATTTAGAAATTTTTTTTGTTGTTATTTCCTTTTAGGATTCTAATTCTTGGGCATAAGCTTATAAAAAGGCTTGTTTATTATTGTAATGGTGGCAGATTATTATTGTTGAATTAAAAAAAATCTCTAAAAAGTTTTCTTCATCCATGTTCTTAAAAGAACCCTTGATTTAGGTTCTCTATTAACTATCAAATTTATCTACCTTGCTAGTGGTGATCAACACCAAAATCTTATCATTCCCAATCCTTTCTTTTCTTAATAGTCACAATTCATATCCTTCTTTTATGTAAATGGTACTAGGTCCTACCATATTAATATTGAATCTCTTCACTTTTATTGGTGAGAATCATATCATAGTTTAGTATCAGAGCTTAGTTCTATATTTAGGTTCATTCTTAATATCATTGTTTGTGTATTCATTTTTTTATTTCTCTTATCTTCCTTAAAGTTTCGTTGAGAACAGATTGTTCTTAGGCTTTGTGTTCCTTATTTGAATTCTAATTAAAAAATTCAAAAAAAATTTATAAAGAGAAATCCTAAAAGTTTCATGTACATCAAATATAAAGCGGGGATAGCAATTGCAGTAATTATTGAAGGAAAGTTTATTCGTATTCTAACAAGGACAAGAGATCCTAATATTAAAGTTATTATATTTATCCAGTGTTCTCACCCTTATTGTCATCATTTCATTCTTGTCAAATTATTCTTCTTATTATTTAGTCTAATTAGGTTTTATGAACTCAATTTCTTATTTTGTCTTGCCTAAATTTACTTTTTTAGGAGTATTTAACAAGGGGGATGATTGGGGATGGTTCGAATAGCTTTCTTGTTTAAATTATTTAGTTTATAGTTAGGAGCTTACATTAAGAGTTAAGTGAAATCTTTAAGAAACATATAAAGGAGTGCTTTTACTATTAACTTTTCATATGGGTATATCATAACCTAAAGCATAATCATGTCCAAAGAAAAGTTAATGAAGAGGAAAAACAGAAGTAGAATAAAAGTGCTTTGTTAACGTCATTCAAGGATGACTGGAGTAAATTATTCAATAAATTAATAAATTTATAGAAAATTTGGAAAATATGACATTTTCATAACTAAATAATAGCATAATCCACCTCTAGATGTTAGGGAGAGCAAAACCTAAAGGATGGTAAAGAAGGAAGAATGGGGAGACAACGTTAGGAAAGGTCTGGCATAGGCTATCAAAAGGGGTATGACAAACGAGTGGATAATAATATAGGTAGCGTTAAGATGACAATATTGTCTTCTGTAGGAAAAATAAATCTAAATGCATAATTAGTGTAGCAAAAGTGTGTGGAGCTAGTTTTTGATTTTTATAACTTCTTAGAGGAGAAAAGGTTAAACTAACTATTGTACAATTATGAATGCATGGTGTATTGATGTGATCAACAAATTCTCACCTAGAGGAGAAATCGAGAGCTTTGCAGGAGATGAAGTTACTAATGAGAAAGCAATTTGTTCTAAATTGCTATTATAGGGAGTTCTACCAAAGGTTGCAAACATTAAGTCATGGTTCCAAGAGTGTAAAGGAGTACTAAAAGAGACGGAGGTTGTCATAGATTAGGGGGAGAAAAAGATAAGGAGATGATAATGACTTGATTTATTTGTAATATAAATCCAAAAATTGCCAATTTCATATAGTTACACCATTACACAGAATTAGAAGATGTAATGCATATGGCTTTGAAGTTAAAAGGAGGCCTTATAATTATTTTGGTGTTTTTGGTGTAGGTTCATCATTATAAAGCAACTCAAAGAGTGAAGATGAAGACAGAGCTCCAGATTCAAAACCTAAAGTAATTAAATTGGAAGTACACATACAAAGTGGAGTGAAATTTAAAGTTGATTCCTTTCTAGTAACTAGGAATCAAGATGTCTAGTGTTTTAAGTGTTTGGATAGAGGAAATCTAGCTATATAATTTCCTCATAAACGAGTGATGTTGATAAACTCAGATGGAAAGTAATTTATCCTCGAGTAAAGTGGAGTTGGCAGTAAATGTATCGTTAAACCTAAAGGGGGAAGGTTGTTGGTCATTAGGAGGGCATTGAGTGTGTCTGTGGGGAAGGATAATGCAAATAAGTAAAGAGAAATCCTTTTCGACACTAAATGTGTCTCTAAGCATCAGGTGTGTAATATAGCCATAGATGGAGAGAGTTATAGTAATGTGATTAGTATGGAGTTAATGGAGAAGTTGGAGATGCCAACCACGAAACACTCTAAATCATGCAACTAGTCATGGTTGAATAAGAGTGAAAAGGTTAGGGTAACTAAGCAAGTAATAGTTTTTTTGAGAGCAAACACTTGGGGTTAAATTTAAGCCTTTTAAGAAGAGTGAAGATGAGAGATGTATACGTAGCAAAGCATCAAGTGCTATTTGATTATGTAGATGAAGTCGTTGATTTGGGGACAAATTATTTTGAAGAGTGGACAAATTATTTTCTTCATCCTTATTCTTAAAGGGACCTTTGCTTTAGGTTCTCCATTAGATCTTATCTAACTTGTTAGTGGTGATTAACTGGAAAATCATATCATTCCTAATTCTTTCTTTTTTGGAATGTGTCAATTCATATACTTCTTTTTCTTTATTTTTACGTTCCTTTCATGGATTAACCTATTTTTTATAAAATGGTCCAAGTTTTATCATATAGATCATCAATTCTATTAGTGAGCATCATATCACAATGTAATTAACTAAGTATGTTCTTTAACACCTTTATCCAATTTAAAAAAAGGGATAAAATTTTAATTACCAATAGACACAAATAGATTACAATGCATAGGGCAATACCAAAGTATCACTTACTATTTTTTGTTAATATATCTTTAGCTGCCTTTTTTCATAACCACATTTCTATTATGATGCTTAAAGAAAAGAATTTATGATGGTTAAAGTTAAGTCTAGAAATAAAGTTCTTTATAATTACAATTTTATAAGTATAAATTGGTTCTAACTAGCATGTCATGAAATAACATATGATGGTCATATTGGTGTAAAGAAAAAGATTTTGCACTTACAACCTTTATAAATGACTTGTCAGTTGTTTGACTTAAAGTCAAACATTTTTTATTTCACACATTATGACACAAAACATAAGTCACATAGCAACTATTATTGATACTAAAGTTAAAAAAACTAATCTATTAATTTAAATTAACAATAAGTAAACGTAAACATACTAGCAAAAAGGTTTAAGGATTTAAGCATTTTATAAAATAATGATTTTGAGTTTGTCTATGTATACTTATGTTCGTATAATTTATTTACAATACAAATTGTCGCATCGTGGCATCCCAAAATTCCTAAAGTCTTTTATAGAGAAATTCTAGAAAAAATTTATATATCAACAATAGTATTACTCTAATTCTCTAAGTCAACAATGTTATAGTATAATTCTTAAAAATAAAATATGTATATAAGTGCCATTCTAGTGTCTCTTATTTAAATTTCTTAAGGAAAACACAAAAAGAAAAATATATATAAGGTATGAAGGACCTCATTTTTATGCTTATACCTTAAGTTCACTTTGCTTTCTTTTGAACTTTTTAATATTATTTTGAATTGTGAATAATAGATTTTTCTTTTTATTGGCATTATATATTTTTTCTTACATTATTTATAAGCCAAATATTACAAGCTTTTGCTACACTCAAAGTTTGTCATATTGTAGAAATTTATTTTTATAGAAGACATATAAAGTAAATCAATATACATACACACACACGCACACACACACACGCACACACACACACATATATATATATACTGATTTTGATAATAATAAATTATGTTACTAGTAATATATCTATACTTGATAATATTAGTAAGTTCATTTAGCAAAAAAATAAGTTTAATGAAAGAAAAGAAGTTATCAAATGATCAAATTCAAAAAAGTGAAGCATTAAATACAATTCAAAAGAGTTTTAAAGTAATTCATGTCAAGTGAACAAAGAATAAGAAAGAATGAAGTAATAAATTATTATAATCTTTCTTGTAACCTTATTTTGACCATTTTGAACCAATAATGAAAAAAAGATAAAATGAATAGTAAGGAAATGGTTAGACCATCAGCCAATTGATGTGTTACCCAATGAACTACTAATTATTCAAAAGAGTTGGGTTAGCTAGTTAATATGATTTTCAAAATTTACAGAAGGAGAGTTGAGCGTCTAATTAGGGTTTCTAGTAGTCGATGGCAAAGACAGGTTAACTAAACATGCCTAGAAAATAGCCATTGAATAGCTAATTTGTATTTTTGATGGCTATTTGGGTTAGTTTAGGTATAAGTACATAATAATTTTGTAGGTGCAAAAAGGCAATCTTTTGCTTATAAATAACTAACCATAATTGAAACCCATTTAGTAGTGATAACTGTAGATTATAGTATGTTTTCTACGTGTTTAAGTGTATTTTATAGTGTTTTCTTAAATGATAATTATGTGTTTAGGACTTAGAATAGTGTTTTTGTTAGTGATTTTTATGTGTTTCAATTGTTTGAGTAGTTTATAACAAGCAATTGAACTTAATTTTATGCTTCAAGGGGTGTTTGATGTGTTTTTGAGTGTATGAAAATAGGAAATTGAAGAAAAGAGAAGAATTGGAAGCATGATGCAGGTTACGATTGTGACAGACGTGGCAGAGAGCAAATTCTAGCAAATTTTAGCTTTTCCATCTCGTGAGCTTTTTTGTACTTTTAAATAGGGAAACCCTAGAAAGAAACCTAAAAGCCTAAAAAAGTATTCCAGAATAAGAAAATAAGAAAAAAGGTGACAACCATAGATCAAAAGAAGATCACGAGGAGACATCAAGAGAGCTTTATAGAATTCCATATTTCCATATCAAGACTCCATCTAGTTTTTATTTATTTCATTGTTTTGAATGTTTATTTGGATTGCTATGATGTTTAACATTATTATGGGTTTCTGAATCCATATTAGGGATTGCTCTTGAATTGTTTTGTTGAACTTTATTATTGCTGGATTTAATACGTAGTTGTTAAGGAGCTAGTAACCTTAAGTGTAGTAGCCCATTCTTGTACTCATGAAGTGCATTTCATTTGCATACATCACATTTGCATATACACATGAATCATGATCTAGGGACATTGTAAAAATAGTACATGCAGTCACTGATACATCTTAGGGTATGAAAAATCTTAAATGATTATGACGTGCTTGTGTGTTGATTATGTCGAATTTTGTTTGATGAATTATAATTAGTAAATTGGGAATTTATTGTTCTAATTGAGTGATTGATAAAGTGATATATGCATTTAGTTTAAGAAAAGTGTTAAAAGGGCAAGATAAAATGATACATGGGAATTTAGGTTGAACGAGCCTATGAGATGGTGACATGTGGCATCAATAATAGATTGATAGTTGACTTAAATAAAAGAGTGAAAAATGGAGGTATAGTTGAGTGACATATGGTATACAGATTAAATCACAAATGGACTAATAAGGGAGTGACAATTGGGAGTGTAGGAGAAAAACACACAGTATGACTCTTAGCTTGACATATGGCATGACACCTGTCTATCTTCTTCACCACATACATTACCCACTTTTCTTTCTCTTGTAAGATCACCATCTTTCATGTTTTGGTCTATCGTTTCTCCTTCTTTGCTCCCACCTATGACATTTTTACACAATCCCTAAAACCCTTAAAGTTTTGCTAAAATTTTGTAACCCTCATCTTGTAAATTGAAACCCTTTAATCCCATCTTGCTCTTAATGTATGTTTGATGCATCGGAGACTTGCTTAGCTTGTTGATTAAGGAAATCTTGAGATAAACAAGTAAGTATTTGATTACCTTATTGAGTTATATGTGAGCATAACATCCATAAAGATTGGTTAGGGATGAATTG
>JAOTIZ010000008.1:26479596-26499317 GCA_027123425.1 Erythroxylum panamense | reverse complement strand
CGGCGTGTTCTTGAGCACGTCGCGACGTGCGGGTCGGGAAACGCCATCCGAAACCCAGATTTTTGACAGATTCAACCTTAAATCTGCTCCTTGATCACATGCAACATATCTAAACCATGAATCATGTCTTATACTTCTATTCTACACTGATTCTAACACCAAAAACATCAACAACTCATCAACCCATGCAAATCTACCAAAGTTCCACAATAAACCCTAAACCAACGATTTCTACTCAATCCAAGCAAACTTATGGTTCAATCCACTTCAAACAAGGCTAGATGAGTGTAACTTACCTGAAGAATGCTTTCTAAACCTTCGAAATCGACAAACCCGTGCTTTCCCCTTTTTCTCTTCTTCTTCTCCTCCCTACGACGATGCTTCTTCTCCTTCTTCCTATTTTCTTTTTCTCCTTTTTCCTTTCTTCTTTCTTTTCTTCTTTAATTCCTTAAGCCTACAAAAGTGGACAAGGACCATAATGCCCCTCCATACAAGCCTAAAATCTCATAACTCAAATGTCTTGACCATAATGCCCTTACAAAATTTTACCCTTTCCATAACATTTATTTCATGCTAAACTCAATTCAACCTTAATTTTCTACTAACACTTTAAAAAAATCAAATTATACCATAAATCATACTAGCAACTTAATTCATACTTAATAATATCAAGAAAACAGGTTTGGGGTCCAACACAAAGTCATCTACCAAATTTTTCATTGCCAATTGTCAGTAAATTCTACAACCATTTATCATTTGTCTTGCCACTTGGCATTTTTTCTTGTCCAAAAATCCGCAAATTTTTAGAAATTTCTCCAAAATTTACCAAAAATTCTAAATCACTAAATACACTCTCCAAATCAATTTTCAACATATAAAAACCACAATTCTCAATATAATCATTTATAAACAATTATACCCGGAATGTCAATGAATGTATGTACAATCATTTTGATGTGTGCAAAAAATCAAATTCACGTGTACTTATGCTAACATTATGCATCAGCATAAAAATGCATTTTTTTAATCTCTCATTGATCTCTTATATACCATATTTTTGGATTTTAACTCTTAATAGGGGAACGGGAGGTTACATCCAAGGACCATAGGATTTTCACTTCTTCTCCAATATCCAATATATAGAAGTTTGTAGGAAAAGTAAAATTATTAACTTGTACTTGCATATCCTTAATAATCCCCTTCGACTGATGGACTGTTCTGCCAGCCATCTTTACTATCATCTTTGTGGGTACTAACTCTCTTAACCCTAACTTTTGACTAAAGGTATACGGCATCAAAACCATGAATGCCCTGTCTATATTGGCTCTATTTGTACTGCAACGAATGTAAAAATCTCCTGGATCCTCTTTCTTCTATGTTACGTTGGGGGTTTCTTCCACTTCGCACTCTTTAACCTTTTTCTTCACTGGTTTCGTTAATATGAGCCTTGTTTGTAAATGTTCCATTATGTCTTCATCCTTGTTTGGTTCAACCTCCTCAAAATTGCTCATTACCCTATTTGACAATGATTTTTGTTGCGCTAGAATAGGGTATGGTAATTTGGATCGAGGTTTCTTGATTGGCTCAATTTCGAGCTCACTCAGAAGAAGTTCAATAATTGCTTGCCCTTCTCCTTTATCTCTATTCTCTTTTGAATGTTCAAATTGCTTCTCCTAGGTCTGATTGATGGTCATGATCCTTTCCTTTGGGTTAGATTGGGTATTGCTAAGAAGTGTTCTTATATTCCAAGTAGATATTGCTTCAACTAGTTGACCTACTTGGATCTCCAGATTATGTATTAAAGAGGCGTGGTTCTTAGTAACATGCTCGAATTTGCTTTCAATCCTCCTATATGCATCTTCCATGCCTCCAATTTGATCTAAAATCTTATCCAAGTTAGATTCCATTGAGCTTGGTTTATCTTATTGGAATTCTAATTGTCCTTAAGGTCTAAACTGTCCTCCAGAATTGTTCATCTAAGAGAAGTCAGGGTGATTCTTCCACCCAGGTTTGTTAGTGTTGGAGTAGGGATTGTTTCCCCCTCCTCTTCCATACTGGGCTCCTATATAATTTACTTGCTCTGGATTATCTTCCTTCATTAAGAAACAGTCCATTGTGTCATAGTCCAATTGTCCACAGAGTTCACACTTAAGTTGTATGGTCTTCACTGGAGCTGAGGATGAAGCCTTTATATTGCTGAGCTGTTGAGTCTAGTTATCAATCCTCACTTGCATTCCCTTTATTTGATCAATAGCGATAATCCTTTTTGTTCATAGAATGTAGTAATCTGTTTACTTCACTCATTCGTTTATAAACAGTTGTTACTTGCTATCTCTTCTATTAATTCTTCTACTTCATCCACTATCTTCCTCATTATTGATCCTCCCGAAGCTGCATCGATCATGCCTCTTGTGTGCAGGGTAACTCCATTATAGAACGTTTGCAATAAAAATTCTTTAGGTAAGTTATAATATGGGCACTTTCGTTGCAAATCTTTGTATCGTTCCCACACTTTATTGATCGATTTACCTTGTTGGAAGGTGGAGATTTCATTGATGATCTTAGTACTTATAGTCAAGGGAAAATATTTATCTAAAAGACACAGACTAACTAATCCCAAGTGGTAACATTCTGTTGAAGCATTTTCAGGAGAGCTGGTTTGATCTCAAATGATGTGGCTTGTACGGGTTGTCTAGCTACTCCTTGGCTAGCTGCATTGAACCTTGATCTCATAAAGTCCATAAGGGTGCTCTTCTGATGTCCTTGGTTCGCTCCGTGGTCTAAATCTTGATGAAATTCCTCAGCCATTATTTTCTGCGCGATTTCTTCTTCTTCTTTACACCAAGCTTTCCTAATGGTTCATTCTAGTCAAGAGATATCTAAATCTAATTTTTCAGCTACACGACTTGAACTTTTCGAGACTCTTGTGTTCATGCAAGAGCACGATTTCAAGAATAGAAAAGGAAGAACATAAATAAAAATAAAAAGTAAAAACTTACCAAATGCCTTAAACTATAGAATTAAACTATCACCTCTCCAGTAATGGCCCCAAAAAACTTAATCGTGGTTTTTTGTTATGAGTAAGTTTTAATATTTAAACTCAATATTCCGTAAGCGTACTTGTTGTTTGCGTAGTACTTAAGGTGTCAACCTATGAGGAGGGTTAATCTAATCCTAGAATCTAAGGTCAAAAACTATTAAACAAAAATTTAACAGATAATGAATTTAAACACGAGAACTAAATAAATCAAACAAACCAAATCAAATAACATAATAATAGTTGACAATTAACACTTAAAAATGAATAAAAATTATGGAAATTGGTTGATTTGTTAAAAGATGATAGCACACCCTAGAATTCAACCTAGTGAGTAAACTAAAAGAGAGAAAGGGCAATTTGTCTATCTTTAATGTTAACCTAACCACTTACAATTTATCAAATTAATAGTTCTAGATGATCATAGGATCAATTACTCTCTCTCAAGTTATAATTGAACCCTAAAGCATAAACCCTAATCAGATTATGAGAAGTTATAATCTCTCAATTAACTACCTATCTAAAACCTAATCAGTTCTTAAGTTCTCTAATAAACAATTGGAAACCTATACGTGATCTCTCTACATAAGATTTACCAAAATGATTTAATTTTGAATCTATTAAATTAGCTAACTCTCTTTAGCCCAATTTAATCATTTTTTCTCAGTTCACCCTCTTAGTTTATTATTGAGATATGAAGTCTAGAATTAAACCACAATTAATTTAACAAGAACATAAAACAATCATATTTCATTAAATCAAAAATAATATTCCAAAGTTGAGTATAAAACATCAATAAAAAATTCAGTTATATCATCAAACAAAACTAAAATACATAGGAAATAGAACTCGAATGGATGATAGGAGGCCGTGACTTTGGAAAGCTTCTTATTCCGGGAAGCTTGTCAAGTTTGCGTCATCTCCCTCTTCTTTCTTTCTTCTTCTCTTTCTTGATTTCTCAAAGTTTTCTCCTTTAGGGTTTCGTAGTGGTGGTTGATCCAGAAGCTCTTGTTTCATGTTTTGTCTTGTTCATTTTATATAGTTGATATCTTTATGGTAGCTTTAGAGTTTTTTTGGGGTGGAAAAGGTTCGAAAAACCCTCAAAATTTGACTTTTCTATGTGTTTGTGCATTTGCCCGATGCAGGCCATAATCGTGGGCCACATGTAAGCTCTCTATCATGATTGTGTCAAGAAGGTCACGATCATGGGCCAAGTCTGATCCTTCTGTCACGATCATGACAATTTGGCCACAATCATGGGTTGTCTTCTCTCGCTTCTGTCACGATCGTGGCTAATGGGTCACAATTGGGGGTCATTACTTCGGTCCAAATCTTTCCAAAACTTCTTCATTGTTCGCTATTTACCCTGAAACACTAACAAGCACATCAAGATACCTCAAAAATAGATTAATTAATCTCAAATGCTTGTACTAACCTATAAAAATACTTGAAAACAAATAATTCATAAACTACACAATTGAATAAGCGGATAAACTCATATCAAACTATACCCTAAAACATAATGCATTTCACATTTATCATAAATGGAGAGAGAGAGATGGAAATAAGTGTTCTGAGCTTTCTAGAGGTGATTATGAGCCAGAGAAGAAGGAGAAGCGAAGGTTTTATTGACAGATCCATCAAAATATAAGATTAGACATCTAAATCGTTAGAATACTCGATAGAAGACAATTAGGGAAATTTAAAATTATGATTTCATTATTTTCGATTTAATTTTTTTTATGTATATATAATTTCATATTCGTCGATGTATAACTAAATTTTCCATTAGTATTTAGGTTGGAGGAACCTTATTTGATATCTAAACATGTGTTGATTATTTTGTTAATGCAATTGGTTGTTTGATTTGTTTAGATCCAATTACTTGATTTATTTATGTTCTAATAATTTAAAATATTAAATCATAATTTAATTTCTAACGTAGTGGTCAAGATATCCTAAGTTTGAATAGATCTACGGTAATTGGAAAGAGTTGATTGCAACCCTAGGGATAGGATCACATAAATCTTTTGGATTATGGTCAACGTAATCCAATAAAATTTAACCTAAGTAATTCAGTTAAAAACCTTAGGATTAGTTGTTAGTAGACTCAAGGTTAGGTACTAGCATACTATAGGAGTCTCTATGGTCCAATAAATCATTAAACCAATTTCATAACAAAAGATCAATTTGTTAAGGTTTAAGGGGATTCAAAAACTAAATACTAATCATCTAATATTGATAATTTGCTTAGTGCTTCCTTAATTATCTGTTCAATTTCATTTCCCATTTATTTTACTTACTTTAGTTTTTATTTTCTCTATTAAAATCTGAATTCAATTCGTAAACTAGAAAATAGGAAAAAAGTAACTGCTAATACTCACTGTCCTCATGGAATCGACCTATTCTTGTCGGTACTAGCTAGAGCTACGTCGTGCACTTGTCGTTATTACAATATTAACTAACTCACGAAATTAGTTACTCATATATTTGTGTACCGAAACAAGGCCATATATCAATTTCATGAATAAAGTCTTAGCTAGATATCAAATCAACCCTATAATTGCTCATTGGAAAGAAGTATAGTAAGTATAAAGGTACCTACAAATAACAAAGAAATACATGCTCATGTATTTAAAGTCTAATCATCTAGACGATACTAGATACTCGTATTCAGATCTTTTTTAGGTATCTTGATACATAAAATCCACATTTAGTTATCTATTTGTTTGAGAAATTGGAGTAATATCATGAAAGAGTGCTAATTAATCTATAATTACTTCATGCACTATAAAAGCATAGTTTGTGACATGTTTTGAATCATGCATTGTGGTTTGAGAAATTTATTCCAATACTTAAAATTGCCAACATCATTACCATGTCACTAAAAATTTATGATAATCATTTCTCCGAGAATTACAAATATTTAAATGGTACCAAACATATGAAATTTAAGTATTTTGCTGTTAAGAAGTTCGTAAAAAGAGTTTTATTGAGTATGTTACTACTAATATGATGATAACAAATTCATTAACTAAGGGTTATAGCCAAAGACATTTAAGGAACATATAGGTAAAACGGGTCTTGGTTATACTATCAAATGTTACGATAATTTTAGCACTCTAAGCTCATTATGTGTTTCTAATTTTACAACGGTGATTTCTTGTTTTAAGCTTAATATGTGTTTCTAATTTTGCAGTGATGATTTCTTATTTTATAATAATGTACATTTTTATGTTTTAATATTTTAATGGTAAAGTCTACAAGACAATTATAGACCATGATTACAATTATTTATATCATTATTTGGAGACCTAGTATAGTGAGGAACAAATGTTGTAGTGTATGGAAGCTATAATGTAGTGTAAATAATTTATAATTGCCATAACTCACACTTGTTATTTTATTATAAAGAGTAACTTATGTTGATCTTTCAATATTTATTGGTATCCAATTAAAGTTATGTTTTTAATGTTACGATTATTTTATGATTAGTCCAAATAGCATAATGCTAGAATATGACGTAATACTAGGCTCACTAATAATTATGTTTGGATTTAATTAATACTGAAATAGTTAAATAATTATGATTGTTGACCCGATTATGTAATAAGTGTATTATAAAAAATATATATTAGTTTCCCCCCTATCCATTATAATTAGGTGCTACATGTCAATTTCATCAAAATTTTTGGATATGTATTTATCTTTCATATGATAAGGATTATATGTTTTGAACTTTATTCACCTATAAAGTAAGTTTAATATTCCAAGCTGAGTTGGTAAGGGACTCTTCTGGTTTAAGTGAGGTTGTGGGTTCGAACCCTCTTCATATATGAAGCCGTTTAAAACTTGAGACCAGAGCTTTACCTCCTGCAAGGAACCTACCCAACTCGAGTAAGGATTAATCTAAGTATGAATGACTTAAAGGTTCCTTCCCATAATTAAGACCCTCCTAAAATATCTCGTAGAAAAAAAAAAAATCCAAACCGAGTGCTTCTACCGATAATATTCCAACACATGGAACAAGCAGGTAGAGCGAAGGTAGTGAGAGAGCGACAGCCTACATTTAGTAGCGTTTTGTCTTCCATCGTAATCTGTTTAACATAGATTTACCGCGAACTTTTATTAGACTAGACTATTCCTTTTGATTAATTAATTACCCGTGTTGTTTGTTGATCATGTCAAACACAGTGTATGAGCTTACTAATTAAAGGCGAAACACCCTTTATTTTGGGAAAGAAGCGGTAATGGATACTGGTGCCTGACCCGCTCCTCACAATCTCCATCTGTTTGCCTCCTTGCTTGGTGAAAAGAAAAGCAGAACAGCTCAACCAAATCAATTCAGCATCAGATGGCCAGTAACTCTTCCCGTAAGAGTCGTTACACGTTGACGACCTCCCTGTTCCTTGTCCTCTTCCTTTTAACCATTTTCCTCTTCAGCAAACGGGCTCTGGAGCCCGCTCTCGTTATTTACAGAGACTTCTTTCCACTCTCTAGTGTCCATTTATCGTTGCCCGATTCCGCTACTCCTCCTCAATGGTCGTCTGATGAGGTGGAAGGAGCAGAGTCGTTGAGCAACCAGCTGAAGTCTTCGATCTCTGAAGCTCAAGCAGTGGAGTCAAAGGATGGTCTTGGTTACGTTGATGGGAAGCTGTCTCCAGACAACGTAAAGGGCTCAGATTCTGATCTGGACCCTGTTGGGCCTACTGTTGCTAATGGGGATGGTAGTTTGACGAAGAGTACTCGAGAAAGTGGTATAAATGACCCAGATTCTGTTGAACCTGCTGCTGTGAAGGTTGATAATGGGGGTGATCATTTGATGCAGAGCCATGAAGAGCGTGAAACCAACACTGGCCTACATTCTGCTAAAGCTGTTGCAGCAACGGTCGATGTTGTGGATGATAAGTTGACGAAAGGCGTGAAAGAGTGTGATTTGTACATGGGAACTTGGGTGAGAGATGGTGGGTACCCAATTTATAAACCCGGCTCATGTCCGTTTGTGGACGAGGCTTTTGACTGCCAAAGCAATGGAAGGCGTGACTCCGCCTATTTAGAATGGCGTTGGAAGCCCGACGGTTGTGATCTTCCCAGGTGTGTCGTCTCTTGTCTAATTTATTTTTATTTGTCTGGCCATACATGTGCTGCTTACATTCTTTTAATGGTTTGCTTTCTTGGTCTGATCCTACGGTTTTGATCTTATTTAACTTGATTATTTTTATTGGGAGGACATTGAGCTGCATTATTTAAACATATGTTGATTTGGGAAGCTATCAAAGTCCGAACAGTTTACTGGTATTGTTGTATTCATAACATAGTTGTCAAAATAGGGGTTCCTTAATCTAACCGATGCAATGAGATATTTGTCGGTCTCCTGATGTATTGTTCCGAGTTTGGCTACTAAATTAAAACATACGTCTATCTGTTTATAGCTTGTCAGTCGATGTTTGAGGAATTAAGCTATTATACGATTATTGTAAAATCATACTAGTTCAATGTGTAAGTGATATCAGTTGACACCACATGGTACATTATTTGAATTCTAGGCCCTTGAGTGCATAACATTTTAACTTGTTTATTCTTCTTCCTCATCCTCCCTTGTATCTGCGGCAGACCAAATTCTTTGAAGATCTATTCCCTAATGTCAATCTATCGTAGCTCAATGCATATACTACCTTGTAGACTTTTTCATTTCTTGATAACTGGGGACCGTTTTTAGCTGAAACAAATATCTTAATCTAGTGCCATAACCCTGATTTCTTCTGGTTCAAATATTAGTGATCTCAATGACATAATGAGACCTTGCAAAATTGCTGTGAATTCCGAGATTTTAGGAAGGAAGCGATGGTATATCTAAGTCGTTGAGGATTTGAAATGAAAAGAAGAATTGGATATCAAATATTGAGCTGCATACGAGCGAAAAAATGCAGCTTTATGGAACTTGGTTATCACAGTAATATATATAAGTTTTAGTACTTCAAATGTCTATGAAATGCAACTGGAAAATATCACTCTTGTAGTGTATTTGATAAAACTGTTAACTTCAAGGACCGCAACTCTACCTTATCAGGGCTCCTAGCTTAACTACAACAAGAATGGGAGATATTCAAAGACTGAAACCAAGAGAGAAAACTATAGCAGGAAACTTTAAAAATCTTATTTCGCGACAAGAGAGAGCTAGTAAATGGAAGAATATGAGAATTCCCGCAATATTTGTGGGATAATATCACACTCCATTGTTCTCCTGCAATTTTTGTGGGCATCACAGCTTCACAAAGCACTTAGTTCATGAGTTCTTGTTTAGAAAGTGTATTTGTCGCCAGCTTGCAGCAATATATAGTTGACACATACAACCAAGCCAAAGCACGGCCTATTGCATTATGTTTCTTGTAGAATCTACTGCAACAATTAAAATAACATAGCAGAAAAGGAAAAATGTTGGGTATATCCTTTTTCCTTATTGTGACAAGATGGATAACTTGCATATGGACTAATTACAAGGACTATGCCTTCTTTATTTCAAATCACTGTTTGCACACAGCACTATAACATATCATGTGTCATCTTTTTGATAATGTCTTACAATTGGTTAAAAGATTTTAACTTATTCTCCGTTGATTGCAGAATTTCCAAAGTTGAAAAACTTTTGGTTCTTATTCTGCACCATACATGTTTTTGTTTGTTTCTTTGATAGTTCAAACAGCACAACTCTAATGCGAAAGAACTTAAAGACTATGAGAGAAATAAAGGAGGAAAGATTAATCAATCACCAGCTTTAATTTGGTGGGATGAAGATTGGGAATTGAATTGAAATTGAAGATAAAGGCTGAAATTCAGATAGCATTAGGATTCTGTTAGGAGCAAGTGCAACGTGACTGTAACATATTATAAAGAAGGAAGAAATAGCAGAGATGAAGAACAAAGAAGGATAGAAGTATTGTATTAGGAACGTTTGTAAAAGCTGACACCAGCAGATTTCATGAGTCTGCCTTACTCATCAATGTCATCATTGTTTACAAAATTCCACTCTGATTTGCTCATTCATTTTCTGTCTATATATACTATTTTCTGTAACAAACCGTAACTAACATGCCATGCTGGCAATAACAACAAGTAACAAACTTGCCATAATACAGCCACACAAACAACTGCCCTTCTTATTCATAACCCGTAGAGATTCCCTTCACGCTTCATTGTTGGACCCGGCTCTAGGAAAACCACGAGCTTTCTTCCCCTGATAAGCAAATCGGATTGCTGGAGTAGTACGCTCATCAGATTCCCTATTAGATAGGAAGTAGAGTGATAGAAACTCTAGCTTAGTATGTTAGAGGTAAGCATATTATTGATTATAATCAGTGTTCAACACTGCTATTACAAAGTGAGTCCGTAGATCACCTCCTATACCAGAGCTAGAAATGCTCCTTAGGGAGAATATAGATTCTCTCTGTCTAGACTGTCACTCCTTTCTTCTGCCTCCTGCCTTCGTCCTTCCCTCTCCCACAAAACTAGACCTCCAACCATTCTGTTTTGCTAGCTCATCTATTACTAACTGACTAACTAACTTCCCCCTTTTTGCCCTCTTTCTTTCTCCTCGAGTGCACTCTCCATATCCTAGGCTTATTCCCCTTTCTGTTATCTAATTTGTCCCCACCCCTATCAATCCTAACACTATCAATCCTAACACTGCTCTCATCTAGAAGAACAACCTTGTCCCCAAGGTTGTGTTGAGGAAATTGGCTGCGAATAACCAGTTCATCTTCCCATGTAGCATTCTCCATAGGTTTACCTTCCCATTGAATCAACCATTGGCGGATGGAAGTCCCTGACTTAGTGATTTGTTTGCTAGCTAACACCTTTTATGGTTCTATTATATCCTCCAATTCCACTTCCAGCCCTTCAGGTAGAGTAGTTTCCACTGAATAGTTTCCCACCGCCTTCTTGAGTTAAGATAACATGAAATACCAAATGAATCCTGGAGTGTGGGGGTAATTTGAGCTTATATGTGACTGCCCCATATTTTTCCACAATCTAAAACGGTCCAAAGAATCTAGCTGCTAGCTTCTGGTTAATACGCCTAATTATTGACACTTGCTTATGGGGGCGAAGCTTAATGAAAATCCAATCTCCCACTTGAAAAGCTTGCGGAGTCCTTTTCTTGTCTGCATGTTTCTTCATTTGCTGCTGCGGCCTGTTCAGGTTATACTTAAGTTGATTCAATGCTTCATCTTTATCCAGTAATACCCTGGCTATAGCCTCTACTTTCGTCAACCCTTGTGAGTATCGCACCAGTGGAGGAGGTTTCCTACCATAAACCACCTCAAATGGGGTTGAACCCGTAGATATATGGAATGTGGTATTGTACCACAATTCTGCCCATGCAATCCAAAAAGACCAAGTTCTAGGCTGTTCGGAAGTGAAACTCCTCAAGTAAGTCTCCAAACACCGGTTTAAGACTTCCATTTGTCCATCCATTTCTTGATGGTAAGCGGAGCTCATTTTAAGCCTTGTACCTTGCAAACGAAATAACCCTCTCCAGAACATACTAACAAACAGAGGATCACGGTCACTGATGATAGATTGTGGTATTCCATGTAGGCGTACCACTTCTTTGATGAACACTTCAGCCACAGTCTTTGCAGTATAGGGGTATTTTAGTAGGATGAAATGGCCATATTTAGATAATCTGTCCACCACGACCCGCACTGCTTGATACCCCTTAGATTTAGGAAGTTCGGTAATAAAATCCATCGCAATGTCTTCCCAAACCTGTTTCGGAATGGGCAAAAGTTGTAGCAAACCTTCAGGGGAGATGAAATTGTGACTAGCTCCACTATCCACCAATACCACAATGGGAACCCCGAATATTTGTCCTTCCAACCTCATGGTCTTGGTTTCAGATATCAGAGCATTTTTCATTCTGAATACCCCCATGGTCCTGCATTCTAACGCCACTTCACCTTCCTCGTCGTCCTCCATCTCCACTGCTATTATTTCTCCTTCTTCGTTTAACATCTCATTATCATCCAAAACCAATAATCGAAGCTGTCTCTCCGCGCACTGGTGTAATGGATGAAACCTTTCCCCACACCGAAAACAAAGCCCCTTAACCTTGCGGTCCATAAGTTCCTGATATGAAATATGGCGCAACCCTCGATTCTTCTCCGTCAGTGTCCTCTTATCCCCCTCTACTCTCCTTGCCTGTGCCGTAATGGGCGGTCGATTCAGCGCCTGGGTATTGGGTCGGTACCCAGGAGTTTCTCGGGTTCGACCCGCTCCATAATCTCCAGCCATATGTGTTCGACCCATGGAGTTTGAGTGACCCAGTTCCAGTCAACTCGGGTTAACTCAAAAATGGCTCTTAAAGTTGCCATCTCGGCATAAATTGCATGGACGTTGCCGCGACAACCAGCTCTCCTCACCGCACACCTCTTCTTCCACAGCCCTTGCTACTTTCATCAGTTGATACCTATTCATCGGACTGAATGTGCGCACCCTTCTCCTAATGTCCGATCTCAACCCACTCATAAAATATCCCATAAACTGCTCCTTTGGAAGTCAATCCACTTGAGACGAGATGAATTCAAAAGCTTCAATGTATTCTTCCACTTTATCGGTTTGACGTAGGTCAAAAAGTTCTTTGTAAGGATTCTCAAACCTCCTTCCTCCGTAACGATCTATTAAGGCTTTCTTCAACGTTCCCCAACTTAGTTCTATCTCTGTCTCCCTTAAAAGATTAAACCAGTGGATGGTTGAGCCCTCCATGCTTAAAAGGGCTAGTTTGATCCTTACTTCGTCTGAAGTATTATGAACCTCGAAGTACACTTCTGCCCTAGTGATCCATCCCATGGGATCAGACCCATCGAACATGGATAGCTCCACCTTACGTACTGACATTCTGTACTCATCCATAGCAACAGAGGATTCCCACGGTTGTCTGGACTGCTGAGGATGTTGGTTGATCCTATCACCAGACGGCGTTTGCCCATTCCTTGCGATATCGCTCCCCTGTCCTTCCTCTGGTCTCTTACCCATCATCTGACTCATCTCCAGTAACAATGCTCGTTGCATTTCTCCCATCACCATTCGCATGGATGATTGAATGTCTTCGATTCTAGCCTCCAAACTCGCCGTACGAGATTCCAGTATGTCTACTCTGTCGGACATCTTTAGTGGCATGAATGACAATCAGATTCTGCCCTTACTGATGGTATCCGGTGGGTCGGACCGATGATAGAAACTCTAGCTTAGTATATTAGAGGTAAGTATATTATTGATTATAATCAGTGTTCAACACTGCTATTACAAAGTGAGTCCGTAGATCCCTTCTTATACCAGAGCTAGAAATGCTCCTCAGGGAGAATATAGATTCTCTCTGTCTAGAATGTCACTCCTTTCTTCTGCCTCCTATCTTCCTCCTTCCCTCTCCCACAAAACCAGACCTCCAACCATTCTATTTTGCCAGCTTATCTATTAGTAGGTAGTAACTGATAGAGCTAGAAGGCCATTAGTATACAGTAGGCGTAAGAAAAAGTTGGAGAATCCTAGCACGTTAGTTTGTTACAAATAAGTGACAGGTGTCACCTAATAATTGGGGTAGGATGGGATATATAAGGAGGGGAATGACATGTAAGAGGGTATGTGTGAATTCTGTATTGAGTGTATTGTTCGGGAGGTACAGCCCCTCTTATAGGCTGTGCTTTATTTCAGTTGTAATAGCATATTACTACAGAATATCAATATACAATACTGAATCGATGAGATTGTTTTGATCCATTTGATTCATTTATTTTAGTAATACAGTCATATCTGGGTGAGTTCTATCAGTAACTAACTAACAAACTTCCTCCTCTTCCCTCTTTCTTTCTCCTCGAGTACACACTCCATATCCTAGGCTTATTCCCCTTTCTGTTATCTAATTTCTCCCCACGCCTATCAGTCCTAACATAGAGTATTATATTATTCTATTTTAGATATGTTATCCTAGTTGAACAGGACTTATAGAAGTTCTATTATATTAGGATTTAAATTCGAAATCCTTTTCGCACTAGAATAAGGATTCTAAGAATTCTATATATATGTACTTAGCTTTTCATCAATAAGAAGCAATCTGGAATTTTTCTATAACTTGAGAGTTTTCAATTAGAAGGTGTGATGCTTTCTTCTAGGAGTGATTCTTAGACTCTAGGAGTGATTCCTAGTTTCCTACCTTCCATTCTTTGTGTTCTTTCCTAAAATTCCAGCAACCCTAAGTCAAATACCAGCCCTCTTAAACCTACATTCTAGCCATCTCAAAGCTATATTCCAACCATCTTAAACCCTAAAATCCTAAGCCTAAATTCCAGCAATCAAACCTTAAATTCCCAGCTTTACAAAATCTGAGAATTCTGCGTTCCTAGCCAAAATTCAACCTTGAAACCTAATATTCTGCTGCCTAATATCATCTACACTTCCTAATTTTGTGCTTTTGACTACTAGTTAGTAGTTCCTCTATTTGTGCTACATCAAACTCCTTCGCTCATAAAACCTGGAAATTGGTTGAATGATAGTATCTTCTTATGTGAGAGGGATGGGTGTGGTTACACATTCTTTTGCAGAGATATTGTTTTATAGATTAAATGAGTAATCATAGAAACTAGGAACTAGGTGAGGGATGAAATTTAGATGAAAGGAGCTTTGGATCATAGTCACTCACATTGAAAGTCAATAAATTCCACTAATAGATACTTTTCATGCACACATTTGATTACGTGCATGTCTAATAATATGTGGGCTAAAGTTGGAGCATTCAAGCTACTTGGAGAAATTTTGCTTGCATTGAGGAATTTACTGAACACAGTGATGGAAATCTCAACTGGAGTCATTTTGCTTTTTATTCCTTGACATTATTTATCAGGAATGCACTTTTTCTGCATTCACGTTTCACTTGTAGGTTTAATGCAACAGACTTCTTGAGAAGACTACGTGGTAAGAGGCTTATGTTGGTTGGTGATTCCATGAACCGAAACCAATTTGAATCACTGCTATGTCTCCTTCGTGAAGGCCTGCATGATAAGAGAAGAATGTATGAGGTCCATGGTCATAAGATAACCAAGGGCAGAGGCTATTACATCTTCAAATTTATGGTAATAAAAGTTTATGTTTGTCATTTTCCTTGATATGCCTCCTGTTTTTATGTGATTCACCAGATGTTCAAATATAGAAGTCCTACTGTTTATGCTTTAGTAGAAAAAATGAAAATCATCTAAAGCGTGCATTTGTATAGCCAATGCTTCTTCACTAATGCTTTTTCTTAACCTCAAATTACTGGATATGCATCTTAGTGAATGTCAGTTACTTGTTACTTACATACGCACGATAGATTAACTGAACTTACTTACATATTGGATTAGAAAAATAAAAGTGAAAACAAATGATGCTTGAAAGTTATTGTCAGGATTATGACTGCACTGTGGAATTTGTGAGGTCACATTTCCTTGTGAGGGAAGGTGTTCGTATTAATGGACAAGGAAACTCAAATCCAACATTATCAATAGACCGAATTGACAAGACATCTAGCCGATGGAAGCGAGCTAACATTCTTGTTTTTAATACCGGGCACTGGTGGACTCATGGAAAGACTGCTCGTGGGTAATGTTTCTTGCTTTTTGAAATGTTCTGCATTTCTTCTGTGCAAGGAATTCTCTTGAATGAATCTTGTTTTCGTGTATTCCCCCATCATTTGGGCTTAAAACCTCATTTTGGATGGGTCTCACTCTTGTACTTCCGCTCTCCTTATCTTCTAGAGGTGGATTGTCCTGTAGGGTTGTCACATTTTTTAGCTGTTTGTGTTAGGGCCAATGACAAGAATAACACTAAGCCTAGGATAGGGAGAGTGTATTCACATAGAAAGAAAGAGGGGGCTGTGGGGAATGAAGAGAATGATGTCAGAGTTAGTTAGAATGGGGGGCTGATGGGGCACTAGGGAATAACCGAATGTCCTAGGGGCAGCTAGGAGAAAAAGGAGGGCAGAAGAGAGAGAGGGGGCATTCAGGAAGAAAGGAGTGAAAAGTGTGATTTTAGACAGAGAGACTTATTTCTCTCCCTGCAGAGCAACTCTTGCTTTGGAATAGAAGTGATCCTCGGATTCACTTGTAATATCAGTGTTTATCACTGATTACTATCAATAACATACTGATTTCTAGTCTATTAAGTTAGAGATTCCTAACAGTTTGGACCCATATGACTGACTATTCCTAATGAATGCACATAAGAGGAAAATGGTCAATTCTTAGCCTTTGGATGTTGATATGGATGCATCGTAGGAAGAACCTATGAGGCAGATAACAGCTGCTTGCAAAGAGGAGTGTTTTATTAGGAGTCTATTAGAGGAGTATTTTATTTTTAGTAGGAGTTTATTATTTTCCTATTATTTTCTTCACTAGTTTCTGTTATAGTTATGTTAATAAAAACAGTTTGAATAGGAGGAGTCTTTCTAAGAGTCCTAAAGCAACTTGAATAGGAGTCTTTCTATGAGTCCTAGTTTAGGTTGAACTTTTAGGTTTCTTTACCTATATAAGGCTATTACATTATGAAATAAAGTAAGCAACAAGTTATCATAAAAATTAGCTTAGAAGTAGAATAATTTAGTCCAATCTCAGCATGCCTTGTCTTTGACAAGTGCTGCCAGTTTTCATCATCAAAAATAGGTTCTGCGAGGAAGGGAATCAATGTAAGTAAGGGAAAAGATATTAGCTTTACTGAGAATCGTCCTTGGGCTCGATCCCAAGCACGGGCACACAACAGATTTGCTCCGAGAATGGATGGTTTTTGTAGACATTTTTTAAAGGAACTTATTTTTTAATGGGAACAGAAACAGAAATTATCAAGGTCTTTCTGCATAATCAGAACAGAAATAGCAGTAGCGAAATAACAATTCCAGACCATGCCAAATGCAGAAAACTTTGCTTTTCTTCCCCCATTCCTGGTACAGATAAGTTGGTTCATAAGAAATTGGCCGATACCGCATAACTAAATTTAACAAGAAAACCTTGCTATTTCTCTTCATTTTGTTTATGCACTTCCTTATGTATCAAACAATATCGTGATATGTGTCTCTGCCTGTTGCAGGAAAAATTACTATAAAGAAGGTAATTATCTATATCCACAGTTTGATGCGGTAGAGGCTTACAGAAGGGCTTTGAGGACTTGGGCAAAGTGGATTGACGACAATGTGAATTCGAGAAAACAATTAGTCTTCTATCGTGGATACTCCTCTGCCCATTTCAGGTACTCTCAGTGCCCTTCAGCTCTACTGCTTTGGATTGAAGAATAAAATAATGGTGAAGTTTCTTTGTTTCCATTGTTGTAAATTTCAACGAACAGAGGTGGGGATTGGGATTCAGGAGGGTCATGTAATGGGGAAGGCGAGCCGGTACTGGGTGGGGCTATACTGAACAACTATCCTTTGAAAATGAAAATAGTAGAGGAGGCAATCCAGGGAATGAGAACACCCGTGAAACTATTGAACGTGACAAGATTAACCAACTTTCGAAAGGACGGACATCCATCAATCTATGGCAAGAACTTGACTGCTGGGAAAAGGGTCTCAACTAGGCGACAAGACTGCAGCCATTGGTGTCTTCCTGGGGTCCCTGACGCATGGAATGAGTTGATATATGCCTCTCTAGTTTTTCAACAAAAAGAGTCATATAGTTGAAACGTTGATTTTCCATGCATATCTGTTTGCGTGGAAATGTATTATTATTCATTCCTTTTTAACTCTTTTCTACGGGCATTAGGAATAACTATTTGTTCTTTTGGCTAACAACAAATCCATAATACAGAATATATTGTCAATGTGTTATAATATTCTCAATTGCCAAAGCATCTCGTGAAAATTCCACTAGAAAAGAAGTCTATAGGTTCACCAGGGGAGAGAAGTTCAAGACTTAAATAGCTTCTTGGCGTAAATCTTGTGATAATTGATGTATTAATTATATTTGTATGTTTTTTACTATATCTTATGAAGTAAATGGATTTATACCGAAACATGTTCGATTCGTTACATGGGAAACATTGAGAAGTATGCTTATAAATATATGTAGCGATAACAGACAAGTTTAATCTGTTTGTCTAGATTCTATTATGTAAAATTGATAATAAATATAGTAAAAAGGAGGGGAGCAGAACATTTTTGTTTAATAAATTAGATACATAAATGTAGTAAACAGTAAATCAGGATAATTATGGAAGTTCAAATATTATATTAGTGAAAATAAGTACATGCACATACGTATTGTTGAAATAATTTGTTTAAAATCCCTATTAGCTCGGGTGAGAGCCTTACAACTTGGCGACTTGGATTCAAGTGTCCTGGCAAGCGGTGTTAGCAAGGTGTTAGCAAGTGCTTCAAAATAATTAAATTAATTTATTTTGTTAGTTTCTATTTTGTAGCATTAGTTTCCTAGTGGAGTTAGTGGTCAAATTAGTAGGTGATATTTTATTGATATTATCTAGTTGTTAGTGAAGGATTACATGGGATGATGTTTATTCACTTTCTTAGATGGTCGGCTTACTTTTTGCTGAGTTTAATTATAAGTCTGTTTAAGTAGGCATAGCCTTGCCTTTATTTAACAATGGAACATTACATGAGTTAAACTACAAAACTCCTTGCCTTCTCCATTTTTATTCTTTTTTCTTCAACATGGTATCAGAGCTCTAGTTATTTTTGCGCTTGTAAAGATTGAGCAATAAAACTTTTAAAGAAATTATGAGTGTTCAACCTAGCAATGACATCAAATAATTTCTCTATTCCAATTCCTATTTTCAATGGAAAAAGTTATCACTCTTAGGCTATCAAAATGGGGTCCTATTTGCAAGTTGTTAGCTTATGGGAGATTATTGCCTACACATCTTTTGCAAAATCTACTAAACAAATCAAGAAGAATGATAAAGAAAGGGCAAAGAAACCAAAAGCCCTATTTTGCCTCCGTTCGATTGTGACGGAAGGAATTTTCATGAGTGTAATGGTAAGTGAATCTCCTAAAGAAGCATGGGAGAAACTAAAAGAAGAATTTGAGGGTAACACTCAAAATAAGATGATGCAAATTTTGAATCTCAAAAGGAAATTTGAGTTGTCAAAAATGAAGAATTCTGAAGGTGTCAAGGAATATAGGAGCAAACTTATGTTCACTGTCAATCAAATCAAGTTACTTAGTAAAGAATTTCCTACTCAAAAGGTTGTATACAAGCTTCTTATGACGCTTCTCGAGAGGTACAAGTCAAAAATTTTGTCACTTAAAGTTACTGAAGATCTATCAAATATATCCTTTACAAAATCACTAAACGTTCTTCAAATTGTCGATCAAAGAGGAATAATGAGGGATGGAGAAAATGGTGATAAGGTCGAAGGAGCATACATGGTCAAGAGCTCATCTTCAAATGGTAAAATTAAAATTCTCCAATGCACAAATTGTAAGAAGTCCGAGCATGAAGAGAAAGACTGTTGACACAAAGGAAAACTGTAATGATTCAAGTGTAAGAGGTTTAAGGATTTACAAAAAGATTGCAGATTTCACAATGAAGAAGAAAAAAAATTGTACAAGTTGAAGTGAATCACACGTTATTACAATGCTTATAATACGATATATGAATGCACGAGAAGGGGGGGTTGAATTGTGTATTCCCCTTTTTGAAAATTCTTTCA
>JAOTIZ010000008.1:26413021-26432730 GCA_027123425.1 Erythroxylum panamense | reverse complement strand
ATTGAACCCAATAACTCCCAATTTCTTAATTTCTCATTTAATTCGCGATCCAGTCAGTCAGTCAGTTCAAGTTCACGTTCAGTACCGGAAAATCATGAATGCATGTACCTATGAATAAATGCATATGCAATAAACCTGTTCTTCTATAATTAGAGGCCAGTAACATGATCAATCAATGAATGCAATGAAACCTATCAGTCTGTCACAATTTACCAAAATACCCTTGCTAACAGTAACGGGATGTTACAATAAAAGGTTGCACAAATTGGAGGTTAAAGTTATACTACCTTGAGAGAATTATTTCACTTAACATAGTCTACAAAAAGCGGAAATATGTACTATAATTGAAATCATTTGCTTATATATAATAATAGTTGTCGATGAGAAGAATATAATTGCATAAATTTTCTTTCCAAGGCTAGATATGATATAGATAATATATATTTAGGAATTCACACTTTTAGGTATGTGATACTAAATTTAGATTCAATATAACCACAATGTACAAAGCATGATAATGAATAGATTGGTGGGTAGAAGTAATTAAACAAAGTTTATATAAATCGTTTGTAATTCTTGGATTAAGAGTGGCCTATATTTAATATATCATTGAAAAGGGAATGAAGTTAAATAACTAAGACTATCATTTATGCCACATTAGTTAAATCAACATACTAAGAATCATAAAGTGTCATACAAAGATATAAGTATCTTTTTTATTATTATGAATTTTATGAAAAAAATTAAACTTCTTATCTTGAAGATGACTAAATCAACTTATAGGGAAGGATGATTATGGTAGTCAAATTTTATATCTTATATAATTGATGTATGAAATGCCACTGCAATAATGAGAAGAACAAATACTTATGTTTCATTAAATAAACAACAACACCTAGTAGAAATTTCGCTGAGGTGCAGGGTCTAGAGAGGTTTATTAGTATGCAACCTTACCCTTAACTAGTAAAAATGTTGTTTTCAAATAACATACATGAAGGATTATATGATATCTTCATATATATTAAAAGAGAAGAAAAATGATTTTTTGTCAAGATTTAAGTGAAAACTTTAAGATTTCAAGATCTATAAGAATGATTTCCATCAAGATTTAAGTGAAAAATTTATGATTTCAAGATCTATGCGAATGAGTTTTTCTATTTTGTGTTCTTTCTTAGTTGTTATTAATTTTCTATCTTAATATGAACTAAATTAGGATAGATCACAATGGAATAAATTATAGAAATATTTCTTTGAATTGATATTTTTATTTAATGGAAGAACCAAGTTTTATTGCAAATTATTCATATTTAATTATTATAGTTAAATTGAAATATTTTAAAATTTTGATTCAATTTGAAATTTCATATCGAGGGATCAATAAATTGTATGTATGAATATATCATAGAATGAATATTAAGAGTTACATGAAATCTCAAGTGTAACACTACATAAATCTTCAAGGTTAAAGTCAAATCTAATAACAAAATTCATATAACAAGTTAATTTGGTCTAAGTGGTTTTTATTAGAAAGAAATTTTAATTAATGTTATGATAAGAATTCTTTTTCTTGAGAAAGAAAATGTTAATAAAATTGGCATTTCTACTAATATAAGGAGCTAAGATTAATAATTAACTCAAGATAAAGCATAGAAAGGTTCTAATAAGATTCAACATCTGGACCATATTTATCAATTTGTTGCTTTAATATTCTTTGCTGTTTTGTGTTGCTATTTTATATTATTAAATTCAATTAAGATAATTATTCATTTTTTGTTAATTATATTTTTGTTAGATTTGATAATATAAAGATAATAATTATTATTGCCTATAGTCTTACTAGAAACTATATTTGTATTCACTAGACTATACTATAAGAACGATAGGTAAACTTACCTAGTTTATCCTTAGTATTTTTCAAATAAACAATCAAGTTGATGGTTCCATTATCAGGGACGAGAATATTAGGAACAATTTAATTTTATTAATCTTAACATTTCTTCTTATTCATTTATTTATTTTAAAATTTTCTTCCTTAATCTCGTGTTTACCTGCTAAATTTCAGGATTTAGGCATTTGATATTATAGCTACAAAATACAACAGTAGGATAGGGAGGACACCATAGTATGAGAATTATGTTAAATCATCAATTATGAGGACAAGGTATAGCATTATAAGGCCAATAGTGGAGGCAAACAAGTTAAATATAATTTAGATGGCTCAACTACTTATTTGATATTAACATCTTAAGTAAAAAATTGCAATCTAAATATGACCATTTAGTTTTTAAGTACACTAACTTTGGTTAGTGTACTTAAGAGTTTTAAGTTTTTACTAAGTATGACTATTTTGTATGATATTAACATATTAAGTAAAAAGTTGCAATCTAAATCTATGTGCATTGACACTTTCATAGAGCAATTGGAAGGTGTTATGGTATTCTTTGAGAAATACAGAAGCAAAGAGTTTGCCTCTAGTATGAATATTGCCAAAGTCTTACATATTAAATGCATGTAGAGCCTACATTAACATTTAGACATTTTATTATTAAGAAAAGACAATTTGATGAAAACGATAATCATGGAGAAATATAATCATATGAGGAATCCTTTAGAGTTAGTTACTTTCTAGTTGTTGTGGATATGGAAATTGATCTGTTAAAGAATATATTTAAACAATTAATGACATTTGAGAGTATTTTTGGATTCTTATTTGATTCAACGAAGTTTAAGTCATTGGATGATAATGAATAAAGAGAATGTTGAACTAATTTTACAACAACTTTTTCTCGTGATAATGTTTTAGATGTGAATTTAGATGAACTTTTTTTCTAAATTAAAATTATTGCAAATGACTTTGTCAAAGCAGTTAATGCCATTAGTTGAAATTCTTGAATTTGTTAAAGCTGCAAATTGTTACCCAAATATTTGAATTGCTTATTGAATTGTATTGACTGTACCTGTGATTATACCATCAGTTGAGATAAGTTTTTCAAAGTAAAATTATTGAAAACATACTCGAGGTCAACAATGTCATAAGAAAAGTTTAATGATTTAGCTATTTTATGTATCATGAAAGATATATTGGATAATATTGATCTTGATACTATTATTAATGATTTTGTATGTAGAAATGTGCTGAGAAATTGTTTTTACAATCATTTGTGTGCTTATTAGTGCAAGTCTCTTGCTGTTTTGAAATCTGATATTGTTTTTTGGTTGTTGTTACTACTATTTTATTGTTACAACTACTATTTTTAGTGATTTTATTGAATGTTGACATTGGCAAGATGTTATTAGCTATTGTTATGATCATAAAGAACCCCCTTTCAACACTTCTATGGACCTTGTTCTTTTTGTCCCAGGATGCCTTTTGATGCTCCGGTATGGCGTTGTGAGTTAATAGACCTAAGTGGCCATAAGAGGAGGAGGGGAAGGCCGTACAAGACTTGGAGGGAAGTGATCAAGAAAGATATGTCAGAGTTGGTCCTCACTGGAGCAGTTGCTAGAAGTAGGAAAGTCTGGTGTGATAGGATAAGGGTAAACGACACACGTATCACATAGGAAGTTTAACCGAATGCTGGGGAAAGATTCCCGCGATGATTGCCTAAACTGTAGGATAGTCATTATCCTCAGGGCCGCTTCATGAAGACCCCTAGTGTACCTACCAATGAAAAGAGTCGGTCTCTACAAGGTGTAAGGTACTGACAGATCGGGTTTTACATCAGGTATGTACTTAATTATGCGATGTGCTGATTTTACTTTTTCACTTATTTCTTCTGTGTCCTGCATCATTATTTTGCATGTCACATATGCATGTGGGTCTCCCGGAAACAACCTCTCTACTGTGTAGGGGTAAGGCTGCGTACTATATGACCTCCCCAGATCCCACTTCACTGCGGGATTTCAAACTGGGTGTGATGATGATGATGATTTAGTATTTTATTAGGTACGTCGACTTATGACTTGAGTCAGTTATGTATGAATATTCAATTTTAGTAATAAAAATATGCTTTTAAAATTTATACATTTGTATATTGTCGATTTATTAGGGCTTTTTTTTTACTTTATCTCAGGCTTATAAAATATTAGGAACGACCTTACCTATGTCATTAACTTACATGACTATGTGAATCAACCATATAAGTCTCTGAAATTATGTGAATAAACATGTGAACGGTGAAGACATGCATGGTTGTATACACAGCCATGTGCATGATATACATATCCATGTGTGACGACCATGTAGCTCTTTGTAATAGTGTATGCCAGTGAATCAAGTTACACTGCAAGTGACACGGTCACTTGCATGTTCATCTATGTGATCGTGTATGTTACATAAAACCTAATTCAAGACATAAAAGAGGAGGAGACATGTTTGTTTATTGGGAGGTGCAAAAACCCTAAAAAGGGGAAAAGAAAACCAAATGAGAGTAAGTAGTTTTTGACTCTCATCCTTGCTTGACTGATTTTGAGATTGGATTATTAGTTTGATGATTTGCACACCATCTTTAGTTTCAATATTAAATTTTTATGAGACAATTTGATGTTGTGGGGTGAGAGATCCAATCTTTTAAATCCTTATTTGTGATTAGTGAATTTGCTTGTGACTTGCAATTTTTTCCTCTACTTCGAAGTGTTTTTTCATGTAGATCTCTGTGTTTGTTCTTTATTGAGTTTTTTATTCTCAAATTGATATTGTCTTATTAAACTTGATTAGAGTGCGCTAGTGTTGCTATTAAGTTGATCTCTTTGAGAGTTGTGTTTTTCTTTTGTCTTCTAACAACAATAATAACAACTAAGGAACTTTAGATTCTTAAGAAATGATATACTGATTTTGAGTGATTATGGTTATCTCACAAATAATGCAAAGATAGTCTATGTAATGTGTATAGCCAATTTGTTGAAATGGGCATCCCGGACCTAATTATATTCACTATTCATTAAATTTCTGTTGGGTTAAGGTACAGGTTATCATACTTCTTTTTTCTGTGGTTTTTTATTTGGTTACAAATTGTCATAATTTACTTAGTATATTGATTTGTATTTAGTGGAGGAGTTTCTTGAAATAATTTCTCTCATCAATTGCTTTTATTAAGCATCTAATTCATTACGGTTCATCACGAAGTATTAAAAACATTCGGTTTTTCTCATATTCATTGTTATTTGATTAATACACCACGAACACTCGCGTTCCTAGCTAGATTTTGTAAATGAATCCTTTGACCGTAGTTTCACTTGATTTGTATTATCTTGGAATCAGTTGTTTTCCAGTTCATCTTAGTTTACTATTCAAGCCTATCTATTGCTTTTGTCCGACTAAATTTGAGTCTCATGCACGTCCAAAAGCTAAATCTGAACGTATTGGCTATTAGTCATTGATTGTATGGTTCCCTCCAAAGAGTAAAGCCGTTAACGAAATTATCACTACTGCTGCTGTTGCGGTGGCTGCATATTAATATTATTGGCTGGTACACTTTTTCTCACACGACTTGCAAATTGCAAGACTTGTAGCCTTTGGAAGTGGAAAATACGACTGCCTTCCGCTTCTTAGAGCCCTTAATTCTTCCAGTTCTTTTTTCAATCTTCTGTTCTCTTCGCTTAAACTTTCACAGCACTTCTTCAAGAACTCAAGCTCCTTGTCGGTTCGCTTCAACTTGGTCCTATCACAGGATTTAATAATGGTTATGGCCTCAATGGATTAAATTTGAGAAAACGTGTTTAAATTATTATGATTTATATCTTAGTAAATATATGGATCAAGGGATCTCTGGGTGGTACCCAAGACAACAAAAATAATTTCAATTCATTAAAAAAATTAATATATTTTATCAAATCCAATCGATTCTCCAAAGTTTGAGATTGCCTAGTGAGATTGAGTAAATCAAGTAGAGATGGGATTCTCTGTCTAATATTACCCTGTCTTATTCTGTTTCATAGAATCTCAGTCATTTATTTCGCAGGATCCACGCGGGATTCACGCAGGACCTACATAAATAAATGACTGAGATTCATTGGACTGAATAAAACAAGGTAATATTGGACAGAAGATCTAGATTCAATCAAGTACCATTAAAGATGAGTGGATGACTGGGAAAAGAGCCAAATAAGTGATTAAAGTTAATATGACCAATATGAAAGCGAAGATGGATGACCTTGCCCTCCGGTTCTGAAACCAGACTTCAACTTGTCTTGTTTTCAGCTTCAATCTCTCTGCAAGTTCCTTCTTCTGGTTCTGCACGTAAAACCCATTCATTCGCTCAGACACAAACTATACCAAATGGACGGTTTAAAGTAAATGTCCGATGCAAAAAGTCAGATGTATATGATATTGTGAAATCCAATTTTGACGAGATCACGATCACATGATACTTAAACAAAGATCGCTACCCGAAATACAGAGAGGGATACGAATCCAAGATGGGAATCAGAGAAAATGAAAAAAAAAAAAATCCCCAAAGTACTATACCCATCATCAGATAAACTCGATAGAACATAGTGCATGCATATGTTCTGTGTAGAAGACGTTACCGGCTTAAGAGCGCTATGCAGTTTGAAGCTTTCCTCGAGTAAGATTGACTGTTCTCTAGTGAGCCGCAGCTTTTTTCTTCCAAAATCCTTGGTTGAATCATTATTCATGACATTTCCAAGCTTATAGTCTTCTTCGGTACCGCCCTTGCAGCTCGACCCTTCATGAACCTTGCCATCCAGAAAGGTGAATGCTTTGGGATTTGGGTAGAGTGTAAAGGAGAGGTCTAAGCAAACTACAGATTTCTCCTTCTGTCTTTCCAGCCTTGGACCATAGTAACCACCAATACCTAGTCCAAGCTTTAGTCCTGTGTTATAATCTTCATGATCTTCCATTGTTAACAAGTGACAGAAACAAAGATGAGTGATGAATTGGAATAATTTGATAAATGGAGAAGACAGATGATCTGAGTCCATTTATACATGGTAATTAAGAGGTTATTATCAGTTATTGAAAATATTGATTTTATGAAATTAATACTGAGCATTTAGTGATTGATATACTAATGAGTATGATATTATAATATATGAGAAAAGGCGTACGTTAGAGCTATGACTCCTCTCAGGAAACCAAACTTTTCCTTAAATGCCAAGTACATGTTTGACTTAAGGATTCCACGAAGCCTTGCATTAAATGCAGCTTTTGAGCCTGTGAGTGTCCACCAAGCACTATTTTATAGTTCGATGCTTTCTTTTCACTTTGAGCCTGGACGTTAATATAATAGTTTCGGTCTTCATTTCTGACAGGACTCGTAAATACTTATCTTACTTCCGTTAAATGCCACGATGTCCAAATTAAAATCTTCAACATTCAATAAATTTCGAACAGAAACTAGAAAGACATCATAAAAGCAAATAACGTAAATAATGTAATTCCACTTCATCAAATGAAATATGAAACTAATGAAATAAGACTGAAAACAGTTAACACCACATTACAAAGAGGGTTAATGGTAAATCTTATCTACCAAGCACAAATAATAATAGTTTTTGTTGGCTAAAATATTTAGATATTTTCTTGAAATGCTCCAAGTTTGTTAGATATAGCCCATTTTATTTAATGCTAACATGGCTATCTCAGGTATTGTTATCACATAAATAATCATTAACTAGTTATGAGTTATAATGACGTATCAACATTGAATAAGATAATTTCATCATTCGAAAGGAAGCATACATAATTAAATGAGTGGTTTGCTATAAGACAACCAAAATAATTTTAGATTGTGGAAAACAAAATTTTCTACCATCTATCATCTTCCTTTGTATTAGTCCTTTAACATTTTAGGACCTCTTTGTTAGCTATTGGTAAATCACGACCAACTTCTAGCATGAATTAGGCATGCCAAAGGAACCAAGGTAACTTAATCAACTAAGATCAAATATGGTTCAAGCTTTAGCTAGCTTTAATGAACCATGAGGCGTTGATTGCCTAAAATGTCTTTGGTAGGACTAGGGATGAAATTATGTTTAAATGATGGATCATGGAGGAACGGACTTGACCATGGGTGTGCATTGGTTAGACCATATGCAAATTGGCTTGAAACTTAGCTAACCTTCACCTTAGATTAAGATCATGGATGAAATGACAAAGTTTGAGGGATGAATCATCAAAAAGTTGGAGGAAATGGAAAAAAAACATGGATAAGGTGTCTTGTATTTCATTTATCACATGTTCCTTTTACTTATAAGTGGAATAGTGGTAAGTTATGTAGTCCATATTTGAAAGTAGTGCCTAAAGTGGTTAGAGATGTCAACCACTAACTAAGGTAGTGACTTTGTGGCCTTGTGCCCACTTGTATTATTGCCTAACAAGTCTCCAAAAGCCTATAAATAGCTTATTTGAGCATAGACTTCATTCAATTAGAGAGTGTTAAAGATTTTGTATCCTTTGTAAAAGTTGAGAGAAGTATAAAGGTTGCCAATTTTGTTGTAAAGCTTTGTGCATCTTCCATTTGTTATTGCTATCCATTATATTGGGTTGGTTTGGTGAATTTTGTGGGCCTTTGAGTGAAACACCTTAAACATAAGAAATTTGGAAAGGATGAGTTGAACTGTGAATGTTTAACTACCGTACTAAGATTTTGACTGATTTTGTGTGCCAACTTGGAGTTCCTTAGAAAATTTTTGTAAAAACTAATATTATAGTTGTGTTGGTGATTCAATGCCGAGTGGCATTAATCTTAGCAAGTGTGTTACACGGGCTGAAGTGTTGATTGATCCTTTACCTATGGGTAAAGAAGATTTCCCTTCTTATGCATCATGTTTTAAACTTTTAGAGCATCCAAAAGTTGTAAGATTAATTGGATGAATTGATTAAAGCATGAGAGGATGCAGCCTTCAAGATGATCATCCTCAAATGTGCAATTGCAACTCAAGATGCGAGACATACTGAAAGCACTATGTTAAAGGTGCATAAACCAAAAATTTTCAAGGGCATTTGGAATGCTAAGAAACTTGAAAACTTTTTATGGAATATGGAATAGTATTTTGCATCAGCTGCTAAGGTGCCAAATGTAGAAAAGGTGAATGTTTGTCAATGTATCTTAATGGAGATGTAAAATTATGTTGGAAAATTTGAACCTCTACCGAAATCAATACTGGTCGACCTTATGTTGATACATGGGAAAGGATGAAAAAGGAGTTAAAAGATCAATTCCTTCCTTCTAACATTGTTTGGATTGTAAGAGATGCCTTGAAGCGATTGAAGTATGATGGGTTAGTAAGAGACTACAATAAGAAATTTAGTTCATTAATGCTTAATATTGAAAATATACCATACGAGGACAAACTATTCAACTTTATGTCAGGTTTATAACCTAAGGCACAAATGGAGTTGCGAAGGCAAAATGTCAAGGATGTTGTGGGTGTTATTGTACCTGCAAATGCTTTAGCATATTTTAGAGTTCCAAAGGAAACCATAGTCTCTTTCATCTAAGAGAACTACGAAGGAAAGAAGAAGACAAACCAAGGCAAGAGAAGGGAGTATGATCACAAAGGGAAATCCAAACAAACTGGGCAACCTAAGCAAAGTGAGAAATCTTCCAAGAAAAATCGTGGTTATTTCTTATGCAGTGACACTCATTATGCCCGTGATTGCCCAAGAAAGGAGAAGTTGAATGCTTGGATAGTGGATGCGGATGGTGAAAAGAATCACTTAGAAGCGGGGTTTAATCCTAATGCTTACTTAACTCAATTAGTACAAAAGTGAATCCCTTTAAATGCCTTATATATATTAAGACACAAGTTAATGGGAAGGAGCTCATTACTATGATAAATACGAATGTCACTCATTATTTTATTGTGAAACGAAAGGTTTGAAAGTTGGGGTTAACGCTTAGTAAGACCCGTACAAAGATGAAAATTCCCACAATGAAAGCATAAGCAGTGGTAGGAGTTGCATACAATGTTCCTTTGAGTATAAGAAAGTTATGCGGGAAGTGGAACATAATGGTGATACCTTAAAGATTTTGACTTGATTTTGGGCATTGATTTTCTCAATATGGAAAAGGTGGTGTTATATACACATCTTAGAGGTATTATGTTTATAAATGATCAAAATTCATGTTAGATAAATTGTTATAGGCCTAACGACAAAAAAGCAGATAATACAGTAATTGTAGCTCATATTTCTACCATTAGTATTGAAAAAGGCCTTAAGAAAGGCATGAAGGCTTACCTTGTGGCTATATAGGAAATTATAGAAGACCTATGGTAAAAGTCCTAGATGCGGTTGAAAAAATATTGAGGAAATTCAAGGATGTGATGCCTAAAATTTACCAAAATCTCTCCCTCTTTGTCACAAAGTTGATCATAAAATCGAGTTAGTGACAAATGCAATTCCTCCTGCCTAAGCCCTTTATTGAATGTCACCATTAGAGTTGGTGGAACTAGGGAGCATCTTAATGATTTTTTGGAACATTGATAGATCTAAACATTTAAATACCCATATGGTGTTGCAGTTTTGTTCCAAAAGAAGCAAGATGGAGCCCAACAAATGTGTGTAGACTATAGAACTTTGAACAAGGTGACTATAAAAAATAAATTTCATGTTCCTTTAGTTCAAGACCTAATGGAAAATTTATCAAGGGTTAGGGTTCACAAAGTTAAACTTACAGAGTGAGTATTGGCAAGTGTAGATTGCTGATGGTGATAAGCAGAAGACAATATGCGTAACTTGGAATGACTCGTGTGAATTTTTGATCATGCCATTTAGTTTGACTAATATAGTTGCTACTTTTTACAATTTGATGAATGACGTTGTGTGAATTTTTGGAAAATTTTGCGGTGGTCTATTTAGATGATATTGTGGTCTATAACACTAATATGGCTGAATATAAACCATACTTAAGGAATGTTTCGAATGATTATGACAACATAAACTTTTTTTGAAGATGGAGAAGAGTGAATTTGCACAATCAGAAATAAAATTTTTGGTAAGGTAAGCAACGTCTAGGCGCAAATGAATCCAAAAAAGGCTCAAGCAATTATTGATTGGCGGTGAAAGAATTTAAGAGCTTTCTTCGCTTGGCAAACTAAGGTTTCCGATTTATTACAGGGTATTCAAATAAAGTATCATTTTTTGAAATATTTATTAAAGAAGAAAAACAGTGGTGACGGGTGAATGCATGCCAAGAAGCCTTTGAAAAGTTAAATGCTACTATTGTGAATGAACATGTGTTGAAATAACCAAAAATCAATCTCCCTTTCAAGGTATGGACGGATGCTTTAGACAAAGCTATTAGCAGAGCCTTATTGCAAGAAGGACGCCCTGTTGTATTTGAAAGTCAAAAGTTTAATGTTGTTGATCAATGATACTTAACATATGGGAAGGAGATGTTGTTAGTAGTACATCGCATTAAAGCTTGTTAGGTATACTTATCAAGTACCAGGTTTGTTATCCATATGGATAATGTGGCTAACACCTTTTTTAGGTCACAAAAGAAATCATTTGTAGAGAAAGCCCAGTGGCAAAAGTTTCTTGCTAAATATGAATTTACATGGGAGCTTAAACTAGGGAGTCACAACAACGTGGAAAAGTCATTGATTTGAAAAGAATTCTTTATAGCCTTGTATGTTATCACTCGAGTCGAATCAAGCCTATTGGAGAAAATCAAACTAGCAACTTTGCTTGAGAAAACTTATAGATAAATTGTAGAGTAAGTAAATGATGGTGTTGCAAGATGATTGTTGGACCCCTCTTTCGGAGCTCAACATCAGAGTTATGAGACGTGAGCATAATACCTTGTAGTTCCAGAGCCCAACAGTCCAAAGTCATAAAGCATGAGCGGGCTTCCTTGTGGGGTTATTTCAAAGACTCCTCATTAGCCATCGCCCTATAAGGGTGAAGTGCCCAAACCACTTAAATACCATATCACAATTTGACTTCTTCAAAAAAATTGTAGCTTTTTGTCTCTTGTTTATTTTGAAATAGGAACTATCTCATTCAGAGCTCTATAGCTCAAGATATGCTTAAAAAAATCCAAAATGTGTTTCTAACCTAGTTATGCCCCTCCGATCGATCCCTCCTTTTCCTTCCATCAATCTCTATCAAATGAACCCCAAAAGTTACAAATTTTTGTTGAGAGATAGGAAAATGTGTCAGGAATCTATTGCTTCAAGAATCACTTAATTTGGAGGTCAAGTTATGAAGTTATGGCCAAAAGAATCAACCATGCTCATGTCCCCAATCACATTGTATCTATCTCGGAACAATTAGCATAACTTTCTCTAGAGACATCAGATTGGGGTGTTCTTTGGATGGTTTTGAAGAAGACTTTAAGATCTACAACTTTTATGAAGACTTTAAAGGCAGATTCTATTGGCTAAAGGGTCAAATTTGGACTATACGAAAGGGCCAGATAAATAATGCACAAGATGATATGACGTCATCAAACGATACGTCATCTCCAAACGATACGCCCTCACCAGATGAAGCGTCCTTACCAGACGATACATCCTCGCCAGATGAAGCATCCTCACTAGATGATACGTCCTCATCAGACGAAGCTTTCTCACCAAACGAAGCGTCCTCATAAGATGACACATCATCATCAGACGATACGTCTTCACCAGACGAAGCGTCATCACCAGACGAAGCATCCTCATCAGACGAAGCATCCTCACTAGACGATATGACGTCATCAGACAATATGACGTCATCAGATGATACGAACTATACTTCTGAGCATCTCCACTTATAAGGATCATAACTTTCAACTCTAATGTCTAAAAATTTCATACTTTATACCGTTAGAAAGCTAGAAAGATAAGCTACAGCTTTCCAGAAGACAATTTTAACTAATTTAGCCTAAATTAGTCCAATTTTTTCCCTGAAGTCGGTACACAATTTATACCCCTATGAAAGACTTGAAATTTTGCATTTTACAAACTTGGAATGTCCTGATCTTAACCATTCAGCTACCAAATTGACTTCGTTAAATTCTCAAATCTCAACCCATTTGTCTCATCACCTTCAACTATATCGGATCAATCATAATTCCTATCTTCCTTCTCGTAACATCTCACTTATACGTACATATATATGTATCAACGATTTAAGCTCCAAAATCATCAACTCAAGATGATAACTTCTTCACGTATATCTAAATTTCAACTCACATCATCCATGCACCATTCACACTTCATTAATATCAAAAGAATAAAGTTTTTACAACATTTTAGTGGGCATTTCGAGCCACCTTACATCATAGTCCAAAAATACCAACTTCACAAGAATAATAATTTATCAAAATGTGACTAAAGTCTTGTTTTACATTATCTAACTTCAAAATAACAAAAATGCAAATTGGAGTGATGCCTTGACTCTCGACTTGATCACTCGATATCTTGTTCATCGCCTGCAGATGGGAAGGAATGGAGGTGAGCTTAAAGCTCGTGGGTAACAGTTTTATAATCGGTAACAAGCAAAAACCATTAAAAACTTTATGATCAAAGCCAATTTCCCATTGAATTATAAAACACAAAATTCTTAACTTATTAAGCCAATTCACAAATCACATAAGTCATACATCCATAAAACTTGCCAAATACATCATAACCAATCAAACACATCAAAATCAATTCACCACATTAGAATGGTTTAGGTGGATCCGTAACAGAACGTATTATACATTTTCCATAAGGGTCCTGTGTAGCCGTGAACAGAACGTACTATTGTAATCCCACAAAATGATCTTGCGTAGCCGTGAACTTATAAAAGTCCGTGAAAGAGCTTCATGCTATTAGCGGGCAGGCGGGAGAAGCTTTTTAATCAAGTGCACTTGACTGACAGAATAGACCATCACAAACCCACATAACATGTTATTTATGAACGGAAAACAGTTTGCCCAATCAGTACATTTTTGGAAAACTTGATTTCATATATTTAGTATCAGTTCAAAATCATTTCCATTTTTGTTTCATAGTTCATGCATAAAATTCATACACATAACATGTAGCACTTTCTTAAAGCACTTAAAGAACAATAAATGCACATTTACAAGTAGTTGAAAACATTTATTTCCTTTTTTTGAAAGAAACATTGATGGCTTATTATTCAATTATAAAAATGTAACCCACCTTAGTTTCCTTGCTTGAAAACTTGCTCAAGGATGTCTCTCCTTTCGCTCCTCTTGCCTTTCTTGCCTCCCTTCAAACAGTACCAAAAATCCCCATTCAAAAATAACTCCAATTGGAAAACCCAAAGATACCTATGCATGAAATTGACCTTAGAATACTTAAACCCATGCATTTCCCAAGTTCCTTGAACCAACACCCTTCCAAAAATTCAAAAGATTTAACATAAGCTTACTTTGAATCTTCACCAAACAATGAATTTCTTGGCTCTAATGGAAGCTCTAATCTTCCTCTTTCTTTTTCCCTTCTTGAACACCTTCAAAATCACTCTTTAGAACTAAGAAAAATTGAAACATAGTTGACCTCCCTTCTTTTCTCTTCTTTGTCTCTTTTTCGTGCTTCTCTCTTCTCTCTTTTTTAATTCATGTTTTTGGCTTCTTCTAAATGCAAGACAACAATTCTTCTCCCCTTGTATACCCTTAATGATTGCACAATGTCCATTTTGTCCCTCCTTTAATGTTTTATGGTTTTCAAGCTTAATTGATCTTCCCAAAATACCCCTTATGCAAACTTACCACCTTAACACTTTAATTCTCTTAATCTATATCATATTATCTTACTCACATTAACATGCTAATTAATTCCAACATACATTAATCTAGCAAGACACTAAAATTAATCAAATCATGCTTATTTATCATGAAAAAATTCTCAGGGCCAACAGTTTACATACAACATCCACTGCTTTGTCATTTCTCCTTGTTGCTACTGTCATTTCTCCTTATTGTTGCTACTGTTTTGCTTCATGCTTCCTGCTACTGCATGCGTCATTTTGGTCATTTGTTGCTTCTGTGTGTCTGCATTTTGCTTACTTCTTTCACCTAATGCTACTGTGTTGTTTTATCTCTTGGTTGTCCACCTGCTGTAGCATTTCCTTCATGTTGTGCTGCTATTTTTAGTCCAACATTCTTGCATGTAAAAACATGCAATTTCCATGCCCATGCAAGTTGATTTCTAGCAGCTCTCTTCTATAGGTTTTATGCTTTATCCTGTCTTCTCTTGCTCTAATTTTCTTCTTCTTATTCTATGGAGACAAGTGAATATTAATCTTCGTAAAATAAACCAAATATTGTGCTTTCAACTCATTTTTAACTTCTTTGCTTCTAAATTGTGCCTAAAATCACATATGAGTCAAAGTGAGTATTTTAAGCAATTTCATATCATTAATCGCTAAGTGTTATGGAATATTTCATAATCAATTGAGCACTTATCAATTTGTATTTCCTATCTCTAGAATTTCATAAGACTCTTATTATTTATGCCATGATATATTCTTATATATGATTTTGTAGTCCCCATATATGAAATCTAAAGTTGAATTAAAATGCTAGTTTATTTCAAGTCAATTATAATAAGTAATCATGAATAAACCACAATAAAACTTGAGGCTTTCTTTAAATCAAGAAATTAATCCAAAATAATTTTCTAGGTTTAATTCCTCCTAGATTTATCATAAATTAGTTTATTCTAAGAATAAGAAAACCAACAACCTTTAAGGAAGAACATAATCCAAAAGAATTCATTCTCATTAATCTTAAAATCTTAAATACCCTTTGGTTAAATCTTGATGAAAATCCCTTCTTTGCTCTAAGATTACTTTGTTATTACCCCAAGACACTTTATTTTGGCTTAATGATTGCTCTCTATCATCTCCTTATTTAATTCCATGAAGCTTCATTTTGTTCTCACAGAATCCTAGAAAAATTCAAAGAGTCTCAGCAAACATGTGTACAAAGACACCACTAATATGGGTCATAAATGTAGGTATGTGTTGCACCCATCTTTTAGGTTAGTAACACCTCAATTTTGTATTTGATGGTTCACCTTAAGAATAAGGGTTTGAACGCCATGAAAAAGAATTCATCAATCTTTATTGGAGAGCTAAATCAAAGCATATAAACTAAGCTAGATAAAGTTCCAAATCCCGTATAATCTTCTAAGTACAAGTAAAATGCTCTCAAAATTATGTCTAAAATATAGTGTAGTGCCCCCTTACCGTAGGGTACACACCGGGACGCCCGCAGGTCGTTCCGACACATAACCCACGATAAGGATGCACTACCGAGCAATCCAACTACACTACACAAGGCATCAACATAAATATCACTAAATTTTGAAACCAAAAGCACTTTTTCATTTCATTCTTAGAATCCATAATTATACAATTCTGTCCATACAATACTCAAAAGAAACTAAACAACTCCTAACTAGGTCATCCCCAAAAGGTCCCAGCTGACCCACCTCTGCGCCATAACTTCTCTTGCCGAAACGATCTACAAGGCAGAGAAAGTCCCACACTCTGGAGCTAGGAGCCTACTAACATAGCCCTGAAAAATATTGCAATGTTGGGTGAGTTTACGAACTCAGCGAGAAACCATCATCGATGGTTCACCCAACTCATGCATATACAAGCAATGCACAGATAATCACACAATATCATATACGGAAATATCACATGCATGTCATTTCACAAATATAAGGCAGTTCGCCTTTCACACAGTTCACATTTAAACATTTGTATATGCAATGCGCATGTGACACTCCAAAAGTTAAACTCCAAGACATGGGAACTATTTGTATTTTCTGAATCAAATTCACTATTCAATTGCCATCCAAAATCGATAACTTTCAAAATTGTTTCGGAACTTCCATTCTTAAATATCTGTAGTTCATAGTCTCTACATTGTAATAAATCAAGAACCCATTCAATTGGACTAAAACCTCAATCCCAAAACTTAAAATCATTCTCGAAGGAAATTGGCGTGCTCGCCGTGGCGTAAGGTTTCTCGCCGTGGCGAGATCCCTCACCTACGTCGCTGCGTAGGCACTAGCGTGCCCCACGGCGAGGCCTCTCACGCTCGCCGCGGCATGCGTCTTCACTCGACGCGGCGTGCGAGAGGAAAATAGCTCGCCGTGGCGTGTTCATCACATGTCGCAGCGTGCAACCCCAAAAACATGCCCGAAACCCAGAATTTCTCACTTTTGATAACTTTCAATCCAATTTTCCTCTTTCAAACACTCCTAAAACAACTCAATAAACTCAACACAACTCATCCCTAACCTCAATTCCATCAAACAACCATTATCCCTCAATTACCAAAACAAAAGTAAGAAAAATCATCATCCGAAACCTAAACATTTTCCAATCATCAATAACTCTAATCATTCATCAAAATATACCAATTAATCCATGAATCAAACTATCTAAAGCAAGAAGGAAAGAGATCTTACTTGATTAAACCTTCAAAAACTTCAAAATCACCAACCCCTTTAAACCCTCACACACCCACGACAATCACCAAAAACAAACCCAAATATCATCTTCTCCAACACAAGCTAAAGGGAATAGATTAAGGGTGAAGAAGAGAGCAATTTAACAAGAAAGAAATGGAAACACATCATGCAAGGAGATCCACGATGGAGGAGGAGAAGAATGGTCTTTCAAGGAGGGCAAATTATCGTGGAAGCAAAATTCAAAGATTTAGGGTTTTATACAAAATGCTAAAGGCTTGTTTGACAAACTCCAATTGCCACAAGACCAATCCGAACAGCCTAAATCCAGTTTCTTATTCTAATTCCTCCTAAATTTCCAATGGCTCTAAACCCTAATCCCAAAAATCATAACTCTAATCTTTTCGTGCCATTGGACAAATCAAATTCAGAACTGGAATCCGATCTATCAGTCATTAAGTCATTTTTTCGGTCCGGACCTATTACTCTAAAAATTCCTAAAAATCCTCAAAATATAAAACTCATAATTGTACACTCCAATTCTATAATTCAAACTCCTAGATCTCGTTTCTCACTCCAATTTCAGTTTTCAAAATTCAAACTACACAATTATCACCAAATTTCCAATAAACACTATCATACTGGGAATATGTCATACATGTATGTACTCACATATGCTAGTGCAATGATTGCCAATTATCAAATATAAAGAGGCTATAAATGCATGAACAGGCCAAATGATGAATGCACACTACTATACCCATTCCATCGGTGACGGGATGTTACAACTAACCTACCTGATTACCTTTGGGGAGAAACTATAAGTACTGAATAACAAAGATGTCATAGAAACGGGGGGAAATTGAATTGGTAGTTTCTCTTACACGGCAACTGGTGTGGCTTCATCAAGGGCAAGCACACTTGGAAGCTCTTTGCCTTCCAACAATTCCAAGCTGGCACCGCCACCAGGGGAAATGTGACTCAGTTTCTCATCAACTCCTACTCTTTCCACAACAGCAACAGAATCACCACCTCCAATAATGGTTGTAACGCCCTTGGCACTAAGATCTGCTAGCTTCTTTGCAATAGCCTGCAACTAGGGTTTCAATTCTAGTTCACCATACATCAAAAGAAAATGAAAATAAAACAAAGATTTAGTTTCTTTTAAATTATTAAGAATTGGATTGCATCCTAATTAATTTCAGGTACTTAGAAGTTGATGATGGAAGAACTTGTAACAATGTGGAAAAATATATTATTGCTCACACTAAAATCACAGGCACAATATATATTCTGGTTATAAATATTGAACTAAAACAACAGACCTTGCTTTTTGCATCAGGAGCAAATTTATCTGCGATCACCACATCCATAGGTAATAAGAGAGACACTCCCTTTGCCTTTGCCTTCTCAAGAAGTGATGTTGCCAAATTTAATTTATCCTCTTCAACTAGGGAGGAACCAACTGATAGTACTTGTGCCTTGTAAAATGTGAAAATCATTCCTCCCCGCTAAAAGGAGGATATCATGTAAGGATATAGGAATATCTCAGTAAAATGACTTGTGTATATTACAAGATGTACTGTTAAATATATACAGGTGAGTTACAGTGTTGTTGTAACTAACTGAATAACAAAGTATCTATGAGAATATATATGAATAAGAAAGTATCTGGGAAGATATACAATGAAGAGATATGCTGACTAGTTCCTATTAGTTATTCGGTTGTGATTCATTTCTATTACGCCACCGCAAGATGAGGTTGCGACTTATGACCATCATCTTGTCTCGAAAATAATCAAACTTGTGACGGGAGAGAGCCTTTGTCAATGCATCAGTAATTTGGTTGTTGGTGGAGACATGAGCTACTGATAAATGACGAGACTGAACTTGTTGGTGAACAAAGTGATAATCTAACGCAAGATGCTTCATCCGAGAATGAAATTTGGGATTAGAGCTAACATAGGTGGCACCAAGATTATCACTGGGAACTCGAGGAGCTTCTGGAAGAGTGACTTTTAGTTCCCGCAAAAGATTTCGAAGCCACATAATTTCAGATGTGGTTGAAGCAATGGCACGATACTCAGCTTCTGTAGATGACCTGGCAATGGTATGTTATCGCTTTGAACTCTAAGAGATTGGATTGCCACCTAGAAAAATAAAATAAGCAGAGGTGGAATTCCGAGTATCCGCATCAGCCCCCAGTTTGCATTTAAGAAGGCAGTCAGACGTAGGGTAGTGGGACGAGTGAACTGAATGCCATAGTCATGTGTGAGCTTCAGGTAACGCAGTGTACGTTTTAGTTGTTGAAGATG
>JAOTIZ010000008.1:26389403-26399461 GCA_027123425.1 Erythroxylum panamense | reverse complement strand
AGTCTAAGACCTATTCTCGAACGAATGGGCATAACTTTTTCTATGGACATCAGATGTAGGTCATTTTTTATGGTTTAAAAGAGAACGTATAGATATACAACTTTCATGAAGACACTGAAGCAAGATTTTGTTATCTAGATGGATAAAATTGAACTAGACAAAATGTTAAATGATATCAGATGAAAGGTCAGACAAAAGGCTTTAGTCTGAGACCTATTCTCGAACGAATGGGCATAACTTTCTCTCCAGATATTAGATCTTGGTCATTTTTTACGGTTTAAAATAGAACGTATAGATATACAACTTTTATGAAGACACTGAAGTGAGATTTTATTTTCTAGATGGAGAAAATTGAACCAGACTAAATGTTAAATGACATCAGATGAAAGGTCAGACAAAAGGCTTCAGTCAAATACCTATTCTCGAACAAATGCAAATAACTTTTTCTATAGATATGGTATGTATGTCATTTTTGACGGTTTAATAGAGAACGTATAGATATACAACTTTCATGAAGACACTGAAGCAAGATTTTGTTATCTAGATGGATAAAATTGAACCAAACGAAATGTTAAATGATATCAGACGAAAGGTCAGACAAAAGGCTTTAGTCTGAGACCTATTCTAGAACGAATGTGCATAACTTTCACTACAGATATTAGATCTTGGTCATTTTTGATGGTTTAAAAGAGAACGTATAGATATACAACTTTTATGAAGACACTGAGGCGAGATTTTGTTATCTAGATGGGGAAAATTGAACCAGACGAAATGTTAAATGATATCAGATGAAAGGTCTGAAAAAAGGCTTTAGTCAGAGACCTATTCTCGAACGAATGGGCTTAACTTTCTCTACAGATATTAGATCTTGGTCATTTTTTATGTTTAAAAGAGAACGTATAGATATAAAACTTTTATGAAGACACTGAAGTGAGAATTTTTTCTCTAGATGGAGAAAATTGAACTTGATGAAATGTTAAATGATATCAGACGAAAGGTCAGACAAAAGGCTTCAGTCAAAGACCTATTCTCGAATAAATGGGCATAACTTTTTCTATAGATATGGGATGTAGGTCATTTTTTACGGTTTAAAAGAGAATGTATATATATACAACTTTCATGAAGACAATGAAGCAAGATTTTGTTATCTAGATGGATAAAATTGAACCAAACTAAATGTTAAATGATATCAGACGAAAGGTCAGACAAAAGGTTTTAGTCTGAGACCTATTCTCGAACGAATGGGCATAACTTTCTCTACAGATGTTAGATCTTGGCCATTTTTTATGGTTTAAAAGAGAACGTATAGATATACAACTTTTATGAAGACACTGATGTAGATCTCGGCCTCTACCGCCATCACTCCAGGTATTGTCCTCTTTGGTACTTGCGTGAGTCACAACTCGAACACAAGATCTCAAGGTTTTGTTGCACTTAATTTTTAATGTAGAGCCCGACCTCTACCGCCATCACTCCAGGTATTGTCCTCTTTGGCACTTGCGTGAGTCACAACTCGAACACAAGACCTCAAGGTTTTGTTCCATTTTGCGTGAACGCCTCTCACCATTGAGCCATTGGCCTCTACCGCCATCACTCCAGGTATTGTCCTCTTTGGTCAAAGGTGAGCCACTGCTCGAACCCAAGACCTCAAGGTTCTATTGAAAATGATCTTTAGGTGTGTTTAGGGTTCTTCTTTGGTAAGCAGTGGCTACCTTAGATAAAACTAAAGTCTAGAATGAAATAAGGTGAAAAAGAATACAAAACTGTAATTTTCTTTACTTCTTATAAATTTTGTTTACCATAGACATGGTCTAAGACATTGTTGTGCCCCAGGCCTTGCAACTTTCTATTTAATTTCTAGAGAGGGACACGAGTTCAGGCATGCTCATATCTTAGACCATGTAACTTTCTATAATTTTCTGAAATTGGACATATACTAAGACATGTTCATGTCTTAAGCCATGTAACTTTCTATTTCTCTTCTCTTCATCAAATAATCTTCCTTTAGCCCACATATCATATTATTTACCTGTGTGTTTCTAGTCTTAAGGGACAAGGAATGGTAGATGATCATGAGTCAAGCTGTGTTTAGCCAAAAACTAGTGTTTTCTTTATGTTTTATCTTATTATCTCATCCATTCTTTGCTACATTCCTCAAACAAATTCGTCCACAAATACCTAAAAAGACACATAAAATCAATTAAAATAAGATAATATGTATAGAAATTATAGAAAAATACTGAGAAAAAAAGTGCATGTTTCATGCATATTATCTAAGTGCCAAGATGCAGAGTTCAGGTTTCCCCGTTCATAAAAGTGGTTAAAAGGAAATGATCACAATCTTTCTTTTTTATAGGAAAATTACACATTCAAACCTTAGTAAATGAATTTATTTTTGTACAAAATATTTAATCATAGTGTTGGACCTCGAAAAATTTTTTCAATTATTATCGATTTATTTGTTTAATTATTTATTTATGTTTTGTTTGTTTGTTTATTTATTTATTTTAGAATTGGGTCATTAAATTTAGTAAGCATGAATAGAGATTAGAATTTGATGGAAAGATTGGAATTAACTTAGAATTTATATGGGGTTATGTGGATTAAAGGAGTTAGAGACATAAAAGACAAAAGGAGGGGTAGAATTGGAAGAACCAAGTGAGTGAATGGAAAAATGGGAAAAAGAAGAATAAAATGTGTCTTGGCTTAGAAGAAGAAGAGAAGTGTCGTGAGTGTGAGGGAAGAAGAGAAAAAAACCAAAGAGGGAGAAGAAGAGAGGAAAATTGTGGGAGGCTTTGAAGGAAATAGAAAGAAGAATAAAAAGAAGAGAAATCAACTTGTTAGAGGTAAGCTATCATCTTTCTTCTTGCTTAGATACAAAAAGGGGATTAAATAGAGACTAGGGTTTTGGATTTCTTAAAGAATTTGAAGCCAAACAAGTATAAGCATTAACCGTTCTTGATTTGTTAAATGAAGCATAATTAATGATAGTTAGAAGTGAAAATGAAGTTGAATGTGTGTAGGAAGTTGATGAATTGTATATGAAAATGTTTTAATCTTTTAGGGCTAATGATCAAATATAGATCATGAAGTATTTATCAATGATTTTGGGTTGAAATGAAGTTGAAAATGAAGTAGAAGAGATAGTTTAGGTTTAAGATGGGCTATATGTGAAAGCTAGGAAGTTAAAATCTAGAAAATGAAACATGTTCTGCGTATGCTTTTGTCAAAGTTCACTGTGGCCAACTCTCCTTGGTTCACCGTGGCCAACTTGAAGGATGAGGTTCATCGCGGCCAACTCGGGGGTTCACCACAGTGAACTTGTAAGATTTCACGCCGCAATGAACTTTTCTGGTCGCCGCGGCAAACTTTCCAGCACAGAATATGCTTTGGTATTTTGAGCACAACTTTTTTTGTATTTATTCAAATGGAGTGATTTTTAATTTGGAGTAAACTAGAGACATAGATCTACAAGATGTATGAAGAAACAAAGTTTCAATTCGGTTTCTAAGAACCTCAAGTTTTGGATGGATTTTGAGTATAGAATATTGTTTCAGTATAAGGATAGTCCCAACATGTTTGGAGTATAACTTTTAGATTACTAAATCACATTGAATGATTTAGGTGTCATGATAAGACAAGGGGAACATGTTCTAGAAGAAAGTGTTCTCAAATTTTTTCATTTATCTAATCATAACGATCATGGAAAAATTGACCTGAAAGTCTAAATTTTGAAAGGCGTTATAGTTCAATTTTGGCATGTTTTGATTATTAAAGCTTTCTGAATTTTCATTTGAATTTGGATTGAATGAAAATTGTTTTGTTTAGTTAATCAAGAAAACATTACCTAAGAGCAAGAGGAAAGGCAATCATAAGTTGGTTTTTGCAAGCAAAATTAGGTGGGTAATGTATTTATAGTTATTGTGTAATTGGGAAAATTCTTGCCTATATATGTATATGTTGATTTACTTAAACTTGAGTTGCTTGATATTAAAATCGTTGTGAATGTTTGAAAATGCATTGTGATATATGTATTGTGATCAAGTTATGCCATTGAAACATGTCATGGCATTTTGTATGAATGAAAAGATAAGAAAGCATGAAAGTATGAGCATATGATAAAATGATTTGAACATGATGATATGCTTTTGTTTGGGTAAGAGTGGAACCATTCTGTTCGTCATGTGCATGTTGATAAGAGCCTTCTCCCAGCTGCCCGCTTGTGGCATATGAGCTCCAAAAATGGACTCATTTTGTTTATAGTGTAAACTTTGGTTTCTCCATTCTGTTTCCATGGAACCCTCGAGCCATTTGTTTGTGCATTGCATCTTTAAATTGTCAAGCATGATGTATTTGCTTGTTATGCATAATGGTTAAAGCCTATGTTATGAGTTATGTGATGACTTACTTAATTATGAGTTTTTGAGCTAATTTGAGAATGCCTAAATTGTTAGATACATATACATATACATATGCTTGAGTTTGTGGCAAATTACTGATGGCTATAAATATCTTACAAGGCATCAAAAACTTCAAGATAGTTAGAGACTTTTGTACTAAGTTAGTGACTATTTTGGATGGCTTTAAAGGCATATCAACATTAAGCATCATTTTGTATTTATATTAAGCTTTGATATGTATGATGTTATGTAAGTAATGTTTGTTCGAACTCTTTGGAATTAGTAATGAAATGAAGAATTAAAGGTTCTTGTGTATGATTATGTTTAGCTTGCAATTAAGTTTAGATGGTTAGGTTTGAATGTATGTGTTTGTTTACAATGTTGAATGTTGGAGTCTGGGTTTTGGATTTTGAGGGTTTCGCCACGGCAAATCTTTTTGAAGGCGACTTCACCGCGGTGAAGAATGACTTTCACTGTGGTGTACTTGACCCAAAGCGGCTGGGAGGTTACTCCCAGGTGTTTGCCGCAGTGAACCCACCACGATACACGCTACCACTACTTTTTGCTATTTGAATCCTTTCGACCCTCCTCTCGCTTGATCCTCACCTAACACCTCGAGCATGTTAGCAGGCCCTCTCGGTCACTAACGCAAGAGTCACCTACTCCACAGGAATAAGTGCCTCCATTAGATCTGAGGATGTTCCAAGCCTTTACTAAGTCATTTGTTTAAGCCATGGGTCAGATCCCAGACTTCCGCTGCAGTCCCAGCTAAGAAGGGAAAACAATTTGAAGGGGCGGTAAACTTCTATGGGACAATGGATCCAAAAGAAGCCGAGACTTGGTTGAGACTGACCGAGAGGATACTGGATTTGATGGATTGTGAGGATGATGAGAAGGTTGTGTATGCTGCTAGTTTGCTTCAGGGAGATGCTTTGCATTGGCGGGAGAGTGTGTCGGGGAGTCAGATAAGACTGCCAGTACTCGCATGGAAAGATTTCGTTGCAATTTATAAGAAGAAGTACTGTCTGAAATGTACATTCAACAGAAGCAGAGAGAGTTTCTGAGTCTCACCTAGAGGGAGATGACGATGAGCGAATATGAGCGCCAGTTTACATAGCTATCCTGATATGCAGCAGAGATGATGATGAGTGAGGAAGCTAAGTGTTGTAGGTTTGAATTGTGGTTGCATCTAGCCATCAGAAAGAAAGTGGTGGTACAAATTTTTTGTGACTTTCAACAGCTGGTTGAAGAGGCACTGAGGGTGGAGAACATTGAGAACATAAAGAGTGTCGTGAACAAGAAGAGAAAGGGGAGAGAACAGTTCAAGAGGGGAGATGGTACTTTTATGCCTGAGAGGAGTGCCAAGACTTCCCCTATGCAATCTGAGGAGAGGAGTAGTGGTGCAAGCAGGCCTAGACCTATGAGGAATTCTATTGTTTCTCATCAAGCCTCAATGATGGGAGGCAGTAGAAGGGGAGAAGGGGATAAGTCTTTTGTACCTAAGTGCGATCATTGTGGCAAGTTCCATGGAGGGGAATGTTATAGGCTGACTGGAGCTTGTTTCAAATGTGGAGAGAAAGGGCACATGGCTAGAGAGTGCCCTTAGTATGCAAGGCAGGAGAGAGGTCAGATGGAAGTTTTAAAGAGAGCTGAGACTGTGAGGCATAAGACTGCAACTGAAGTGGGCAGTTCTGATGTAGTTGAGAGAGTGAATCTTCCAGGGAGACTCAGGGGGCAAGCACCAGCTAGGGTGTTCGCAATGATACGGGAGGATGCAGAGACTGCTCCAAAAGTTGTGACTGGTACGGTTAAATTATTTTATGATGATATTGTTGTTTTGATTGACCTGGGTTCTACCCATTCGTTTGTGTCATCAAGTAAAACTGTGCATGGTAAAGAACGGAGCTCATTGGATACTCCTTTAATGGTTAGTATTCCAATCAGCCAGTATATTGTGATTTGTCAAGTTTATAGAGACTGTGAGATGTTGGAGGAGAACGATTAGTGGTGGATCTAATGCCATTGAAGATGGGAGGATTGGATGTAATTTTAGGCATGGACACATTAGAGAAGTATAATGCTAATTTGGATTGTAAATGAATGTAGAGTTTGAGGTGGATGATCGGAGAAAGGTGGTGTTTGTAGGAGATAGAAAGTCAAGCCCGCCTAGAGTTGTTTCGGCTCTGTTAGTAGAGAAAATGATGAGGAAAGGGTGTGAAGCATTTTTGGCTTATATGGTAGACATGAAGGAAGATGGAGGAAAGTTAGAAGAAATTCCCGTTGTCAATGAATTCCCAGATGTCTTTCCCAAGGAGTTCCCAGGACTACGACCACTTAGGGAAATTGAGTTTCCCATTAAACTTCTTCCAGGTATCGTACCGATCTCGATTCTGCCTTACCAAATGGCTCCAGCGGAATTGAAAGAGCTTAAGGAGCAATTGGAAGAGTTATTGGAGAAAGGTTACATTAGGCTGAGCTCTTCACTTTGGAGAGCTCCAGTCCTTTTCGTGAAGAAGAAAGATGGATCATTGAGAATGTGTGTGGATTATAGGAAGCTTAACTATGTCACCGTCAAGAACAGATATCCGCTCCCACGCATAAATGATTTGTTTGACCAATTACAAGGGCCAAAAGTCTTCTCCAAGATAGACTTGAGATTGGGTTATCACCAGTTGAGGATAAAGGAGTCTGAGGTGTCAAAGACTGCTTTCAGAACACGGTATGGGCATTTTGAGTTTTTAGTTATGCCCTTTGGATTGACGAATGCCCCTACAGCTTTCATGGATCTAATGAATAGAGTCTTTATGTCTTTCTTGGACTGATTTGTTATAGTCTTTATTGATGACATATTGGTTTATTCTAAGATTGACAAGGAGCATAAAGAGCATTTGAGGATTGTCTTGGAGACATTTAGAAAGAATGAGTTATATTCCAAATTCGACAAATGTGAATTTTGGCTAAAGGAAGTGACATTTCTTAGACATGTGATTTTAGAGCAAGGAATGCATGTGGATCTGAGAAAAATTAAAGCTATGGTGAAATGGGAAGAACCTAAGAATGTAGCTGAAGTGAGAACTTTCTTGGGCTTAGCTGGATATTATAAAAGGTTTGTGGAGGGCTTTTCTATGATAGCAACTCCACTTTTCAAATTGACAAGGAAGAATCAGAAGTTTATGTAGACAGAGGAGTGCCAGAACAGCTTTAAGGAATTGAAGAATAGGCCTACAACGACACCGATTTTGACTTTGCCTTTGGGTGGTGATGGATATATAATATATAGTGATGCCTCAAGGAAGGGATGAGGCTTTGTATTGATGCAAGGAGATAAGGTGATTGCTTATGCTTCTAGGCAATTGAAACCTTATGAGATGAATTATCCTACGTATGACTTGGAGTTAGCTGCCATAATTTTTGAATTAAAGATATGGTGACATTATTTATATGGAGTCACCACCAGGATGTTTACAGACCGCAAGAGTCTTAAGTATCTGATGAGACAAAAGGAGTTGAATTTGAGACAGAGAAGATTATTAGAACTACTTATAGATTATGATTTGATGATAGATTATCACCTAGGAAAAGCTAATGTAGTAGCGGATGCACTGAGTAAGAAGTCCAATATGGCACATGTGGAGACGACGTATTTTCCTTTATTGAAGGAATTAGCCAAACTTAGAGTGACATTGAAGTAAGACAAAATTGGTTGTATATTGGCTAACTTTAGAGTAAGTCCGATGTTGAATAAGAAGATTAAGAAATTATAGGAACAAGATGAGTACTTGATCAAGCTTAAAGAAGAGATTAAGAGTGGCAAACCTTCTAAAATAGAGGTAAGGGAAGATGGATTGATGGTGGTAGGTAACAGATTGTGTATTCCTGATATGTTAGAGTTGAAGGAAGAAACTCTTGATGAGACATACAATGCGCCTTATGCTATGCACCTAGGTAGCACAAGGATGTATAGAGATTTGAAAGAGCATTTTTGGTGAAAAAGAATGATGAAGGATGTTGTAGAGTATATTAAAAGATGCTTAGTTTGTCAGCAAGTCAAGGTTGAACACCAGGCACCTTCAAGCAAGCTTAAACCTTTGCCTATTCTGGAATGGAAGTGGAAAAAGATGGATTTCTTGATGGGATTGCCAAGAACCAACAAGAAATATGATGCAATATGGGTGACTATGGATAGGCTAACTAAGTAAGCACATTTCTTACCAATTAAGCAAACAGATTCTTTGAATGCTTTGGTCAAGAAATATGTAGATGAAATAATTAGACTACATAGGATTCCAAGCTCTATAGTTTCATATAGAGATCCCAGGTTCACCTCCGAATTTAGGAAAAGCTTACAGGAGGCTTTGGGAACTAAATTACACTTTAGTACAACTTTCCATCCACAGACTGATGGATAATCGGAGAGGACAATACGAACCTTGGAGGCAATGTTAAGAGCTTGTGTCATAGATTTCAAAGGCTCATGGGATGATCATTTGCCTTTAATCGAATTTACGTACAATAATTCCTATCATTCGGGAATTCAGATGGCACCTTATGAAGATTTGTATGGTAGGAGGTGCAAAACTCCTATTTGTTAGGATGAGGAAGGTGAACGGAGACTTGTAGGACCTGAGTTGGTACAATTTACAGTTGATAAGATTAAATTGGTGAAACAGAGACTCAAAGCAGCTCAAGACAGAATGAAGAGCTATGCAGAAGCACATAGAAAAGAGATGGAATGTGAAGTTGGAGACAAAGTGTTCCTTAAAGCTTCTCCATGGAAAGGGGTTTTGAGATTTGGTAAGAAGGGTAAGTTTAGTCCAAGATATATAGGCCCTTATGAGATCCTTGAGAAGATTGGGCCTTTGGTCTGTAAGTTAGCTTTGCCATTAGAATTGTCTAAGATTCACAATGTCTTCCATGTATCGATGTTGAGAAAGTATCAATCCGATCCTTCGCATATAGTTCAACCTTCAGAGGTCCATTTAAGGGAAGATTTAACATATGAGGAACAACCAGTGAAGATCCTAGATTCGAAGGAAAAGGTTTTGAGAAACAAGGTTGTAAAGCTGGTTAAAGTCTTATGGAAGAACTATTCGACGGAGGAGGCTACATGGGAGCCTTTGGAAGCAATGAAGGAGAAGTATCCACATCTCTTTGTGGACTCAGGTAATAATTTCAAGGACGAAATTCTTTTAGGAGGGGAGAATTGTTGGACCATGAAATTTTTTTCAATTATTACCAATTTATTTGTTTAATTATTTATTTATGTTTTGTTTGCTTGTTTATTTATTTATTTTATAATTGGGTCATTAAATTTAGTAAGCATGAATAGAGATTAGAATTTGATGGAAGGATCGGAATTAACTTAGAATTTATATGGTGTTAAGTGGATTAAAGGAGTTAGAGACCGTAAAGACAAAAGGAGGGGTAGAATTGGAAGAACTAAGTGAGTGAAGGGCAAAATGGGAAAAAAGAAGAATAAAATGTGTCTTGGCTTAAAAGAAGAAGAGGAGTGCCGTGAGTGTGAGGGAAGAAGAGAAGAAAACTGAAGAGGGAGAAGAAGAGAGGAAAATCGTGGGAGGCTTTGAAGGAAGAAGAAAGAAGAAAAAAAGAAGAGAAATCAACTTGTTAGAGGTAAGTTATCATCTTTCTTCTTGCTTA
>JAOTIZ010000008.1:26376012-26389303 GCA_027123425.1 Erythroxylum panamense | reverse complement strand
AGAGGAAAATTGTGGGAGGCTTTGAAGGAAATAGAAAGAAGAATAAAAAGAAGAGAAATCAACTTGTTAGAGGTAAGTTATCATCTTTCTTCTTGCTTAGATACAAAAAGGGGATTAAATAGAGATTATGGTTTTGGAGATCTTAAAGAGTTTGAAGCGAAACAAGTAAGTATAAGTATTAACCCTTCTAGATTTGTTGAATGAAGCATAATTAATGATAGTTAGAAGTGAAAATGAAGCTGAATGTGTGTAGGAAGTTGTTGATGAATGGTATATAAAAATGTTTTAATCTTTTAGGGTTAATGATCAAAGATAGATCATGAAGTATTTGTCATTGATTTTGGGTTGAAATGAAGTTGAAAATGAAGTAGAAGAGATAGTTTAGGTTTAAGATGGGTTATATGCGAAAAGTGGGAAGTTAAAATATGGAAAATGAAACATGTTCTGCGTATGCTTCTGTCAAAGTTCACCGTGGACAACTCTCCTTGGTTTGTCGCAGCCAACTTGAAGGATGAGGTTTGCCGTGGTCAACTCGAGTGTTCGTCGTGGCAAACTTGTAAGATTTCACGCGAAGTTTTCCTCTCTGGAAAAGTTTGCCGCAACAAACTTTTCTGGTCGCTGCGGTGAACTTTCCAGCACAAAACATAGTTCGGTATTTTAAGTATAACTTTTTCCAATTGGAGTGATTTTTGATTTGAAGTAAACTAGAGACATAGATCAACAAGTTGTTTGAAGAAATAAAGTTTTAATTCAGTTTCTAAGAACCTCAATTTTTGGATGGAAGTTGAGTATAGAATATTGTTTCAGTATAAGGATAGTCCCAACATGTTTGAAGTATGACTTTCAGATTACTAAACCAAATTGAATGATTTAGCTGTGATGAGAAACTTAAGACAAGTGGGAACGTGTTTTTAGAAGAAAGTGTTCTCAAATTTCTTCATTTGCCTAATCATAACAATCATGGAAAAATTGACCGGAAAGTCTGAATTTTGAAAGGGGTTATAGTTCAATTTTAGCATGTTTTGATTATTAAAGCTTTAAGAATTTTCAATTGAATTTGGATTAAATGAAAATTGTTGTGTTTAGTAAGTCAAGAAAACTTTACCAAAGAGCAAGAGGGAAGGCAATCTTGAGTTGGTTTTTGCAAGCAAAATCAGGTGGATAATATATTTATAGTTATTGTGTAATTAGGAAAATTCTTGCCTATGTGTGTATATGTTGATTTGCTTAAACTTGAGTTGCTTGATATTAAAATCATTGTGAATGTTTGAAAATGCATTGTGATTTATGGATTGTGATCAAGTTATGCTATTGAATCATGCCATGGCATTTTGTATGAATGAAAAGATAAAAAAAGCATAAAAATATGAGCATATGATAAAATGATTTGAGCATGATGATATGCTTTTGTTTAGGCAAGAGTGGAACCATTTTGTTCGTCAAGTGCACGTTTATAGGAGCCTTCTCCCAGCTGCCCGTTTGTGGCAGATGAACTCCGAAAATGGACTCATTCTGTTCATGGTGTAAACTTTGGTTTTTCTATTCTGTTTCCATGGAATCCTTGAGCCATTTGTTTGTGCATTGCATCTTTAAATTGCCAAGCTATGATGTATTTGCTTGTTATGCATAATGGTTAAAGCCTATGTTATGAGTTATGTGATGACTTGCTTAATTATGAGTTTTTGAGCTAATTTGAGAATGCCTAAATTGTTAGATACATATACATATACATATGCTTGAATTTGTGGCAAATTACTGATGATTATAAATATATTAGCCACCGAGTTGTATAGCTTAACCTATTATTTTCCCCCTTAGGTGCGGAACATGACAACCGTTGATCCTTACAAGGCATCGAAAACTCCAAGATAATTAGAGACTTTTGTACTAAGTTAGTGACTATTTTGGATAGCTTTAAAGGCATATCAACATTGAGCATCATTTTGTATTTGTATTAAGCTTTGATATGTATGATGTTATATAAGTAAAGTTTGTTCAAACTCTTTGGAATTAGTAATGAAATGAAGAATTGAAGTTTCTTATATATGATTATGTTTAGCTTCCGATTAAGTTTGGATGGTTAGATTTGAATGTATGTGTTTTTTTTAAATGTTGAATGTTAGAGTCTGGATTTTAGATTCTGAGGGGTTTCGTCGCGACGAACCTTTTTGAAGGCGACTTCGAATTGACTCGAAGGAGCTGGGAGGTTACTCCCAGGTGTTTGTTGCGGCAAACCCATTACGATACATGTTACCACTACTTTTTGCTATTTTAAACCTTTCAAACCTCCTCTCGCATGATCATTACTCAACGGCTCCCACTCCGAACAGTCACCTCGGGATAGGAAACGGGACTCAGGCCCAACATTGTTTGGTATAAGAGCAAAAATTGGACTCTTCAAATACGGGGTAATTAAGATCACATTTTACGACTCCGAATGATGGGTTCCGAAAGCAAGGTCCAACACATAGTCTCAAAAACCCTTAATTTGAAGAAATACACTAATTAAAATTTTTGAAATTAGGTCAATTTAGATTTAATCACATTATAGCCACTACAAACTTGTGACACCTAGCTTTTAGTGCAAAGCAAATATCATTTCAAAATTTTCAAATTTCATTCCCATTTCAAGTGCCACAAGTGTCTCAATGTTCTCTATCCTACTACTTGAGGTCTTTACACATAAAGAACTCTTCTCGTTCTCTATTTCATTACTCATCTCCACTAAAGCACTACATTATACTAAACAAATCAAAATATTACTCAAAAATACAATTATATTGTGCAAAGTACACCATTAGATACAATACGTGCCTACCATATGTTAAATAAAGACCACTACACATACAAAAATATACTTCTTATCAATTGGACAAGTACCACACTAGAATAGCTTTTATACGTGGATGTTGGGTCTTCTTCTTCCTTGGTCTTCTTTTCAAACTCTTCTTCCCTTCCCACTATGTCATCTTTTACTTCAAAAAAATAGTAACCAAATTGGAACTGATATTAATCAGCAATTTTTGTTTCAAAAAATACAAATAAATTATCATAAAAGCCTCTAAAAACCCTTTCATCTCATTTCTCATAATAATATTACATTTGTAACCCTCATAGATGTACTTCTAAATACCAAATGATTAATACAGCTAACAAAGACATTTGGATAATGGATTAACATTTATAATAGCTCATTGCCATATAAAAACTTGAAATCTCACCTTAGTCCAAGCACAATACTCCAGGAGGAAAATAGAAACTCCAATGACAAGTGAAAACGGTTACTTGCTACGATATTTAAATCCTTGCTTAGTAGATAGCAAAAATATAATAGCACATAGCATTTGACAATGAAAAACGATAGAAAATACTTATATAATTGTGTTGTAGATCAAAGTAGAGGTTGACAATAACAAGATTCAACAAAATAATGAACGTGACAAGTGGAAAGAACAAGCATGCTGCTACTAAAAGAGACTTTTTCTAATTCTTTGACGTATTTGTTCTTTCTCGTATCCATTTCAATTTAAACTATTACCTATTCTTAAAACAACATAAGTAATATATTATTATATACGTGATGATCATCAAGACCATAACATAAATTTCCCCCCCTTTTGTAATCCCTGCAAATAATTTTACTAGAGAGATGGAAGCGTAGTTAAATCTTAAAAGTTGAAGCGGGCCGTAGCTATCAAGGGAAATGATGATAGAAATGCGATGTGGCACCTCAATGTCAGTGAAGTAAGAACAGTTCTCTTTCCACCATAATTCAAATTCTATATAATTTCAACAAGAAACAGTCCTGTCCATCGTAGACCCATACGCAGCAAAGCATTTAAGCATATCATATGCATAATAGACAATAAGGGCCATGGACATGTTACAATATAGACATAGCACAACTGGGAATGGCCTTCTTCAATTTCACAAGCAACAGAATCGTAAGCATGGGCTTGTATGTTTTGTTTACCTGACCCCTCAACCAATAATAGACACACACACTTATCTCTCATGTGTCACTGTAATGATCCTCGTTTATATATTTGATCCTCCATCGCAATGATACATTAACACCTCAACCAATAATGGACTCTCTCTCTTTCGGGTGGCTTTGTTAGGACCTATCCATGCAATGTAATATACCTGCTCTTCCACAGCTTTTCCCATCCCAACGATAGGAAATTACTGGATAAAACCACAAACAATGAAAACTTTCTTGTTTCTTTTTACATTTCTACTTAAAACTGCCTCACATCTGGTCTCCTCTAATAAAGGCAGCTCTTCTTCCGTTATCTTTCTTGAAGCTAGGAGATCTATGAGAGAGCAAGCAATGTCACCCCTCATCAGCCACAGAAATGGACCTGAGAAAACAGCAATGTCACCCCTCATCAGCCACAGAAATGGACCTGAGAAAACTGAGGTATGTTCGTTTTCTGAGTAGCTACTTCTGGTAAGCTCCCCCTCTTCTTCACCACATGCGGTAAATTATCCTTCTTTCTCTGATCATAGATACGTGCAAGGAGAACCAATCAATTCTATTTGTTCCCCAAGTCGCTAATTGTGAGCTCGTGAATTTCAGATTCCAGTTAAATATAAGGAAAGCGCTGTAAGTCAAAAAGATTCAAAGAAACCTGAGCCTCCCAGTAGCAGCAATCATTTGGATGACCTTGTTTACCACATCGACTACCACGGAGTCACAACTCATCCAACTCCAACTCCAAGTCCAAAACACCCCAAACCATAAGCCACTTTCTTCTGCTTGCAGATGGAAGGAGTGGTTAAAATACATATACGTGTACTTCATTTATAATGAAATGTTCAAAATTTTCTGCTTCGCTGCAGCAGTCTTTATCTTTTGTATTTTCTGAGGCTATTTTCATACATCAAACTAAACTAGCAAGCAGATAGAGAAAGAAGTGGGCAAGGAAATAAAAAACATCAAACCTGTGATGTAACGCTTTAGAATTCATTGTAGATTAGAAACCAGTTCATCACACGAAACCAGAAAACCCTTTCCCTTGGGAAGCAAATTAATTAAGTACAGTGCAGGGAGAGCATTCCATTCGTGTATTGCTTTCTAGCCTTCCTGTACTTTTCAAGCAGCAACTTGTAGCAACTAATCACATCCTCAAATAAGACCTCATTACAGAACTTGGTTTTAAGTTGCAGGAAAGCAGCTTCTATCTCTTTTTTATCTTCAGCATATGAAGGAAATTCATTCCTTAATTTCGCGTTCCAGTCTTGTATTTCAACTTCTTTATCCACATTGAGATGCCGGAGCCAGCTTATCCGATAAAAAGGATCTTCGTTTCTTTCAATAGCCATCTCCACTCTCCTGAGCACTTCAAAAAACCTCGTTTGCTCGTTAATTTTATCAATCAAATGGCTGAATATAGCTCTTTGGTTCTCATAACGCCAATCATTGGTGTCCGGAGGCAGGGAAAGTGCAGCAGCCAAACAAGCTTTCTGGAAAGCCGGATCTGAAGCACCAATTAATTCAATCATGACATGCAACATATTTACAGACATGACATTCAAAATTCCAGACGATGCTTCCTTCATTGCAAGACTGGGATCTACACTTGCCTGATTCCAGAAATGAAGTGCCACATGTACGAACCCCTCCCACCTGCAAATTAAGTACAATATATACGAAAGTGAAAATGGAGTAAACTCTGAAAATCACCAGAAATAAACAAAACTCTCGTGGAACTTCTGGTGAAAATTCAATAAGACAATTTCGCATATCAGTTCACTCATTCATCACTCTTCCAAAGCATAAAGCTCACCTGAAAAACTGTCAAATTATCAGAATTTACAATTTGACCATTTTAAATTATTTGCATATTCTTCAAGAAATTCAGATGATTCAAATTGTAGGATTCAGTCTTAACTAATTTGAAGAACTGGAAAATTGAAATGAGATAAACTGAATGTGGTATATTATGCAGATTCTTTGTTCCCTGACAAAATACAGATATAAGCTGATAATATCATGAAATTCCCAAAACTCAATTTCACTTGATCATTTCCACGTTCAGTTCATAAAAAATAAGCTTTTCAAGTACATAATGTCAACCTCCAATATATGAAAAGTTATGGACATGTGGCTTATTGGAAATATGAACCACAAGAAGGACATGTTTAAGAGCCAGCTTTTCCAAAGGAATTGACCAAATAAACATTGTTCCTGTGTCTCACAGACATAATGTCTCTCACCACATGAATTATTCCTAGATGCTGGTCAGTACACAAGTGCTGTTGAAGTTTATAGCTTTTGGACAAAATTAAGACAAAGAGGAATCGTATTTATATTTATATTTAATTTAAATATATAATTTATAACACTTTAATTTGTATTATGAGTTTTATTAGATAAAGATCACTGCAACTAAGAAATGAGTTTCAAATGTTCTATTTAACTTAAATTTGTAACCATTGCATCAACGAACCTTTAAAATATAATGTCACCAGTTTTAGTAATTTTCAGCTTTTGGGAAAAATATAAGACCAGCAGTAAGGAGATCCATAAGACAAGGAAAAGGAATCATATTTATATTTAATTTAAATATATAATTTAGAACACTTTAATTTGTATTATGAGTTTTATTAGGTAAAGCTCACTGTGAACTCATAAATGAGTTTCAAAATTTTCGTTGAACCTAACTCTGTAACCATTGCATTAATGAACCTTTAAAACATAATATGTCACCAGTTTTAGTAATTTTATTTTGATTATGTAAAACAAAATAAGTGCATGCACATCATGTTTGATGTCTCCATTAACAATACACATTATTTTAATAAATTGACAATGCTAGGATCACCAAATTTGTTAAACATTTATTTCAAGTTGTACTCATGAAATTATGATACAAAGTACTGCGTCTGTTAAATTACAATTGAATCAATGGCTTAAACATATAGATCCATCAGATATCTAGCCATTTGACTCGAATTCAAGATTTTATTCATTTACTTCATGTTAAATTAGTAAAACTTTAACTTTCATAGTAATGTAATTAATGAATTTTTTAACTGGAAACAAGCTATATAGGAAAGTTGGAAAACAAAAAATGATGTCTTGATATCTTTAAAAGTACTTTCTGTCTAAAAATATATCTTTTGATCTAAAATTTAAATAGAAAAAATCATTATCTAATTAACCAAGTGTACACTAAGTATGTCCAAGTCTTGAAGTGTCTTCTTAACTTTCAATGACATTTGCTGTTTTGAGACCCTAACAAGTAGAAGTTCTAACTCAAGCAATAACTTTGAGCTAGATCAAGTAGCTCAATTCCCAACTTAATGGAACAAATTATTAGCCAAACTGATATAATTTTCCACATCAAAATTAGTGATTCAATCAAATCTGAATTCCCTTGTTAAATAAACACGTTTAATCTAATTATAATAATGTTGATTTTGCCAACTAGAATATGAAAGACCATTGATGGAACAATTATATTAATTATCACATCTGCCGTTGGGGAACTGCAGATATTGATGATTGTTAACAACCTAGGTTGAAAATATGCTTAATTTATTTTTCCATCAAACAGCTCAAGTAACATTGTGCAAATGAAGCTAGTAGGTACATATTATTTTTAAAGATGCATATGGCAAACAATCATCAAATAAACAAACACCGTAAAAGGTGGAAAAGGTGAAATTTTACTTACTCAAACGGGGGTTCCACCTCAATACCAAATGTTAGGTGCAAGGAAAATTCAGCAAACTCACTTGACCCATTATCATCTGTACATGCCTCATGACGAAAACCTCTTGGAATATATAAAATATTACCTTCCCTAAGCAAGAACTTCATGCACCTTTTGGGTGAGCTCTCAATTTGTGAACCATGACTGCCATGAAGAGGATCATACAAGCGAGGTAATTGCATGTTTTGTTGAGGATAAATTGTCCAGTGCTTCTTACCAAAGATTTGGCAAACAAAGACACAGTGGTCATCATAATGAAGAGCCAAGCCTTGGGAGTTGGGAGGTGTCAAGTATAAATTGGCACCTATTGATGGTTGACCAAACAAAGATGCCATGGCATCTGAAATAGCTGCAATGCTTGCAAAGCGAAATTCCATGCCACGAATAGCAATTGTATAACCCTCTTTATATGCTTCTTCACACTTGTTAATGTCAATGGCATCAAAAACAAAAGGAGACTTACTGCAGCATGGGTCTGAATCATTGTGAAAGAAATGCATTTCAGTTTTTGAATGATTTTCAGTTTTGAGCACCCTTAAGTCCTGCTGGTAAATTATAGGACAACCCAATTCACTGCGCACCTCGTTTAGGAAACTTAGGAGGTCCAAATCATCTGAAGCAATAGGCGGACAAGATACAAAACTTTGCAGCATGGAAGTGAGAAAGGAAGGAGATGATCCCCCAAGGTTTATGGATTGTGCAAAATCAGCAAAAATGTCATTCTCCTCAGTCAGAGATCCAGGAAGCCTCCTTATAAGAGATGGTGATGTCTCCCAATGGTGCACGATGAATGATACAAAACTAGAATCTTCCCAACAAAACATCCTACTTTCGACCAATGTAAGTGGCATAGAAGCCAAAGATTGTCCAGAATTCAAAGAAAGCCTAAAAGTGCTTTCTGCCAAACTGTTAGTCAAAATGTTGCTTAAGAGCAAGTGCCTCTCTTTACAGGGTTTCATAACATCCCCTACTAATATAAGTTGATGCACCTTTGCCCACAGTTTTTGCAAAGTAACCAAACAAGTTTCGGACAAAAGCCTTGGGATCTTTCCTAACTGATCAATATTGCAGGAATTAATTAGGGTTATTGCAGCACGAAGAAGTAATGTTGTGTATTCATCTTCTTCCAATGCTATCCGAAGAAAGCCACCACTTGTATCCTCTGTATTGTATAAATAAAGCCGTCTTGAAGACCAAGGAACCTGAAGGAATGCCGACCTAATGGATATTAAGTCCATATACATACCTATAAGCTCAAATTCTCAAATCACACACACATGAAGAAAGTTGTATCTAAGCAGAAAGAATGTCTATTAGACGAGATAATCTTCTACTTGCACCACAGATGCAAATTATACTAATTTAAAACATACAATATTTGGACCGCACAACTACGTACTAACATAACCAACTTAAAATTAATAAGCCAAAATTAGAACACGGTCGTGGTAATCTGAAAGAACTTGAAATGGATATATATCATCCTGATTCCTAACAAAAGGAATCAGGAAAAAGGGAACATTATTAATTAACATAGAACAGAGTTACTCACAATAAGGTGTTTAAAGCAGAAAGCTCCAACAACTGGTGCCTTCCAACACAAGTGGTGGACAAATCCAAAATGGCATTACAGGCAGCCATTGAAACTGTGCTCTTGGGGTGGCGCAAGGCTGAGATTAAAGCCTTCACAGTTTCAGTATCCAAAGCAATTTGTTCATTCCCTTCTATACACAACAACGAAGCAGCCCCAAGAATCTCTACGCTTCGACACGCAATTTTCGCACATCTGAATGAGAAAAAGAAGAAAGAAAAAAACGTCAGAGTTGCCTAACCCCATTCAAGTATTTACAAAATTGAAAAACAGTGAAATGAGATTACTTGGAACGGAGGAGGATAGGCATCACAGAAATATTGGGAATAAGTTGCGAATTTGAGAGCTGGAGATTGTTTATGCATGTTAGAATTAGGTTGGTCTCGTTAGGTGAATTGCAGAGAGCGGCCAATAACAGAGGGAAGATAGAATGAGTGTTGCTCTGAAGATTAAGATATTCCCCCAGATGCTTTCTTTTGCGGCTACTCTTCTTCCTCTTCTCCATTCTTTTTCTAAACCCGCTGCAGCTGCTTTATTATGAAATATTTTGACTTGAAACACGAAGGGCATAAGCCGGCTTCAAATTTTATTTACAATTTCCCATTTGCCAGCTTTGATGTTTTATAAGCGTAAGTCTTACATATAAATCCAACGTACTTGTGTTTGCATTTGCTAAGTTATACAAACCTTTTTGTTTGATAGATCTTAATTAGATTATGTTTTTAACATAATTTTGATAGCATTTTGTTTACATTTAAATGATTTTTATAGGACTTAGTATTCGATGTAGTTCATATTTTATTTATATCTTATTTTATCTTTCTAATGAAAAAGGAACAAACTTGGCAAATTAAAGCCTAATTAAAAAAATGGCATGAATTTGGGTGAACATAGGTTGAATCTAGACCCATGATCAAAACACGAGTCAATCATAATATCGTGTTACGTCCTGTATATGCTACTGAATCATTCTGCTTTGGACACACTAAGAGGGCATTCCATAAAGATTTTTCCAAGAGCATCAATATATTAAGATTTATGATAATACTTCCTTTTATGTTGTTTTATTTCTTGATTACTATTGGTTTCTTTTATCTTAATATAAACTAGATTGGGATGAAACCTAGAACTATTGTTTTGAATTGTTTTCTTGATTTAATAAAAAAATCCAAGTTTTATTGCAAATTATCCATCATTATTACCTATCATTAATTTGAAAATTTCTAACATTTAATTCAATTTCAAACTTTACATATAGGACTTGAGAAATAATATGTATGAATAGATCATATCATGAATAATAAGAGTTGCATGTAATCTTAGAGGTAGAACTACATAAATTTTCTAAGTTCAAATCAAATGTATATGAGAATTCATAAATCAAGTAAATGCATTCTTAAGGCTTTTGATTAGCCCAAAGCCTTACCTGAATGGCTTGTGCCTCTTATCATAAGATGACACTATTTTGGTCTTAAACTGTAAAAGAGACTTAAGATCCAAATGATATTGTTTTGGGAAGTTTCTTCAAAGTGACATTTTTTTAGATAGACTAATCGAGCTTGGGCTTAGGCTCAAGCTATATAACACAAGCTTAAATGGGTGTTAGGCTAAGTTTGAGCTGACCTATTGTCATATTTAGTGTGAGACATAAAAGAGATGGAAGGAGTTATTGAGAAAGTATCCGAACCATAGACTTAACTTGGTACTATAGATGCAAACATTTTATAGTGGATTGAACTATTCAACTAAGCAATTGATTAATTCATTTTTGGGTGGCACTATAAGCTTTAGAACTCCTAATGAACTACAAGAGCTTATTGAAAATATTGCCATAAATAATTACCAACAAGAGATTTGAGGTTGAAGCAAAATTTTGGTGGCATTCATAATGTCAAGGTAGTCACAATGTTAGAGGCAAAATTGGAAGCTTTAAGAAAAAGATTTCTAGTACGAATATGATAACTCAACTAACATGAGTGATACAATGTGAAACTCGTGGTGGTGGATATCCTAATGATAAATGTTAGGCACCTATCAATAAGGGACAGTTGATTAATTATCTTAACTTTGTATGGAACCAATCTCAATATAACTCCTATAGTTTTATAAAACAATCAAGCTCCACTTGAATTTTAGTAGTAGCAGCAAGAAAGAAATTCAAGTCTTGAGGATTTCATGAAAATTTTCATCACTGCAATTGAGGCTTACTTCTAAAATACTAAAGCATATATTCAAAATTAATAAGGCCCCATCCATAATATGATAATTCAGATTGGACACCTCTCTAAACTTATCCCAAAAGACAACTAAGTACTTTACCTAACAATACAGAGCCAAATCTAAGGAAGTAATTGAATATAGTGGCTTTAAGGATTCAAAAGGTGCTGAAAGTTGGAGAAGAAAAGAAAGAAAAGAGAGAGAAGGAGAAAGGGAAAGAGGAGGAGAAAAAGAATTGTGGTCAAATAATATCAACCGAGCATGTAATACCAAGCACACTTAAGATAAATAGAAAGAAAGATAATTTTTATAAGTTTTTAAAAATTTTAAAATAATTACATGTTATCATACCTTTTGTTGAAACTCTTTCATAGATGACAAAGTATGCTTAAATAATCTCCTTTATTGCAAGAAGAGGCTTGAGAAATGTTGAAGTTTTAAATTAAAAACTTTTCTTACTACAAGTATACAAATCATATCTTATAGCATAAAAAGTATTGTCCCATAAGGATTAGGGTAGTCATACAACAATTATTGTAAACTTTGTTCAAGGTAATCAATAAGATAATTCACTAAAATTTACACTAAAAAATTGATAATTAAACAATGAAATAAGCAGTAGTGAATTGGTTAATTGATCTATGATGAAAACTAGGAATTACGTCTATCTTTATTTGTTTGCACTTCACCTTCTTGATTTAATCATACTTGACCCTTGATATCCAATAATTATAATTATACTTGACTCTTGATATCCAATAATTGAATTGTGACCTCTTAATTTATTAAAACTCTTCCTAACTATACAATAGGATTTGAAGCAATCTTATGGATACCTATTAAACAATTACGATTTATCTTCAATTACTTATTAATTTGATATTTATAAGTCTATTGGGTACCAACTCTCATTGTGCAACACAACACAAATGATCTAATCTAATCTCTTAATTCAAGTTGAATATAACGCAATAAACATCATAAGCATATTTCATTAAATCATGAATGTATATTTTAACAAATAAATCAAGAGTAATTCTTAAATGGAATTTAGCAATCCATATATGTAATTATATATGCCAATTTAGTCATCATTGACATTCAACAACAACAAGGAAATAAAAGAAAAAAGTAGAGAATTGAATTTGAATATCTTACCTTCTTTACCTTAAGTTGGAATTATGTAGCTTTTGTTCCTCAAGATGTTACTCTTTTTAATCTCTTCTTTTTATGTTTTCTAGCCATCTTTTTGATGTTTGTATATTCCTTTTTATACTCTTAAGCCTTACAAGCGTTCTTTCTAGGATTTTTTTGATGTGTTTTTGCACCAAAAAAAGTCTCGAATCTTTAAAAGTATAAAAGACTCGACACCTAAAAAAGTTTGAAGTTGCTTCTTACATAATTGTGGATTTTATGAATGATCACGTGTTTCCTTGCTCCAACTCTCTGTCAGGATCATGCATGGATGCCAAAGTATGCTTAAAGAATCTCCTTTATAGTAAAAAGAGGCTTGAGGAATGTTGAAGTTTTAAATTAAGAACTTTTTTTGTTACAAGCATACAAATCATATCTTATAGCATAAAAAGTATTATCCCATAAGGATTAGAGTAGTCATACAACAATTCTTGTAAACTTTGTTAAGTCAGAGTGACTTTACTTAAATATGATTTTGATGTATAACAAAAAAGAGACAAATAAAAGTAGTTAGAAAAGCAGACGCAGCAAAACAGACGAAGAAAAACAAAAGCAGACGAAGCAA
>JAOTIZ010000008.1:26284812-26295387 GCA_027123425.1 Erythroxylum panamense | reverse complement strand
ATAATAAGTAGAAAATTTATAACAATAATTAATAAAAATAAAAATAATTAATAATTAATAATAATAATAATAATTGCTTATGTAGGGGAGAGGTATTTCTAAAAGTTATTTCTGCTTTTTATTTCTGTCACAGGGACAAAAAATTTTGTCCTACGGTTTTGGAAGAAACAAAAATTTATATTTTTGTGATTTGAAGTCGAAAAAAAAATAAGTTAGGTCAGTAATCAAATACTGCGAGATATAAAATTTTTGTACTTTATTATCTGTCTATACTAACAAAGACAATAACCATACATTATTTAAGGGACCAGATCGAGTGAGTGAAAAGGAAGAGGCAGGGCCAGGCCCACGACCACCAATTAGTTCGTAAGTTGAAACTTCAAACAGGTGCGTGTAACTAGTCAGTAACATATAAAGCTGTTATTACAGGAGTCAACATTCGATAGTACAAGATATGCGTGCACCCGACTGGGATATAGCATAAAATTGAAGAAGACCTTAATGTCAAAAAAAAAATAAAAATGGAAGAAGACTTTAAGGTCGCCAAATGAACTACGAGACAGAATAGCATTGTCTTCGCTTTTCCGTAACCCAAAACCAAAACAGCAGTAACGCTTCTATCTTATTCCCTTTTGACCGCTGTAAGAATTGTAGGTGGCCATCATCTTCCATAAATATGTACCCATGCGTGTATAAATGCTTAGAGAGAAAGCATAGAGTTTTGTGAGGAAACTTCCCAGTTCCCACCATCAAGTTATCCAATTTGGTGTGAAAGGTACAAACTTTTTTCTTTTTCTTTTTCTTTCCTGAAAACTTCCCCCTTTTCATTTTAGATGTTGAAGTTCTGCTGCTGTTTGAAGATCCTCAAATTTGGGGCTGTTTTCCGTCCCTGTTATTGATTGATTTTTGATCCTTACTGCTGCTGGCAATTTGGTGTAGTTCTCTGTTGATAATTTAGTCTATCTTGAAAGTAGGATATGATGCTGGGTTTATGCTGTCACTATAGTCAGCAGTAAAACTTTTGATTGATAGAGTGTTATCTTAAGCTTTATCTATGTTGAAAGCTTTAGGTAGTCAAGGAATAATTCTTTATCTTTATTGTTTGAGGGTCTTGGGGCGTTGCCATTGTAGTGTTTGATTTGGGTCTGTTCTCTTGCACTTTTCTTTTCATGCATGCTATAGGTGTGAAATTTCTATGTGCTATTTTTCTTCACTTTTATTTTGGAAGTCATTTTTGTTTTCATTTATTTGCACAAAGATTGTCACTTTGATTTTTGTAAGAGGTTCACGGGGCGTGCACATAACCCTATCCCCTTGTTGAGCATGCTTCCGAGTGATCTTAGCGCTATATATTAGGATAAAACTTAGCAACACCAATCAGAGCTTGTTTTTCTTTTCGCTGACCTATATTTGGTTTTCTGTAGACATAGTGGTGGCAACCATTTCGTGAACTAAAGCCAATTACTTGACTTCCTAATCTGAGTTCTATATGGACTGTACCCAGACCTGACCCTGTCTAGGATGTTACTTTTTATGATTTTGAACGTTGTAAATGCATTCAATGCAGGCAAATGAGAAGAGAGAATTAAGATATATTAAACGAGATGGAGTTACATTCAGTGTTTAATCCTTGTCTTTCGGGACTGGGTGCAACTATTTATTTGTGGGTCTCTCTAGCCCTGCTGATACAAGGTGGAGGGGTACTCTCCGATGCCGAATACTTAATTGGCCTTGGAAGCTATGACATAACAGGACCTGCTGCTGATGTTAATATGATGGGTTATGCTAACATGGATCAGATTGCTTCCGGTATTCACTTCCGCTTGCGAGCTCGTACCTTCATTGTGGCAGATGCAGAAGGAAATCGAGTTGTATTTGTGAATCTTGATGCTTGCATGGCCTCTCAGATTGTGACCATCAAAGTACTTGAGAGGTTAAAGGCAAGGTATTTCTCCTTCGAACCTTCTTTCTCCAGCTAATTGTTTTAGTTTCAGGTAGACTTTGTTCCTTACTAGTAGTAACATGAGATGAAGCAAATTTCACGTCTATTATCAAATCACATGATATTTTGGTTCTATAGTCATTTGTCTGGAAGATCATATTACTAATAACACATGAAAGGAAAGTATAATCAATAGTTAATCTTCACAACTTTTTCCATTCAAGTTTGAGGTGTGCTAATGAAGTAACATCTAAGTTTTTAAATGGCAGATATGGTGACCTCTATACCGAAAAAAATGTAGCTATCAGCGGTATTCACACTCATGCTGGTCCTGGGGGTTATCTTCAATACATTGTGTACATTGTCACATCTCTTGGATTTGTGCGCCAATCTTTTGATGTTCTTGTGGATGGCATTGAGAATAGTATAATACAAGCTCATGAAAATCTCCGCCCTGGACAAATATTTGTGAATAAAGGTGAAGATGGTTTGATATAACAGCCAAATTTCCTTTTCTGCTGCATGATCTCTTCTCTCATCATTTACAGAATTATAGAAAAATCTTGTATTTTCGCAGATGAAGGAAGTGATCACTCTAAAGGAACAAAAACAGTTATTGTTTGTTTTTTCTTTAACATAAAGAAGTTAGTTTTTAATGAATGCTTGGCACCTATAAATTTTGTGGATTTTGTCAATTTTCTTAACTGTACAAACATACAATTTGCATGTGATAGTATTGAGTTCATGATCCTATCAAGAATCTTCCTCTCTTTATTCTTTTTAGCCAGTTCTTTGATATTCATATTTCAAATACAGACATATAGCATGTCGTTGCTGAAGGCTATAATAATAGCTGATTCACTGTACCCCAGAGCATATTTTCTCTCTCCCCCCGCCTTCCTCCTTCTATTTGAATTAGGCAGTGATTGATTTTATCAAGATATATGTATTCTTCTAATGCTTGGCCTTGTTCTTGCAGGAGAGCTTTTAGATGCTAGTGTAAACCGCAGTCCTAGCGCATATCTTAATAATCCTGCAGAAGAGAGAAGCAAATACAAATATGATGTCGACAAAGAGATGACACTTTTGAAGTTTGTGGATGATGAGTGGGGTCCAGTTGGCAGTTTCAACTGGTTTGCAACTCATGGAACTTCTATGAGCCGCACAAACTCTTTGATAAGTGGGGATAACAAGGGTGCTGCTGCACGATTTATGGAAGATTGGTTTGAAAAGAATGGTGATCATCCTGCTAGGAACTCATATCCTGACCAAGATGTAGCTCATGGTATCCCTCGAAGAGTCTCATCCATAATACCAGACCTACGTGTTAATCGTAAGTTATACACTTCCATTTTTATCTAAGTGAGACAATTGGACAAAAGCTCATGAAAAGGTTGTCTTTGTAAACTTGCCTCATCTTATTTCAGCCTACCTTTAATAGAAGTTCTCATTTTCGACAAAGTTCAGCAGGTGCATACATTAGCTAGTAATTTTAACTGCACTATGCTCATAATCACTGTTATTTGATTCGCCTTTTTCTAGTTCTCTTTTCTGTTTTGAATGGAAAATAATATTTTTGTTCTTTTCTGAAAATTTAACTATTCTGCTCTAGTTTATAAATTTCTGCAACAAGTGAAATGGATGTCTTTTTGTAATGAAGAATGTGATCATTACTTCTGTCAAGTATTAATTTTCCAAGGTATAAAGAAATTTACACATTTGGGTCTAATGTGTTGTATGTTGAAACAACATGCTTTTTGTAACCAAGTTATCCAAGTGAGGGAGATGGAGGTTCAAAATTGTTGGTTCCAAGAATTCTATTATGATGATCAGTCAATAGCGGGACACTGAGTAACTTGTTTTCATCTTTCGTAGACCATGAGCTACTGGAGCTAGCTTCATCATTCCAGTCTCCTCCTGGTAGACCAGCAACGAAAATTCTAAGTGTTACAAGACGTGTCAGAAGTGCTCTTAGGCAGGCTGACAAACCTGGATTTGTATCTGCATTTTGTCAAACCAACTGTGGTGATGTTAGCCCCAATATTCTTGGAACCTTCTGCATAGACACTGGCCTACCTTGTGACTTCAATCATAGTACCTGTGGTGGAAAGAATGAACTATGCTATGGCCGAGGACCAGGGTACCTTGATCCTGTGCATTACATTGATTTCAACAGTGAAATATTGGCAAGTTGTTTTGCTAAATTCTACCTGATTCTTAATCTGACAGTTATCCTGATGAGTTTGAAAGCACACGTATAATTGGAGAGAGACAATTCAGAAAGGCTGTGGATCTTTTCAATGAAGCAACTGAGGAAATAAGTGGAAAAGTTGACTCTCGTCACACTTTTGTAGACTTGTCTAAGATTGAAGTGATACTTCCTAAGCAAGGTGGAGGGTCAGAAGTGGTTAAAACATGTCCTGCTGCAATGGGATTTGCATTTGCTGCAGGGACAACAGATGGACCTGGGGCTTTTGATTTCAAACAAGGAGATGACAAGGTATTAGGTGATTATGATGCTTATCTGTCCCACTGTCCTATCTCTCAGAATACTAATCCACTTTTGGTGCAACTAAAGGGAAATGCATTTTGGAAGTTGGTTCGCAATATGCTGAAAGCACCATCTGAGGAACAAGTTCAGTGCCAGAGTCCAAAGCCCATCCTGCTTGATACTGGTGAAATGAAGGAACCGTATGACTGGGCAGTAAGTTGAATATTTGCTTCCAACATGGTGTGGTTCTTAAAAATGTTCTATATTCTCTTTTAATGACTACGAAGCAAAGATTGTACGTAATAGCTGGAATAACTTTAATCTTTATTATCTTGCTGGAAATGATGATTTAAGTTCTCTATAATTTTGTTTGCTTTTTATACACTTTTCATGTGTGAGTAATTATTATATTTATTTGTTTACAATGCATATGCTATATTCTTTTTCAGTTGTTGTGAAACAGAAAAGGTAGGTAATAGCTGGAGTAACTTTGATGTACTGTTTTCAACTAGAGGCTCTGTAGTTTCTTCCTTGAAGAAGTTCTCTACAATTTCGCTTTTTTCATGCACTTCTTAACATGAGTAATAACTACATTTATTGATTTACAGCCTTCAGTACTTCCAATCCAGATCCTTCGAGTGGGACAGCTATTCATTCTTAGTGTCCCTTCAGGTACAAAGTTTTTTGTTACCTTTGGATATGATTTCTGCTACTTAACTGGGTTCATTTCATTCTCAGTCACATGAAGCTTGGTTGTAGCATAAGCTTTCGTTGTCTGCTTTTGTTCTGTATCTGTTGACTTCTAAGAACTTGTGGCAGTTGCTTTACAGAAAGATTTTCTTAATCATTACGTCTTTTATATTCTCGGGAAGTTCCTAATAATCATTCTGAATAGAATTTACAACAATGGCTGGGAGACGTCTTCGAGATGCTATGAAGACTGTGCTCACAAGTGCTGGGAATCAAGAATTTAATAGCAATGTCCATGTTGTCATAGCAGGATTGAGTAATAGTTATTCACAATACGTGACCACTTTTGAAGAGTACCAAATTCAAAGATACGAGGTAACTAACTTGTTCAACGGTCAGTAGCGAAAACATGGTTCTATTCGACTGCAAGATTTTCACTGCATATTGTTCCACACCTTAGTTTTGTGGGTCATACAAGGAACAATTCGCAGCTTGTTGCTACTAATGCCTTTCTTTAAACTTTCATGCACCATAGTAGTGGTAAGTTGATAATGCATCCTTGTTTTGACTGAAAAACAATCACTTTCAGGGTGGCTCTACTTTATATGGTCCGCACACTCATAGTGCATATATTCAGGAGTTCAAGAAGCTTGCAAATGCTCTTATCACAGGCCAACCCGGACAGCCTGGTCCACAACCTCCTAATCTCCTCAGTAAACAAATAAGCTTCCTTACACCAGTTGTGATGGATGCAACCCCCTTGGGTGTCAATTTTGGTGACTGCAGTGCAGATGTTCCTCAGAACTCCACCTTCAAGAGAGGGGACATTGTCACTGTTGTTTTCTGGTCTGCTTGCCCCAGGAATGACCTCATGACGGAAGGTACATTTGCACTCGTGGAGAAGATTCAGGGCAAGGATTCGTGGGTGCCAGCTTATGACGACGATGATTTCTGCCTTCGCTTCAAGTGGTCAAGACCCTCAAGACTGAGCACAAGGAGTCGGGCAACCATTGAATGGAGGATTCCTCAGTCGGCCACTCCAGGTGTGTATAGGATAAGACATTTTGGTGCTGCAAGGAGCCTCTTTGGTGCAGTCCGCCATTTCTCTGGGTCATCCAGTGCCTTTGTTGTAACATGAGCAATTACATTTGATGTTATCATAGTTGTCACACGTAAGAACATAACCAGATTGAATAATTAATCAATCAATAGGAAGTGTTATTACATGGTTTTACTGCATTGATTTCCCTCGCCTTGTAACCTTGGACTCGTGTGAATCAAATAGGAACTCTCTGAGTGTTCTACGAAATATTAGACCATTTAATAAGGACTTGTGTATATGTTTTGTTACGCCTTTAATAATACCTGGAACTAATATAGTTATTGTTTCTTCTTCTTAGCCAACAAACAACAAAGTCAAAGGTTAACTGGTTGAAACCATACAGAGCATTCATATCATAACAGAGAATGGCATGGAGTCGTAAATAATGGTGATAGCTTATGGTTCTTCCTTCTGAGTTGGGGATTTTCGTCTATAAAGCTGGAGATGACCGCAAACCAACTCTCGATTGGCTTGTTACTTTTTATCTTCTTTTAAGCCCTCAAAAAGTGAAATTTGACAATCTGAATGGGTTTCGTTGTCAACCAATGCCAACAGCCTAAAGTCACGTGTAGAATATGTAAGACGGGAGGTAACAGTAAAGAATCTCAAGGGGAGTTAGCATCGATCGCTATTTGGTAAGTGGCAACAATAAAGAATCATTTGTAATAGTTACTTGCATCCAAGAAGTTTGAAAACATGGATAAGGAATGTCTAAGCCACAGATTGTTAGGTCCCAATCAAAGCTAAATCAATTCTTTAATGGAAAAAAAAAGTATTATGCTTATGGTGAGAATAAACCAGTAAGTTTAATTAGAATAAGCTCCTTTCATTGATGACTGAATGGAGACTTAAATACACAGAAAACTCAACTACTTTTCTACTTCTTAGGTCACGTATCTGAAAGACAGGATCATATCTGCAAGATTACTTAAAATAACAACTACTTCTATTCTTAAGCAAGCAACTAGCGATAAAATAACAACTGTTTAGACCCATAATCTCCATCATGCTGCATGTACTGGCTTTCTTGTAAAAATCCATGCAATCATGCATGCCAAACCAAAATATTAGTAAAAATATTTGGGATTCTTCATCGACATTCTTTGGGATCTTTTGGGCTTATCAATACCGACTCCTCTGAGAGTAACCTTGTCTTTAAGGTTGAGGTTGATGAATTTGTCTTATCCCTCTTGTGAGTCTATGCTGCGTCCTCCACTGGTAAATTTTTCCATTTGACCAAACTTCGTGCAATGAACTTAGATCCTTTCTTAACCCAACGGTTATCCAAAATCATTTTTGGTTCCACAATTAAATCACCATCGGTAGCCATGGGTGGTAACTCCGCACCAGCAGTAATTGTTTCTCCTAGTTTCTTCTTTAAGAGAGATACATGGAATACCGGATGAAAGCGAAAGCCTTGTGGCAAGTTGAGCTTATAGGCCACTTTTCCAATTTGTTCTTCAATCTGGTAAGGTCCATAGAACCTACTGGCAAGCTTTTGATAAGTTATTTTAAACACCGATTGCTGGCGGTGGGGATGAAGTTTCAGAAATACAAAGTCACCAACTTGGAATTCAATGTCCCGCCTTTTAGAGTTTGCTAGCTGTTTCATGCAATTATTTGCTGCATGTAAATTTGATTTCAGCTGTCGTAACATGGCATCCTGTGAAATTAGACTGTGTTCGACTTCATTAACCAGGCAATTTCCTTCTTGGTAATGTGGAATTGTTGGTGGTGGTCTACCACATAAAGCTTGGAAAGGAGTCATTCCTATAGACACATGACATGTAGTATTATATCAAAACTTCGCCTGTGGAAGGAAGAAATACCACTTATGGGGTTGTTGATATGCAAAACACTGAAGGTATTGTTCAATGCAACGGTTGACCATTTTCATTTGTCCGTTTGTCTATGGATGGTAAGATGAGCTCATCTTCAGCTAAGTGCTCGACATTTTGAAGAACTGATGAAAATTGGTTCACGATCGCTACTGATAGACTTGGGCATGCCATGAAGGTTCACCACCCCTTCAATGAACTGTTCAACCAAAAGTTTTGCCGTATACGAAAGTTTAAGAGCCATGAAGTGCGCTAATTTTCTCAATCTGTCAACCATAAATATAATTGCATTCTTACTATTTGAAGGTGGTAGACCATCAATGAAGTCCATTGTGATGTCATCCCAAATTTGGCATGGTATTGGCAGTGGTTGTAGAAGCCTAGCTGGTGACAAAGTCTCACTCTTAATGCGCTGACATACTTCACAAGAAGCAACATAATTCTTCACAGCTTAGTGCATGGATGGCCAATAAAATTGTTGTGCTAGTCTCTTGTATATTTCAATACCCCTGAATGTCCCCCAATGCGTGAATCGTGGAATTCTCGTAAGAGTTGTTGGATAACACTAGATTGTGGAGGCAACACTAAACCATTGCGCTAGCTATAAGGATTGCCTAGGTGTCAGTTGTTTTTCTGCTAATCATCTTCATGTAAGGATTGCGAATAACTTCTGATTTGATTACATGAAGAAATGCCAGCATTTCCTTTGCATAGACTGGCCATAAACGTTTGGTGATGCCCAAGGCCCAACTAATGAATGCAGTAGGCTTCCCTTGTTGATTCAAAATTGCACCTATGCCATCACCAAATGCATCTGATTCAATGATGAATGGTTCATTGAAATTTGGCATTGTAAGTGTTGGCATAGACGTCATAGCTGTCTTGAGTTCCTCAAAAGCACTTTCTGCTTCATCTGTCCAGGCGAATTGTCCCTTTTTTAGAGGGGTTGTGAGAGGACATGATATGAGTCCATAGTTGTGGACAAATTTTTGGTAATAACCTTCCACGCAGCTTTGAGACATTAGTAGGCCTAGGCCAATTCAACATGGTTTTAATTTTTTCTCGATCCACCTTGACCCCTTGAGGAGTGACAATATGCCCCAAGTATTCTAACTTTGGAGACCGAAGGACATTTAGTGAGTTTGATAAAAAAAACATGTTGCCTTAATATTTCAAAAGCTTTTGAACATGTTCAAGATGCATGGTCCAATTGGGGCTATGAATTAAATGTCATAAAAAAGACTATTATAAATTTTCGAAGGTAAGGGCGAAAGATGGAATTCGTGATTGCTTGAATGGCAGATGGAGCATTACGAAAGGCAATTTTACAGGATGGACTTGTACCTGATGGTATCCTGCCCTTAAGTCAAGCTTGGTGAAATATGTAGCTCCATGGAGTTCATTAAGCATGTCATCAACTATAGGAATTGGGAAACGCTCTTTGATTGTTACAACATTAAGTGCACAATAATCAATGCAAAAATGTCATGATCCCTCCTTTTTCTTGACCAATAAAACAGGAGACAAAAAGGCACTGGTACTAGACCTTATGAGCAATAATTGTAACATGTCATGAACTTGTTTTTCAATTTCAGATTTTTGAAAATAGACATATCTATATGGTCTTACGTTGATGGGTTCAGTGCCTTCCTTCAAGTTGATGTGATGGTCTACTTCTCTAGTGGGCGGGAGCTTCGAAGGTTCTTGGAAAAAATCTTGATACTACTACAATAACGGTTTCATCTCAAGATGGACATTTGTAGGCTTGAATGTGGATTGAAGGAAAATAGCAAACATGGAGCTCCGTTATCATGCATCCTTGGAAATAGCTTGCATGGATGTAGATTGTATGATTGTGTGTTCAGCCTTGCAATTTTTGAGTTTGGTTGTTCCATTGAAATTCTATAGTTAATTGCTTCCAATTACATGCCATCGTTCCCAGTTGTGCCAACCAATGGATTCCTAAGACCACATCCAACCCGATTAATGGTAGAGCGTACAAAGTGAGGACAAAAGGAATACCTTGGAGCAGAATCTGAACATTATTGAATCGTCCTTGGCATTTTAATGATTTCCTATTTTCTACTTTGACATCAAAAAGTTTAGTTGAAATTATTGGTAATTGCAATATACTGGCCAAATAAAATTGTGAGTAAAATTGCTATCAATTAAGACTACCACCTCATAATGACTGATCTTTGCCATCACCTACATTGTTTTATGAGTTGTCTGTCCTGAGAATGCATGAAGCGATATCTCCAGATGAAAATCTGTTGGATCTTCAATTTCATCATCCTGTGGACATTCAGTGTTGCCTTCTAATAGTAGAAGTTTTGTCCCTTTACATTGGTGACCTGGTATAAATTTTTCATCACAATTCAAACAAAGCCCCTGTGCCTGCTTTTTTTTCCATCTCACCCCAGGTGAGTCGCTTCATTGGAGGATACGTTGTGCTCTTATTTGAAATTGAAGTAACTTGTGGAATAAAAGACCGTGCTACTTTCTTTTGTCG
>JAOTIZ010000008.1:26201229-26211625 GCA_027123425.1 Erythroxylum panamense | reverse complement strand
TCAAGGGCAAAGCATATTGAAGTTAGACATAATTTTATAAGAGACTATGTATAGAGAGGGATCATCAATCTACAATTTGTTGAGATGAATCAACAATGGGTAGATATCTTCATGAAACCCTTAAGTGAAGACAAATTCAAGAAAATCAGACAAAACCTAAATATGGTAATGTTAAATGACGATTCGTCTGACACTCCATGGCCTAGACGATTTGTCCAGAAGAAGTTGAAAAGTCATAAGTTTTCAAGTAAAATAACATCGGTAAGTTACGAACGGTAACTTTTCAAGAGTATGTATAAAAAGGAAATCTTCTTAAGATTCTAAAACACCTTACACTCTAAAATTTTCTTGAAAAACTTTGAAACCGACTTATTTAGTGCTCTCAACAAAGACAATCCAACACTCTATTTTAAACTTCAAATTCTTCTTATTTCATATCTTTATCTTTTTATATACTAGCCTCGCTTCATTAAGAGAAATACATTTAGGTGTTTAGTGTTTATTTGTTACAGAAAAAGAATGCCGAAATCTCTTGTCTATGGGAGATTCGCCAATTTCACTTCCTTGAAGAAAAATCATATGGATATCGAACCAGAGATATAAGCAATTGGCTGGAAAATTTTCTTTAACATCTGAGAGTGGGTAAATCTGAATGAATATATGAGTTCTAGAAGAATGACAAGACGGTAGACAACACTTTGGTATCGATGGTAGATGGGTTGTTGGTAATAGTCACACAAGATTCTATTGAGAAGGCTATTGGGTGTCCAAGCATTGGAGCAAAATTGTTTATCAATACAAAATGGATCGCTCAAAGTCATATAGACAAAGCTAACATCAATCGACAACTATATGAATGCAGTAATCCAGTAGTCAAGAAGTCTTCAACCCTCATTCTGAAGGCTAGGGTTCTTCATTCACTTCTTCTCCATTGTATCCTACCAAGAGCAGGATCAAAGGACATGGTGACAATGAATGATGAACTTTTTTTGTTTCATCTACTTACTCACCAACCTATTAATCTTCCGTTCTTGATTATGAAGAACATGGTAAAGGCTAGGGAGGATTATTATGTGAAGAGTGGTTCTTTACCATACAGTATGTTGTTAAAAAGATTCTTCAAAGAATTTGGAATCCTACTTGATAGAGGAAATAGAGTAAAGATGAATATTAAGAGTGTTATTAATGTCTCTACTATTCACAAAATGGGAATCAAGACTAAAGCTGAAGCGAATGTAGATTTTACACCGAAAGCAAAGTCTGAGGGGGAGCTTTTAGTAAGACGAAGCAAGAGTGAACATGTTCCTTCTAAAATACAAGCAAAACCTTGATCGACAGGAAGAATATTCGCAGAGGAAAAGGTTGAACAATCGTCTGATGTGCCAATACAAGTCAAGACGGTTCTAAAGACGGAGGAAAGCAAGGTTCAACAATCAACACACCAAGTGTCTTTAAAAAGGAAGGCTGAGACACTCTAATCAGAAAGGCCTAAACAGTCAAGAAGGTCACCAGGATTATTGACCTTAAGACAACAAGAACAGAAAAACAGAAAGTTATAATTCTTGGTGGAGATTCTGAGAAGCAAGAGCAATAACAGTAACCTACCAAATCAATTGTCTCTATCCCTCAAATTCAATCAGCACAATCATCTGGAGAGACAAAGATAAAAAGGAAGTTAGTATTTGAGAGGAAGAAGCCTCAACAACAACTCGCTTCCAAACCAGCAGAAGAACAAAAGAAGATGAAGATTAGTCAGAAAAAGGTTTCTTCATCTAATGTTTCACAAAAGGCATAGACTGTTAAACACCAGCTAGTACTTTACAACCCTCCTCATATAATAAAGAAAAAGGATTTGAAAATGAAGGTCATAAAAGAATCAATACCTGATCGAAACAGAAGTTCAGTTATTATTAGAGAACCTTCTAAGCAGACAGTCAAGGTACAAGTTGAGCTTATACTATTAAAAGATCAAACGATACATCTTTTAATTCATGAAGAATGAAGACTATATGGTATTCTGTGAGATGAAAAGTCAGAACCATATCTAATGAAGATTACAAAAGATCTTTATACAATTTATCCGATAACAACTAGGACAACAATCAAGATTGTACCAGATGTACAACCAAGATGTCCAACAACCATAATAAATGGAGGAAAAGGGAAGAAGAAGATGTTTCCTGAAGGGAAAGAAGATGATCTTATAGAAGAACATATTCAAGTGGCAGTGAAGAACATAAACAATGTATGTCATGCAGCTCAACCTATAGGTGTCTATGTATCACATCACATATCAAGGTCATCAGGAAGTCAATTTGGAGTATCTACCAAAGATGAAAGTTTCAAGGTAGTTGGCACAATTTCAGAAGGAAGGTACAGAAGTATCAAAATTGAAGGTATCAATTTTAACTTAGAAACCTTTGTGCATTTAATCATTCATTTCAGACCCTTAGGTTTCATATCTTCAGTTAAAATGTTTTACTCCTTCTTGGGCAACCAATTTACAAACTACTCAGACCTGATGATCTTAATATCTCTGTAGGAAAACAAACCTTCAAATTACCCTCAATCAAAATCATAGAATTAGTCGATACACCTAAAAAACCATATGTTTTTTAACACCCTCATCCACTTAGTGAAATAATACAAGATGCTACTGTTAATTCGGAGTTCTTGAAACATTTCATCAAATGGATTGAAGCTAGTCAGAAGCAGATGGAAGTTCAGGAAGCCTTAGCTAAAAACATTGAGGAAAATCATACTAAGGTTGATGAACTAGGTGATGCAGTGGGTGATCTTCATGAAGAAATAGCACTTCTACATGTTTCTATTGAACAATAGCTCAAGACGATCTGCACTGATATTCAACATATGCATTCTGAAATTCTAAAACATCTAAAATGAACTATCTTTTTGATTAATAACAAATAAGGGGAGAAAAGTGGAGTACATTAGAAAGCAATCATTGTATATTTTATGCATATCTTATGTATTGCTTTAATTGTTATTCATCTAAATTTTATTTGGTTATTCGTCTATCGTCTGAGTATTATGTTATCTTCTAATATTAAGATTATTTGTTATCATAAAAAAGGGGGAGATTATTAAGTCAAGAAGACTTCACTTCTTCTATTAATTTTGATGAAAATCAAATAATAATAATCATAGAAGTGTGTGAATTGTTTTGATGAGTTTATTATGTACGCAGAAAAATGTAAATAACACAAATCGTTAACCCCAGACGATACAGAAGACTCAAAGTCAACCTAAGACAATACTTAAGACTCAAGACGATAAAGGTTAACTCAAGATGATATTTAAGTAAAAGTTGAAAATGACAAAGCATTGTAGATAGACCAGACGAAGCGCAACACCAGACGAAGTACAACACTGGATGAAGCATAACACCAGACAAAGCATAATACTAAACGATGTAAAAGAAAAACATTCTAGAATGTCAATCAGTTAGTTAGTTGGAGTTAGATACAGGACCCAACTAATAACAGTTTCTAGAAGATTCAATAAGCCAATTTCTCAAGAAGACAGTTGAAGATTTAGGCTATAAATACTAGTTATAGTAGTAAACAAAAAACAACACAATACAAGAGAGAAAACTTGATTGTACAAAACTTACTTAGATAAACTCTGTACTCAAGCATGAAAGAAAAAGAGCAAATACATCTGTAACGTGAAGCTCAAACAATATCTTTCCAATCGAAAGAAAGGTTAGAGCCTAGAGAGGCTAAGGAAGCAGATAAAGAATATTTTGTGAGAGAGACTTGAAAAGGCTCTGTAATTGTAGAAATAATACCTGTAACGTTGAACAGTATAGTGAAATCTTAGACAAACTCTGAGGAGTGGACATAGCCTAAGGTTAAGGGTGAACCAGTATAAATCACTGCGTCATATTCTCTAGCCCTTATCTCTTTAATTTTCTTGTTGTTAGAAGAATAGATAATAATTTTCGCTATTGCATTGTTCATCAAATTAAGTGAATTGTTTTGTAATCATCTAAATTTGCAAAGAAATTCAAGAAGATTTTAAAGATTAATATTTTAAACGATTTAATACAGCTCAACCCCACTTCTTGTGTATTCTACATATTATACGTGTTTTCTATATTAACAAGTGATTTACTTCATGTATCTACTATAATTAGATTCAATTTTATTAATAAAAACATTCAGTTAAAAGATTCATGTAACACCTCACTCTCACAGGATACGTACTCGACATCTATGGTGATATTCGAGTACGTACCCCGCAAGGGTGGCATATTAGAATAGTCAAAATTCTTTAAAATAATATACACGCATGCGGAAATCATTAATCAAATCGGGCCCACTTTATTTAAAAAATTTCCATTCACAAGTGTTACAATAGCCACTTGGGCCCATTTCAGATATAAAACAGTTGCAATCATAAAGTCATTTTATTACCAAATCATAAACATAAACTTTGTATAATTCTTACAGAACATAATTCAAAAACACAAAATCACTAAAGACATATGTAGGTGCAAACTGATCCCTACCCTTAATCCATATTTGATCTCAGTGGCTATACTTCACTTAACCTAACTGAAAAATTGCTCAGAACCAGAAAATCCACGTTGCAATTTATATGAGTTTTGCGAACTCAATGAGTGAACCATCATCGATGATTTCACCCAAGGAAAATACACAAATCACATATCTCACATATATTCATTCAGATCATGAATAATTTAATAATCACATTATCATGGTATACCATATTATCATTGCGAATTCAAAACAGATAATTACAAATACAAATGCATATGAGACTCCAAATTTGTTATTATTGTTGTGATCGAGTGCTTTTCACAAACATATACAGATATTGGCCCATTGGGCTCAGCCAAAATAGAAATCATAGAGTAAAGCTCCACATGCAGAAACAAAAAATCATGGAGCAAAGCTCTATATGTAAGTGCTTTTATATTGGCTACTCCGATCATAACGCCTTTATCTAAACAAGCATTTTATGAAATGCATCAAATACAGAATATTTCGTGCATAATAGTCATATGTGTTGCAGAATTATAATCTCATAATCATCAGACCTAAGTCTGGCATTCAACTTTCGTTAAGAATACAAATATCATTCATAATTTCACAGCAATCAAAACACTTCCAATACATTCCCAAATATTAACTCCTTCGACTTTAAGTCCAAAATTTATAACAAATCACAAACAGTTAATAATTGGAAGTTAAACAAATTCAATCAATCCTAGGAAAAATCACCTAGGTTGACTTACAGTACACTCCGATAATGCTATTGCCTGGATGGTTCGACAATGTTTGATTGACGTCCAATGTGCTTCTCTATATCATACAAAACATATTTACAAATATCACACTTTTGCACAAATGTATAAGCATGTCTTTACACACATCTATGTATATCAAAAATGCACAATGCATGTTCAATGACAATCTCGGTTATGTTATCAAATTCTTATCACTATATCATTCAGATATCAAAATCATAAATATCATTAGTACTTAGGGTTTGGACCATAATAAAACAGTGTGAAGTTAATTTCATAACTTAATTGATCATTTCAGACTTTTCTAATAATATGCTTGTCGGGTCAACTTTGCATATTCATTCTGATAAGGTAAAAGACACAATTAGGCAACACTTCCTTCTAGAAAATTGTTCTCCAATGTATTAAGTTTCTAATGACACTAAAATCATTCAATTTGGTTTAGTACTTTGAAAGTTATACTCCAATTATTTTTAGACTATTCTCATTATGAAACAATACACTTTACTCAACTTCCATCCAGAAATTGAAAGTCTTAGAGACTAAATTACAATTTGCTTTCTTAACAATTTTGTAGTCCCATGTCTCTTGGTTACTCCAAATTAAAAATCATCCCATTTGGATAACTATAGAAGTAGATATAACTGAAATACCAAAGCATGTTTAGTGAAACCATACCAGTTATCATATTCCAGTACTCCTCAACATTTTCATCCTAAATCCAATAATCCCACTAAATAAATTAAGTCACAGCCATGCAACATAAACTCATGAATGTGCAAGAGTCATAGGTGTGTAACAAAAACTCATGTCCGTGCACACCAATGAAATTAAATCACGATTGTGAGACTTCAACGCACGACCGTGCACACCAAATCAGAGCCGTCCCACATTTTTAACTCAATCTCTCTCAAACGATTTTAAATGGCTATGCTTTTTGGTGAAGATGTAGATTTGTGTGTTAGCAGTCTAATGGTTCAAGAATAAAATCTTTTGGACATCGGGTGAAGAAGTTATAAGAAAAAGATTGAAGGATGTTTAGAACAAACTGTTCCAGAAAAACAGTTGAATGTCACGATCATACGAACCACTAGCAGGTCGTGATCATGCTGAAGAGTGATCATGCTGAAGATCTTCTTTCTTCTCTTTTTCATCGAATATTTCTCCTTCTTCTCCTTCCATACATTTTTTTTCCATATTTCTCATTCCTATCTCATTCAATCTATGACTCCATTGTTTTCTCCTCTTTTCGACTTCCATTATAGCTCAAAAACATCCATAACAGATCAAAATCAAGATTACACACTAACACTTAAAATAGAACATATACGGACATTCACCAATTTCTGCACTTTTCATTTTTCTGCATTCCTCATTTTCATCAACAACTTCATTTCAACGTAAACTTTTCATTTTATCAACTTTATACCATGACTTCACCAAATCTTCATTTTATATCATTAAACTCATCTCTATAAACACTTCACATGTTCATGCATGAACAGTAAAAACAACCATATATGTATTTCTCTAAACCATAATAGAGACATCAACTTTCATGAACTCATATCCAAAACAGATTCTATTTCGTACAATTTTAAACAATTCCTTTTTCACAAATCCATCCTCTAATTCATTCGTCACTAAACCTACACTTCTCAAACCCACTCATGCATGTATGTATTTACATTGTAAAACATCATCAAAATCAATTACTTCATTCAACAATAGTTCTAGCGATGAGAAAAGAATAGCAATTAGCTATTCGGTGATAAATAACCAGAAGAGTGTTTTGGTGATTCCAGTAAGAACAAACGAGATACAGTAACCTTTCTTTACTTAAAACAAGACTACATGGCTATCTAGTAATAACAAACGAGATATAGTAACCTTTCTTTACTCAAAACTATGGCTATCTTGCATGTATTACATGTGTCATTGTTCCATACTGCCATATGTCACCGTACATGTAAACCATTTGTCAATATTTAATCAGTCCACATGTCAGACTAGAATTGGCCCAATTTTAACATTTTTCCTATTCTAAAAATACTCCAAATTCCAAAATTCACTAAAAATTCTGAAATACACTAAATATATCAAAATTGCCAAATCATATTTTAATCGCATTAATAACTCAATTATATCCAAAAAAATTCAATGAATGCATGTACAGTCATATTAATGTACAGAACTCATTATTATTGCATATGTGTATGTCATATCATGCATAAGCATGAATTGTACGTTCTAATTTCTCAGTAATTTCTTATGTTCACTATTCAAGCCTTATCATGGGTAACGTGATGTTACATTTCATATCAAATATTTATACAAAATATACACTTAACATATTCAAACCATGGTATAGTTAATATAAAATTTTCAAAATAAATAAGACTTCAATATGCAATAACATGAATATAACTAAAAAGACATAATCCAATCTAGCTTCCTTTCATCTGTCATAAAATCTATATAAATCTTTTATAGCTTTTCCATATTGTACACTCTTAACACCTAATTCTTCTAAGGAATTCAAATATTCCATCATTATATCAGTCTCTTAATTAACTGATGAAGCTCCAAATCCATTCTCAAAATGGATGATGTTACAGTGAATTTTTTTCCAACTAAATAATTCTTTCTGTTGTATTGTTAATACAATTTTCAAAATAGATAAGACTTCAATATGCAATAACATGAAAATATAAATAAAGAGACATAATCCAATCTAGCTTCCTTTCATCTACCATAAAATCTATGTAAACCTTTTACAGCTTTTCCATATTCCACACTCTCAACACCCAATTCTTCTAAGGAATTCAAACATTCCATCATTATATTAGTCTCTTGATTAACTAATCAAGCTCCAAATCCATTCTCAAAATGGATGACGTTAAAGCCAATTTTTTCAACTAAGTAGTTCTTTCATTTTTATTGTTCACCAATTATAATTAAGACCTCTTTTAACAAGATTAGATGAATTGAAGCAAACCTCACAATAAGTGAAAAGGTTTTGTCATAATTGATTCCCTCTTATTATGTATCTTTTTGTCATAAGACATTCTTTATATCTTTCGATACTACCATCAACATTTTGTTTTGTTTTGAGAACCTATTTGTTTCTAATAGCTTTACCCTTATTAGGGAGATCAACTAAGTTTGACACTTGATTTGAGCTTAAAGAAGTCAATTCTTCTTTCGTTTTTCTTATTTATTCTTCTTAGTAGGACTATTATGGTCCTTGTATACATTCCTTGGCTTATTGTCTTCTAGTGGAATAATCATGTGAATTTCTACTTCTATTTCAAAATGAAGTCGGGGAATCTTTCCACAATTACTTTAGCATAAATGTGGTTCATGAGAAATAAATTCATCAATATCTTGATTACTCCCACTCAAATCAGATACGATAGGTAAACTTTGAATGGATTGTAATCTTAACTATTCTTGAGTTTATTCTTCAAGTTTTAGATTACTCCAACTAGGATAAAGTCCCTTGTTATGATTCTTAGTAATGGAATCATTCTAATTAAAAGTTTCATATAGAAATAGATCTTTTCTATTTACCCTTGCTTTGAAAAATCATTATCTAAGAATGTGACATCTCGTGATTCAAACCTTGTTTACCTATAAACACATATTGTTTTGAACGTTTAGAGTATCTAATAATGATAATTTTCTTCCCTCTTTATTTTAGTTTTCCATATCTATGAGAGAGATGATGAACATAGGTAGCATATCCCCATGGTCTTTGATGTTCCATGTTTGGTTTTTTTCCTGTCCATAACTCATACGGAGTGTTTGTAACTGATTTTGTGACCCTAACAGGTGATATATGGATTTTCTTGTGCCATCATAGGCGTAACCATCTCTACTAACATTCTATTAAATCTTTCTGTAGCACCTTTTTATTGTAGGGTTCATGGAATAGTTAATTTTCTTTCTATTCCTTTTTTATCACACAACATCTTAAACGTGTTAGACAAGTAATCTTATCCTCGATCAGTTCTTAATTATTTTTTCTTGTCTAATTAATCCTCTACTAAATTCATATAGTTTATGAAATAACTTAATTCTTTCGATTTATGATGAATCAAATAGACACTATCATACGGAGTATTATTATCTATAAAAGTGATGAAATAAATAGTCCACACCATGCTCTTATATTAATCAAACCACAGATGTCTGAATGACTCAATTACGATAGATAAGAAGCTTATGTTCCCTTTCTAAATGGCTTTCATGCCATTTTACCTACTAGACAATGTTTACAAATAGGTAAATCTACTTAATATAAATTACCTAATAAGCCTTCTTTAGCTAACCAGCTTATTCAATTTTGAATAATGTGACATAGTCTAACGTGCCACAAAATTACATCATTATTGGAATTCCTAGATGATGTAAACAAAGAATTTCTTATTATTTGAATAAGCAACATCCAAAACAATAAAACCATCGATCATATAACCATGACCACAATAATTTGTCCAAGATATAAAATTCATAGCACCATTGTGGAAATTTACATCAAAAGTAAGACTTATTAAAACCAACACATAAATCAGATTTTGTTGAATCTTTGGAGCATACAATACTCTATGTAAGATAAAGGATGGACCATTTTACATGTCTAATCTGTAGGCTTCAGTCCTTTCTATATCAACTCTTGAATTGTTTCCTACATAAATTTGTCGTGTTCCATATGAAATTTTCTTGAATTTTATAAAGGCATCTTTATCATTCACTACATAGTTGGTTGCTTCTGAATCTACAATCCACAAAGGATGTGATCTAGTTAGTAAAATAGAATAAGAGACATTCATAAAACAAATGTTTTTACAATAAGATAGTATCTTTTTGGGTTTTTCTACAATCACAAACAAAGTGACCATTATTTCCACAATTAAAGCACTTGATTATTTCCATGTTTTGTTTTTTAAAAGGATGCTTTTCTATTTTACCTTCTTTGAGTCTTAAGTATAGTGGTTGGTTTTATAGCCTTTTTCCATTTTGATACACCATTATGTTCATGCTTCTATTTCATAGCTCCATATGAGCTAGAACTAATTACATATACCTCTAAGGACA
>JAOTIZ010000008.1:26181717-26199558 GCA_027123425.1 Erythroxylum panamense | reverse complement strand
AAGTATGTTTTCACAGCAGGCCCATTAATCTTCCGCGGTTCTTTGCTTTAATTGCATAATCAGCACGTTTCATGGGTCCAGCGCCACGCTTTCAGTTAGGATGTTGGGCTCCGGTAGCGGGGTTCAGCATCCGATGTTGGGCTCCGGCAACGGGGTCCAGCAATGCAATTCGGTTCAGTATCCTTCAAGTTATACCTAAATACTATAGGCTGTTCTCATATCGCAATGGGATCCAAAAACTCAACTTCAAGTCAAATTTTGAAACTCTTAGAAACAAAATTCAAATTCTATTCCTTCATGAAAAATATATCCTTATGTATATATTTTAATATAAACTTAAAATAATCCCATTTGGATGTATAGATATCATGTTATGGCCAAAATACCGATGTATGTTCGGTGAAAACACTACAACTAACATATTCTAGCAATTTTTCTTCACCAATATCACATGCATTTCAGTCCAATTCAAACATTATTCTTATATCATTTGACATGTCAAAACTCAAATTGTTACTTACCTATTAGGTTTCCAATTCAGCTCAAAACCCCAGATTATACTAGTCCTCCCAAGCAAGCAAAAATCAATGCAAACTTATATTCACATTCAGCTAGTTTTCTAGCAATTTGGTAAAGGATATACGTATGGGTTTCATGAGAAAAATTGGCTAGGGTTCAAGCAAAAGTATAGAGAAAGATCTGGAGCAATTTTAATGAAGAAACAAAGGAAAGAAATACCAAAACTTAGTTGCAGAAACTGGCTACATCATATGCTAGGTGTCAACGTCTAAACTCACCATATTTCTTAAGGCATGTAATACATTTGTCCATTTCCTATGTTGCCATTAGTCACACAATAATAGGTCCATTTTTCACATACTAATTGATCCAATTGTCATTTAATTACTAGTCCATTTATCACCTATTTAACTATGCCAATTGTCACTCAATTATAGGTTAAATCATCCAAAATTTTCATGTATGAATTTATCCTACCAGTAGGCATTTGTCCTAGTCCAAGTGTACATTTTAATCCATCAATTTTCCAATCCATAACATTTAATTACAAATTTTTTAATTGAAATCCATTCATACCAAATTCAAGACATATCAAAAATTCACATCATGATCGCTTAACATTTTTCACACCCCGGAATAAGTCAATTGAGTGCATATTCTAACTTGTAATGTGCACAAATTTCAATTCGTGTATGAAGGCTAATGTTATGCATGTATATGCAATATTTAATCTAGGGTTAAACCCTAAGCATATTCCAAAAAAAATGAGATATTACATTGTGGAAGCTACGTTATGGTATAAGTAATTATTATTCTACTCCTTCTTGTTGTTCAAGGTGTGATACCATTTAAGAGTCTTTATTTTGTAGTTATCCACCATTGTTGGTGATGGTTTTAATACTTGTTGATCCCTAAATTGTTAGGAGGACTAAAAATTAGTGTACCTATTATTTTTATAATAGTGGAGATTATTTTATTGGCTTTTTCTTAACACTAGGAGTTTTCCATGTTAAAAAATTCTAGTTCCTGTTGATTGTTATGTGGTATATTTGTGGAGCCCATATTATTTTTTGCTGGGGAGAAAAAGAATTATTATATTGCTTTTGTTTGTGTATGTACACACTTATGTGTTTGATCTTTCTCCCAATAAATGATATTAGAGCTAGTTTGTGGTATTGCTTTTGAAGTCATAAAATTGGAAAGCAACATAAGTAAAATGATTAGTTTAAATGGATATAATTATGTTATTTAAAAAGGCAAGATGGAATATTTGCCTTATGTAAAGAAACTTCATAAATCTATGTTTGTTACAGAAAAGACTATAAATATTATAGATGATGAATGGAACCTATTACATAGGCAAGTGTGCAATCATATTCGATAGTGGGTTGATGAAAATTTCTAGAACCATATAGCTGAAGAAAGTCATGCTAGGACCTTGTGGAACCAACTTGAATAATTATATTCTAAGAAAATGGGTAATAACAGAATGTTCTTAATCAAGAAATTGATATTCTTGAAATATCCAAATAGGTCCCAATTATTGATTACACGAATAATTTTCAGGGAGTTATGAATCAACTTACTAGTATATGAGTAAAGTTTAAAGGTGATATTCAACTTTTGCTCCTTTCTGTCTCATTGCTAAAGTCATACGAAACATTCAAGACTTCATCGTTTAATTATGTTCTTGATGGCATGATGTCCCTGGAGCTTGCTAAGAGTAACATCATGAATGAAGAGATGAGAGAAGAAAATCATTAGGATCCTCTTCATATTCAGAGGTCTTGTTTACTAAATCAAGGGGGAGAACACAAACTAGAAACTCCTAGAAAAGTGAAAGATGCAGTAAGTCTAGAGGGAAGTCAAAGTCACAAAAAGATATGAAATCTCATCGTTACTAGAAAATGGGTCATATGAAAAAGGAATGCAAGTTGCTTAAGTGAGAGAAATCAAGGGAAAAAGGTGAAGAAAAAAAAAGAAAAAGATGCCACTACAGTTGTATTCAATAGTGATGTTGTTATTGTTGGAAAAGGTGGTCATATTGCATGCTAGAACATTAGTTCGATAGTGGACTTTGGTGTCATATTTTATGTGGTGCCAGATCAAAAGCTCTTATCCTATACCATGAGTAAATTTGGTAAAGTGAAGGTGGGAGACTATAGAGTATGCAAGGTAATTTGTATAGGAGATGTTTTGTTAGAGACCAACATCAAATGCAAGTTTCATTGTTATATGCATTCTTAGGATTGAGGTTGTTCAACCCCATTAATTAGGGCCAATAACATGTGGCTCGAAGTCATCATGATGGTCCATTATGGTTAATTTCCAGAATCCACCGATTTCACATAAAGTTTCAATATTTAACTTATATGGTCGATCTTACAATTGAAACTATAATTATCTCAAGTTACCTTGCTCAAATTAGAGGGATGTGAAGAATGCAATGGTGAGCTCTTCATAAATGACAAAGCTAAAATGCATAAAATTTTCCCATTGAATTCTACTTCCTAAGTTGTGAACCTTTTCTCTCAATCCAATTCTTTATAATATTTCAAAGTCTAAATTTTTGGGCATAAGAATCTTTTTAAGGCTAAAGGTTTTGAAATGGTTACCTTCCTTTTCAAAGTCACTAGAATTCGCTATTCATGCCTCGACACTTGTGCTTTGCCCTTTCCTTAAATGTGCTTAGCCGTTTGATTAATTCGTGAACCCAATTGGACTGAGAGATGCATGAAAAGTGTATAAAGAGGAAGTACATTGAGGGGGATTATAGATAGAAGTGAGAGGATTTGAGTTTCTTGATTCTAGAGAGAGAGTATGAGAGTGTTGTGGATAAGAAAAATGAGGGAAAGAGTGAATATATAGGTTAGGAGGAAGAAAGGAGGGGTAAAATTGAGAAAAAGTTTTGAAATTTTCGCATCCCCATTTTGTCCCACCACAGGTCACGATTGTGACCTTTGTGGGTCATGATCATGATAGAAGGGATTTTCAGGGTAAAGCAGGGTCACGATCATGACACTGGGAATTTTTACACTCCTTTTCTATTTTTGATTCTTTTCTTCGTGTTACTCCTAAATTCCTTCCCTACCTTATATTTTCATCATCACCTCATTTTCTTGTTTTTCATACCCTTCAAATCCATTGTGAAAAAGAGAGAGAGAGAGATAAAGAAAACTAGTTTGATTTTTCCAAGATATTAACTTGTATCGAAAAACATGCAAAAACATAATTGGAAACCTAATCTAAAGCAACAGATAAAACAAAAAGAAAGGTTAAAATCACGGGTTGTCTCCTATGTAGTGCTTCATTTACCATCGCTAGCTCAACATACTTCTTTGTCCATGTTGGTTCAAACAAATCATGTAATTATAGCACCCCTATAGGTTTCATAACTTGCAAGTAAGCTACCAGATTGTGCTTACCTGCACCCTTCTTCCTCATCTTCTTCTTTTGATTATTCTTTCAAATTTGTGGCTTCTCTAGTGGGTCTTTGGGAGTATAACTCTGCTCAACTTTTTTCACAAGACTCATTTCTCTTGATAGCATCTATAGATTTGAAAGAATTTCTTGTACGATTAGACACTTTGAATGAAACCCTCTCATCCCCCATCTTTAGAGCTAACTTGCCTCCATCAACATCTATAAGAAACTGAGCGATAACTAAAAATGGTCATCCAAGGATAATGGATGTCTCCAGATCTTCCTCTATGTCTAAGATGATGAAGTCTGTGGGAAAGTTGAATTTATCAACCTTAACAAAAATGTCTTTGACTATACCCCTAAGATGGTGGATTGAACTATCAACCATCTACACACACATCCTGATTAGTATTGTTTCACATAACTCCATCTTTTTTCATAAAGTGTAAGGCATCATACTTATGTCAGCTCCTAAGTTTGCAAAAGCCTTATCCACTTTGACATTACCAATAGTACAGGGAATATAAAAATCCCCTGGATCATCTTAATTTTATGGTAGTGTTGCCACTTCGTTGGATTTCTCTTTGCTTAATACTTCACCTCCCAACTTCTTTGGTACCTCTCCATTTACTAACTTCTCTTTTACAAATTTCACAAGAGCAAGTCATGTTTTCAATTGCTCTATTATATAAAAAAAAAACCTCATTCAACTCTGTTTCTTATGGCTTTCTCTGCACTAGGATGGGGTATGGAATTGCAAGTTGATACACCTTGATTTTTGTCAAGTTATATTTACTTTGCAAAGAATTTTCGTTAAACATTTTCTTTTCTTCTTCCCTTTCTTCTTCAACTTGATTGAGCTTCTCTTTAGTGTCCTGGGTGATTGCCATTATTCTTTCCTTCAAATGTGTTTTTGTATTGCTCGGAAGGCTCCTCACATTTTATTCAAACAATGTATTTGACAATTGGCCCATTTAAACTTCTAAGTTATGGATGGAAGAGGCATGATTCTTTATTACTTGTTTGAACATTTCTTCCAACCTCTTATGAGCTTCATCTATGCATCTGATCTTGTCCAAGATTTTGTCTAACTTAGCGTCCATGGATTTTGGTTTCTCCATTCAAAATATAGGTGGCCTTTGATTTCGAAATTGACCTCCTACATTGTTTGACCAAGAAAAGTTCAAGTGGTTCTTCCACCCATGATTATAAGTGTTTGAGTAGGGATCATTCCCCCTACTCAACCAAATTATGTTCCCATGTAATTGAGTTGCTCTGGTTCTTTGTTTTGCATCAGAAAGTAGTCGATGGTATCATAGTTGTCATGTCTATACATTTCACATCTCTGCTGAATTGCTTTAATAGGAGATAAAGAGGAGGCCTTCATGTTATTAAGTTGTTGGGCTAAGTTGTCAATTTTAGCTTTCATTTTTGTTATTGAGTCAATAACTATGGCTCCCTTTTGCTCTCAGAGAGTTGTCTGTTGTCTAATTTTGTCAATCATCCAAAGACAACTATTACTTGTCATCTTCTCCAACAATTCCTCTACTTCCTCAACCATCTTCCTCATTAGAGATCCTCCAGATGTTCCATCTATAATGCCTCATGTGGATGGAGTAACTCTATTATAGAAGGTTTGTAGAAGGAATTCCTTAGGTAAATTATGATGAGGACACCTCTTTTACAAATCCCATGGATAAAGAAAAATCGTTTAAACATCAAAAGCAACAAAAACTAGAGCAAACATATAATAATGGATTCGAAATTGTAGCCAACCATTGCCCATTAGTTCTATACCCGATTTATAACTAGAGATCTTTGAAGAGCATCAAATCTTAATCTTTTCAGTCGAAGAATCATAGCTATCAGTGCATTAGCAAAGTAGACTTAGAAAGAGAGAGTACGGGAGGTCTCTCATATCTCCTAATGCTTGTGTATGCCCTACTGTTGTCTCTCGCACTTTCATTCTACGCTAAATCTTGATACCTTTCCTTCGTCTTTATAGATGGGACGGGAGCAGGGGAATAATAATCACATATTTTAAATTGTATCTTTCATTTTCTTCACCCCTCGTATTAATAGCTAAAATGAAAAAAAGGGGAATGTCAACGCATCTAGGTAAAAACCATTTATATCTATCAATAGACCCATTAAAGACCCGAACCATAGAGTACTTATTACTAGCACCATGGATATAAATGTTTTTAGATCTCACATTTCGAATTATACCTTTCCCATGCTTCGTAAAGTGACTCCCCATCACTTTGTTAGAAATTCGTGATTTCCTTTATTAACTTCATAGTCTTAGTAAGAGGGAAGTACTTATACAGGAACGCACGCACCAACTGCTCCTAGGTTGTGACATTTGCAAGAGTTAGCGAATGATACCATTTCTTATCTCTATCCCTTAGCGTGAAAGGGAAAACCTCATCCTAACGACATCTTTCGACATTCTATGATATCGGAAAGTATTGCATATTTCCAGGAACTACGTGAGCGTTAAGATCCTCATTAGTCAATCTGTAGAATTGCACATTTGTTTGCAACATGTTTAGCAAGGCTGGCTTAATCTCAAGTGAGGGTGCTTGAACTGGTGGTCAAGTCATACCTTGATACACAACGTTAAACCCCATTCTTATGAAATCCATAAGGGTTTGTGGCTAGTTTCCTTACTTTCCTCCTTGATTGAATTCTTGATAAAATTCTTTCGCTATTGGTTCTTAAATTTCTTCTCCTTGGTGTTTTACTCATTAAATTGCTCATTCCAAACCGGTGATGTTAAGTGTTAAGGTTTCAACGATCCGATTTGAACTCCAAGTAACTCTTATGTTCATGCAACTGCACAAACACAAGAGAGGCAAAAATTCCTTAGACTAAGAGAATCTAACTAATTCTAACTAACTCCCTAACAATGACACCAAATATTTATTGAGCAAGTTTTAATTATATAAAACGTTCAATACTTCGTAAGTGCAAGGGTCGTAAGTGTAGTAATTGAGGTGTCGATCCCACGAGGAATTAGTAAACTAAATGAATCCTAACTTATTCTAAGGTCTAGAAATTGTAATTAAATGAAATAAACACTAAAACAAAAATTTAAGCAATCGAATATAGATTCATTGAAATTCTAAATTAACGCAAGGATATTAAAATTGAGCACAACCAATTTACAAATAAAAAATCACACAAGGAAAGATTAAACAATTATGAGAAAAGGGGATTTATCCTATCATCAAATTCTAAATTGATCACTTTTGATTTAATCGGTATTGGTCCCAGAATTTCGAAGGGTGGATTATTCTTTCTTGAGTTGTAATCATTAAAATCTAAATAATAAACCCTAATTGAATCAAATTATTGAAATTGCAATCTCTCAATTAATAAAAACAACTTATATTCCAATTAGATCTTAAGTACTCTAATAGACAATCGAGTCCTCACACGAGATCTCTCTTCGTATAAATTACCTATTTGATTGTTTGTGTAATATATTAGATTGTTAACTCTCATTACCCAACCTAATTATGTTGCTATCGGTTCACTCTCTCGATTTGTTACTGAAGCATGCAAATATGACAAACAATCACAATACCCAATACACTAACATTAAAAGTAATCAAATTAACATTAATTCAAGAACAAATCCCAAAAAGAGTTTACAACATCCTTAAGCACAAATTTATCATCCTCATATCCATCTTATACATCAAATGAAAGAAATAACATGATGAATTGAGAAAGTTAACTTGGAATGAATGATATGTGCTTAATTAATGATGAATTTATTCTGTAGCACTTAGTAAATATGCTAGGAAAATGCTTAGAATACTCACTTTAGTTCATATTTGATTTTAGGCACAATTCGAAATTGAAAAAGTTAAAGTGAATCGAAAGCATTATAATTGGGTTGTTTTATGAAGGTTCACACTTGCTTGTCTTCATGAAATAAGAAGAAGAATATTATAGCAAGAATAATATAAGAAGAGAACAAGAAAATGGTGAAGATTCTCATGGCCATGCTGGAATTATTACTCAATTGTGAGCAATCACTCACGGTTGTGCATACACAAGGTGCACACACCAGTTGTCCATTTTGTTACGTTAAAAACCCAGCTATATATTCAATACATCTATGAGGGACAGTTACCAAAAGGAGAATAAAGGTGGAGGTGTGTCATAGCTGCGAAGCATTTAAGGTATTAAACAAAAGGTGGACAGCTGCTGCACTTGAATGAGTTTAATAGGGTTACACTTGGAACAAAGAGGTGACAGCTGGAGCAAAACACATTTGAGGGTTGAAACAAAAACATTAGTGGAGACTGAAGCATAAACTGCAGATGAAACATGAAATAGGCTACACTTGCACTTTGGTTGGAGAATAAAACTCATGGCCATGAATTAATTTGGCATGGTCATGAGAATTAACTCATGTCCATGCCAAATTATTGCACAACCGTGAGTTTTAACTCACAATTATTCAATATACAGCTGTGAGTCACTCTAATCACACCCGTGACACACCTATGCATGGGCGTGCGAGTGACTCATGCCTATGCATGCATATTGCACTAATGTGAGTAAAAAACTCACTCGTGACACACCAAGTCACAAATGTGACCATTGATAGGTTACTGAACCCTATTTTTGGGTATAAAATCTTCATTTATGTAGCGGTCGAAGGATTATGAAAGTTTTGGAGTGTTTTCGGGCTAACCCAAAGGAGCTCTCAGGAGATAGAAGATAGGAGGGTGATAAAGCTCTCTTATATGAAGAAACCCATAGAGGGGTAGCATCCTGAAGCTGATTCGGAGGTGACATCAACATCGATGACCAGATTAAGTACATTTTTTCTTTGTATTTTTTTTTCTTTCTCTTTTATGGATTGATTGTGTTATCCTATGTCTATTGTTTGGCTCTTATGTAAGAATGATTGAATGCTTTATTTGATTATTTTTATGTATAAACCCATTGCTAGAATCGAATATAATACGTAATCATTGTTTCTCCGATTTATTTGTAGTGACTAATGGTTCGTAATCATTGTTTCTCTGATTTATTTGTAGCGACTAATGATTCGTAATTATTATGGATAGCATAACCTAGGTTAAATAATCCTTGCTTGTGTGATTATTACTTAGATTGATTTGTTTTTCTCACTCATAAGGGGATTGTCTGATTAACTTAGTGAGCATCTCCTAGGTTATTTGTAACTATGAGAGCTTATTGTTAATCTACAACTAATAGTTCAAGGAAAGGTAAAAGAACAACAAATGAAAAAAATATGTTTAATTAGGGTGTAGGTCGAGATAAAACCAAAGAACTAGGCTCCTAACGAATTCACCACTTTCATCATTTTTGCATATTTTCTTTACTTTGTTTTCGTTAGTTTAGTTTCGTTTTTATTTTCTATCATGAACAGAAGCAATAACATCATGAGTACCATTTCTGATATTCTTTTCTTTATATGAATAACCATGATTTAGTACTTGAATTTTCAAGAAGACTTTTAGTTTCAATTTTACATTTCAAAAGTTATAAAATTATTCTGTTATGCTTCAAGTTTGTTTCTTTACTATGCATAACAATAACTTAATAGTATACCTTCGCAAGCAATATTTCTCATCGAGATTAACAAATTTTAATCACGATGATGTAAACTTATCGTTCTGTTTTATATGAATAATCATGATGCAGTACTCAGAGTTACTAATAGGATTTTAGTTTCAATTTCACATTTCAAAAGTTTTTAAATCCTTCTGTTATGCTTCAAATTTTCAAACAAAATGATTTTATGTGAATAATTGTGATTTTAATTTTTCATAATATTTTTTTCAAACATGCATTTTTAATGATCTTAAACTAATTAAAATTTAAAATTGGTTAAAAGTTCAAATAAGTAGTCAAGTTAACATAATTTTTTTAGGAAAGATAAGAAGATATAAGAAAATTCGTAAACAAAAAGTGAAAAACCTTATTTGCTTACCTCTTAAGAAAATATGCAATGAAAGTAAACGTAACCTTACACTCTAGAAAGATTAAGGATTAATTTTTAAGGATTATTGACAAATTTAACAATTACTTGGACATCTATTTTCATTATAAGATTAAGAAAAGAGGATCATTGCAAAAAATCTTACAGCTTCGTCCTTACCAAGTGGGATTGTCATAAATTGACCTTTCCATGTTACTATTGCATTTCAAAACACAACTGCTAGAATTTGCCAATAGTCCTACACCAATAAGCTGATGAATGCTCACACTTTCTACCTTCTCTATCTAATTGAAGACTGTAATTTGTGAAGAATTGAACTAAGGATCCACCATTTTCCTAAAATTGATTATTTTGAAAATTTTAAACAATTCATAGGATCATATCAATCATGAATTAACCGAGTCCTAACGTAAAACCTATATCTGACTAATCTTATTTCACGCTCAAATATATATTTTAAAAAGTAAAATAGATAATTAATCTCTTAAATTTCTCCATGACAACAAACATAGTAAGAGTCCATCTGCAGGTGTTGGTGTCAATTTGGAATTCAGGTGTTGAAGAGCCAAAGGATAGACAAGGTCCTCTTTTCCTCTATGTAATTGAAAAGAGAAATTGTACGAGTATTCTAGAACAAAAGCCCTTTTTTTGGTTTAATTAAAGGGAATTGTCGCGACAGATTACAAAATAAATCTGAAAAAACTAATTTTCGACATATCCTCAAAAAGGAGACGATGACACCTAAAAGTGCGGTATCAAAATAAGTTACACTCGTTGCAAAAGTTGTAGAACAGAAGCCCCTTATTGCTATAATCAAGTAGCATAAACTAAACGACAACGTAGTGCCCATGGTTACCAAACATAAAACGGCAACGTTGTGATGCACAGAAATAACTGATAAGCGGTGACGTTTTCTTAAGACGGCAGAAGCAGCGAGGGTATTCTTCCTCTCCGCGTCGGTGAAAACTACCAAGGTATGGAATCCTGTGTCTTCTTCTTCCTTTTTTACCAGTGGTACATTCTACTTTGCTAGGTCTATACTTTAGCTTCCCGTCTCATTTCTTTGAGATTTAACTCAGAAAACCAGTTCTATCTTGTGTGCTTTTTATTTGATCCAGCTTTCGCCAAGATGGATTCTCCATCAGTGTTATACAACCAACTTAAGGTTTGTTTTGGTCACTTTTGTACTGTTCGCTTTCATTTGGGATTCATTTTCATCTCTCAGAGCCTGCATTTTGTGGTTTTAAAAGGCAGCGGAACCATTTTTTCTGTTGGCTGGACCCAATGTGATTGAATCTGAGGATCACATTTTCAGAATGGCCAAGCACGTCAAGGCTATCGCTACCAAGTTTGTTCCTTTTTTCCCTTTTGCAGCGAGCGTTTACTTTGGTTCATCTAATGGAATTGATGAATTGGAAGTAAGGGATCGGTATCATTTGGGTTAAAAGGGGTAACGGTTGACGTTGTTTTATGTTTTTTTTAAAGCCATTCATTTATTGTATGGTTTCCAGGTTTCAGTTTTATTTTTCTGCTTGGTCGCTGTATATCTTTAAATTATCAAATGAAGTTGCGCTGCTCTTCTTTACTTGCTATTCTTTTGGTTTGTTGAAGGAAACGGAGAAGAATTTCTGTTTGCCCTCTTGGTAGAAATAAGTTCCCCTGAAGTGATTGAACTTACATGTTTATTAATCTTGGGGATCTTTGAAAACTTCAGTTGATATTGTTGCAGACTTGGGCTGCCGTTGGTTTTCAAGTCAAGCTTTGACAAGGCTAACCGAACATCCTCAAAATCTTTTCGGGGTCCAGGCTTGACTGAAGGTTTGAAGGTATGGATTAGCTGTTTTTTTCTTTATCTCATGCAATTTTGTTTTAAAGGTTTCGAATGTTGTAATACCTTAGATCTCACATAACATGAGGTTGTATAGAAATTGGAAGAATATAAAATGTCAAAAATTAATAATTAAGTTATTAAGCAATACCTGAAAACTGAAACACAAAATGATATAGCCATTCATGAAGATTTTACGTGAAAAACATGAGCATTAACTGCTGGGTGCTCAATCTACCCCGTTAAGGTTTTCTTATACTAAAAAATAATCTCTTATTTCTTTTATGTCATTTATTTTCCCCATTCTCTTTTGGTGAGTATTTTAGGTTGTGATGGTCTGTGGATAGACAACTTATAATAACTCTTCTAGATTGAAACCAAAAGCATTAATTTGAATTCATGATTAAACATATAGGTGATAAGTTGATGACTGTCTACATATGTATTTTGTTACCACTTACCCTTCTATTTGACCTGAAAGACTCTTCTAAAGTTTCATTACTAGCTGAGAAGGCTGTAATGGTTATTTGCCAAGCACTTAATTTGAACTTGGTTAGGCTCCACGCGAAAGATTGATAGTGACTGTATAATGTTAAGTTATTATTATGAATATGAGGGAGAAAACTTGAAGCATTTTAAACTTTTGAAATGTGAAATTGAAACTAAAGATTCTACTGGTAATTGCAGTACTACTTTATGATTATTCACATAAAAATGAAGGATAAGGTTACATCATGATAATCAAACTTTGTTCATCTCAGTGAGAAAGAATGCTAGTGAGGGAATAATGCTAAGTTATAATAATGCATAATTTGAAGCATAACAGAATGATTTAAAAACTTTTGAAATGTGAAATTGAAACTAAAATTCCTACTAGTAATTCGAGTACTACATCATGATTATTCAGGTAAAAAAAGAAGGATAAGATTAAATCATAGTGATTGAACTTTGTTCATCTCAATGAATAATATTGCTTGTGAGGGTATACTATTAAGTTATTATTATGCATAATTGTAGAGAAAAAACTTGAAGTATAACAGGATAATTTTATAACTTTTGAAATGTAAAAAAATGAAACTAAAACTCTTACTTCAAATTCAAGTACTAAATCATGGTTATTCACATAAAGAAAAGAAAGGTGATGGCCACTACAAATTATCAGAAATGGTACTCATGATCATATTTCTTCTGTTCATGGTAGATCCTGGAGAAGGTGAAATTGGCCTATGACATTCCTATTGTCACTGATGTGCATGAAACCATTCAGGTACCCGACTGGTGCGTGTTTGTATTTTTTAAGATCTTTCTACTATGGTTGATTTTGAGTTTTGGGCGGCCTGGAAAGCATCCTAAATTGGTCTATTACAGGCTTATGTTTTACATCCATGGTTCTTGATCATTTCTCTCTGTCATTGTGCATTTGATTACTTCAACTTTAATGGACTCTCTGCCTAGCGGGCTGGAAATCATCCTAAATTGGTCTATAACAGGCTTATGTTTTACATTCTCTGTCATTGTGCATTTGATTACTTCAACTTTAATGGACTCTTGCTATGCATTATTGAGAAATGTCCTATTTAATTTCTAATGTAGATAAGCTCATTTGTGCATCATCCAACCACTTAGGCATTTTTTTTAATTTTCTCTTAACTTACTTCTTTGACTAGTAGGAACTTATTTCTGATTGTCTGTTTCTTGCAAATTCTTGTGTGGACACTTAATATATGGTATAGATCTAAGTTTCAAGTTCTTATACGTTCCAGTAACGTTGTCTTGTTATCTTAAGATGGATAGAACTCTAGTACTGTATCACTCGCAATAGGCCTAAAGTTTGCCATCTACTATTTTTATGTAAGATTCAAATCATGCTACCTTCTTGGGGCAAATATGCTTTATTCCATTTATGCTTTGTTTTCAATAATTCAAAATTACTGCCTACCTGTAATTCTCTCTCCTTCAGTGTCTTGTCACAATTTCAGGACCCCCATCTTTTTCTCATATTGAGGTATTGATGCCAATAGTAAGATATTACATTTTCACTTATGTTCTAATCTCTTTTATTTGGTCAGTGCGAACAAGTTGGCCAAGTTGCAGATATCATACAGATCCCAGCATTTTTGTGTCGTCAGGTTATGCTAATGTGTTCTAACTCAGGAATTAGGCTTCCATCTTGAGAATTGGATGATTTGATTCTTAATTTTGATAGTTTGTCTCCTTCTTTACTTTACTCTCATGCTCCCCCCTTGTTTTATTGTTTATTGGTTTATGAATTAAACAGACAGATCTCCTGGTAGCGGCTGCTAAGACTGGAAAAATCATCAACATAAAAAAGGGCCAATTTTGTGCTCCTTCTGTGAGTGCCTTCCCCTCTGTTTCAAAGACAGTTGAGAATTATTTATGCTATGAATGATTGGAAGCATTTCATTCAGGAAATTCCATATAAAAAATAAAAACTTGTGTTACAAATGACAGGTTATGCTAAATTCTACCGAGAAGGTTCGATTAGCTGGAAATCAAAATGTAATGGTTTGTGAGAGAGGAACCATGTTTGGTTATAGTAAGTTAATATCTTTAAAGTCCTTATGATTTTCTTGTTTTTCTTATTCACCATTTGGTAGAATATTCTTACCTGGGAAATGTTTCTACGTTCTATGAAAATTTAGTTAAGATGGAAACTAGGATTCTACCAATTAAGAAATTATTGTACTGTTCTAGAAATGTTTAATTACATGCACTGTCCTTGTTTGAATACCCTCATCTAGTTTGAATTTGCTCGAGCCAATTCTATTGACAATTTTCTATCACCTCCATTAAGATTAAACAATTATCCATTTCAACCAAAGAAAAAATATATATCAAATCAATTTGAGGTTGACTTTGAGATTGATTCCCATGATTCAAGGATGAGTGATTAAACCATACGATGAATGGATTTGTAGGTACTGTGTCATTGGTTTTCTTTATCTTCCTCGTCAACCTCTACCCTGTGTTGTGTGTATATATATGTGGTGTATGGTTCACAATTGCATTATGACTGGAGTTCACAATAAAATTATGATCTTTCTAAAGTCTTCTGGAGCTATATTGATATCACTTTAATTGAAGTCAACATTGTTTTGCTATTTATTATGCATTATAAACACTAGTTAAGACTTGAGGAGGCATATGGTTTTTCTGAGCTATTGATATTCACTTGGAATTGAAATCTAATTTTACCTCTAATGATTATGGTTTCAATGTTTATACTCAACTTTTCACTTTTGTTTACTTTCAAATGAACTGTAATCAATATCCAAAGAACAAACGGTGAAAGCATTGTATAGAAGTATTTTTTTAAAACTAGTGATATCTTTTATGTCCAGTTCGAACTGATTTTATCTTTGGGCCTTGGCTTGTAGATGATTTGATTGTCGATCCACGTAATTTAGAATGGATGAGGGAAGCAAATTGTCCAGTTGTAAGTAAAATAACTGCCTTTTTCATGATGCTATTTTTGCTATGTTGAATTGGCTGTCCCTTACTTTGTACTCAAATCCCCCAGAAATAAAAGACCATAAAGATAATTCCTGATAATGATAAATTGGCAACTCTTTTGTCCAGATATCACTCTAAAAGGATAATATTTTAGTATCTCTGAGCATTTAAACTGCAATATTGATATCTTTACAATATATTCTCCAGGAGAAAATAACTCATCAAATCTGATCTTTTCGCAGTTCAACAAGGCTATCTTCTTTGGTTTCTTCAGAATTAGATTTTTAACTGAATGAGAGAAAAGCGCATGTAGTAAGGACTAAATGTACTGTAATTGCAACATTTTCCTATGCCTTCTGAAATGATCTCTAGAGGACTACGCTCCAACTTTCAAAATTTGATCCATATCAGATAAATGTTTTAAACTTTTTTCTATTTGCTTCATATTCCTGTAATCTAGTTACTGAAATCTGGGAGACCTTAACACTGCTTCAAATGTTTCAATGCAGGTGGCTGATGTTACACATTCACTACAGCAGCCTGCTGGAAAAAAGGTGTTGTTGGTGTCTTGAATTTTGTGCTTTCTGACGAACTAATGATCAACTATTATGTCATCTGAGTAATAAGATTTTAATGATATAATTTAGCCTGTAAAATGGAATTACATATTGATAATATTTGCCATTGAGCTTTTGGCTTCTTTCATACCCTTCTTTTCTTAACTACATTTCCTATAGCTGGATGGAGGAGGTGTTGCTAGTGGAGGTCTTCGCGAGTTAATACCATGCATTGCAAGGACAGCAGTTGCAGTTGGGGTGGACGGAATTTTCATGGAGGTATATTATAACCCTCATCACTTGGTTGGGGCATTGGCTTATAAGCTTATAAAGTTGCATGTTATCCTTCTAAAAGTTGGTGAAGTTTTTTTGGCTATCTACATTGGTTCCTGCTTATCAGAAATATCATAGCGAACAAAAAATGTGTATGTTCATGGTTTTTCCAGTGTTTTGTAATCGTTGCTTCTTGGGGCTCTTTTATTACTTTTCTTATTCTTCCTGTCCAGATGTATATTCTAAGAGCTTCTTTTGGTTGCTTAGGTACATGATAATCCTTTAAATGCCCCAGTGGATGGTCCAACACAATGGGTGAGTTATTCAGGTGTGACAAGAAGTTGAAAAAATTATCTGCTTATGAATAGTTATATTAAGTTGTTAATTTCCGTTTTAGCCTCTGCGCCATCTAGAGGAACTGCTGGAAGAGCTCATGGCAATAGCTGTAAGTTGTGGAATTCAGTGTATATATATGAAATATATGACTTGAATGAATAGTTTACAGTTTGGCGTTTTTGGAAATGATGTTGATAATTTGTAGAGGGTGAGCAAGGGAAAGAGCCATATGAATATTGATCTATCTCCATTTCGTGATTAGAAAGTGAATCCCTATTTTTAGGGGATAATAATGAATGTAAGCAGTTCTTTGGTATGCTCTGTACATCCCTTTGTTTTTGTTTTTAATGCTATTATTAAAAGCATTTCTTGTAATTATGAACAGGTTAAACCTTGTTTTAGATGAGGAAGCAAGCATATGGTTCTGGTAGGAGGCAATTATGTAGTAACTCTGATTTATGAGCAGCCTACAGTGGAGAGTGTTCTTTCTTTGTGAAACACAAAGATGTATCCAGTTTGTTTTTATTCAATCAAATCATTTGTTAAGGGCAAGGATGATGATTGTTTTTATCACTTTTCTATTTTCATCACTATACGGTACCTGTAAGAAAAGAAGACCCATTTCTTTCCTTTGCCTCTTCCTCGCCACGTCCCACATGTTTCCTCTTTAATTCTCTACATAATTGATTATCATTTATAAAAAAAATATTTCAATTTTCCCCTAAAAAAAAAAACAAAAAAATATTTCAATTATTATATATATTGTTGAATAAATAATTTAAGTTAATCATAATTATTTGCTTTTGCAAATTTAATTGAATGACCCAACTGACAAACTATTGGCTTGGCTTGGCTTGGCTAAAGCTTTATTTATAATGCCAAATTCCACTACAATACCTGGTGTACATGCGGAAAGGGACTTCTGTTATGGGAAGCCTTAACTCTACGACGGAGATATATAATAAAACACCAAAATCTGGTACCTTGCAGTATTTGGGTGTTGATTTAATTTATTTTTGTTCTGATTTCAGGTTATAAAAAAATAAATTTTTGTTCTTTTCAAAATTGGACATGATTTCTTGTTCATGAGATAGAAACAAAACAAATAAGCAATTTTTAGAAATACCTTTCCTCTCATACTCCTCCCCTAACAAAATCTTGTTATTCTTATTATTATTAAATATTAAATCTTGTTATTCTTATTATTATTAAATATTGTTATAAATTTTCTACTTGTTATTAAATTTATCAATTTTTATTCTTAATTATATTATTAAACTCATTATTATTATTATTATTATTACTACTAATACTACTACTATTAATTATTGTTATTATTATTATTATTATTAATTATTGCTATTATTGTTATTAATTATTATTATAAATTTTGTACTTATTATTATTATGCAAAATTAATTTTCTTATTATTTTTTATT
>JAOTIZ010000008.1:26136296-26149230 GCA_027123425.1 Erythroxylum panamense | reverse complement strand
ATATATATTTAGTTAACAGAAATTATATTATAAAACAAAAAATAAAGATCACTATTTTTATAACTTTTGAAAATTGACAGAAACAAAACCAAAACCGCAGAAATAAAAAAAAATTTAACATTTCAGGTGAATAGTGCGTGAGGAGAAGAGCACAGGGTTGGTCTGTAGTTGAATTCACGCGATTTCAGGCGTGAATTCAATTTACAAAGAGGCAATGAATTGAACCCACACGTGAATTCAATTTATTGCCTTTTTGTGCTTCCAAACAATGGAATTGAATTTAATCACACGATTGAATTCAATTCATGGCTTTCCAAACAGAGTGTTAGTGCTTCATTTTGAAACTTATTGAATTAATTGAGATACTACCATATATGAAATGAGATTGATATGAAACATGCAGAATATAAGTTTGATCAGACTGTATAATTTCATTAGCACTTTGACAGAGAAGCATTGAATGACCTGATAATAAAACTACTTTCCAAAGAAAATAATCAACCAACTTCAAAAATACTTTGTTATTTTTAGATTTCTTTATATTGAGAATTCATTTTTGTTATCTCAAAATCTTTTTATACCTCATGATCGAAAGGATCCACTTTAGAGTTCTCCTTTTGAAATTCGAGTATAGCCCACTCGACCACCCATAGTAGTCTTCCAATAGATATTTAAGTTAACCAAAGGGTTCTTACAAAACTAAGTTGTTCAATTATTAAAAAACCTTTTATACTTTAAAAGTTAAAAGCGCAAAAAATAAAGAGAATTTCTTTTTTCCAATCATTTTACAAAATTTTGGCAGCATAACAACTGATTTTCCAAGTTCCCCAAATTTTAAAAACCTGCATAACACATTTTTTAAAACTTCTAATATTCCATAGAGCATCTCAATTTCTAGAATGTGATCTCAGGTCCACAACACAAGCAATCACCAACAGACAATTGTAAACATTTTAAAAACTTTTTTGAGGATCAAAGCCTTCGTAGTTCATTAAGTCAAAGATATTTATAATTCCACTAATATTCACAAGATCTCACTTTTGAACTCTTTCCAAAATAATTTAAAGCATATATACAAGCAACTAAGCCAATTTCAAGCACACACATACATAAGAAAGATAAGACAAGCACAACAACACTCGATGATACAACTATGCCTGTGATGGAGTTCCAATTACTAAAACACATGGATGTATATTTGGGGTGGTTTGTTTAAAAATATAAAAATAAGGATAAGCTAAACGAGCTTAGTGAGTATAATTAGTTTATAAGAAAATTGAACTTTTTATAAAATCAACTATAATATTCCGTATAATCATAAAGCTCATGGTAAAATAATTGCCATAACAATTCATTCATGCATCATAACAATTGGTACTCCAATAACATTTCGTAAAATAAAATTTCAATTTCTATGAAATATTATTTCGAAAGACTTTCTCAAAATTAAACTCATCATATAAAAGTTTTCCATTTTCCTTTTATCTTTTTCCTTAACCAATAAACAATGATGGCAATTAGTTTTCTGAACAATTTTATACTGAAAATAAGTCAACCATGAGAATTGGTACTATATGGTACCTCTCAAATAATTTTTAAAATAAATAATGACAGCATTATTAATATCATGAATATTCTTACTCAACATATCCCACTACTAACTTATTTTCCGTACGACACACTAGGTCTAAAGTTACGAAGCTAGTTCTGCATCGCTTACCCGCAACCAATTAACCACTAGCTATGGAGCTGGTTCTATATTGCTTACCCGCAACAGATTAACATCATTATAGATCAATAGTTACGAAGCTGGTTCTACATCGTTTATCCGTAATAAGTTACGAAGCTGGTTCTACATTGTTTACCCATGACTAGTTAACTATTATTTACAGAGCTGGTTCTATATCCCATTATTTATGGAGCTGTTTCTACATTACTTACTCATAATAGGTTAACCGTCATAAATATATTGATATAATAACATGTATAAAGCCTAGTAATGTACTATAGTCAAAAACAACTTTTACATTTACGACTCATCTTATTTTCTAAATCAAGTATGGGAGGATTCATAATTGAATTATTTCAATGAAACTCCTAATCATATAAATTTTACCTTTCAAATTAAAACTCATATATTGTCAAAGCTAACTTCTAAAAATTAACCCTTTGAAAACAATTTTCAAACATTGGAAAAAAAACACTGTTAAATTTTAATAGGAGTATAAACTAATTTAATTTGCATTAAATCAATTTAATTGAAATTAAGGTTTTTAAAAACATTAAAATCCAAAAATAATAATAATAAGGTGGACATGTTTCCAAAAACCTCTCCCATTTTTCTTTGTCTACTTCCCACGTTTCACCGACTGCTTCCCTCACGAGGCCAACGGTTTTCCTTCTTGTCGACGCCTACATTTGCCTCATGCTATCTTCCTTTTTTGTCGTCGCCTGCGTTTGCCTTATGATGCCGTCGCCTCACCGTGTCGTCTGCTATGCTTCATGGGCTTTAATCGCCCATCTTCTTTACTGCGACAACGCCAATTAGTGGCGTCGCCACTCAATTATCACTAACGGCATTTCACCGCTGGTAAGTGGCCCCACATGTGGCGAGCTACTTATTTTATCAATCAACCAACAGTGGCTCAAGCTGCTGGTGATTATCCAGTAAATACACAACACAGAGAGAAACACAAATTTTCCAGATCCAAAAATAAGCAACAGAACAAGACGATATTGAGATGCAGTAGACATGAATTGAAAATGTTTAAACTAAACTTTCAAAATCATCACATAACAGATGCAAAATTATTTTCAGAAGGCAAAATGCATAGGCAGACATAAACCAGAGGATGCAAGCAGAACAGGGAGTAGACGCATATCTGATTTTTCATAATCAACTACCAAATGCAAGTTTCTTATTCCATAATTTCATAATTAATAAAGTATCAGATCTGATCTGAATTTTCTATTCCAAAATTCGATCAATAACAATCAAATGTTTAATCAAATTATAGAATTAAAATCACCTCCGACACCATTGTTGGGAAACCGGGTTAAGATCCAATCTCGATCGCAACGGAATAATCACAAAATTTTTTCGTAACTTTTGATTCCCAAAAACCAATATCTATTTAATTCTACAAAATGATCGACACAAATTATAATAAAACGGAAATTTAATTCGTATTTTATTCTGAAGCTTTATCTTTGCCTTGTCACATCTCTCGAATTATTTCTGAAACTAATCCGTCTCAACCACCATAGCCACATGAGTGTCCAACTTCTAACGGTATCCACAGAACAGGTTGAGAGAACTCTGTAACTCTTACAGAGAAGATTAAGCAAGAAGTGCTAGCTCTATAAAAATTAAGCCTATTTATAATAAACTTTGGACATTTTAGTAATTTAATTGAAATTATATTTTAATTTCAATTAAAGTTTAATTAGAATTACAAATAATTCTAATTAAATATCAATTATGCCCATATAAGATCCAATATTTCATATAGATCCTTATTTATTAAATATCTCATATTTAATCATAAAGTTTTTTAAACTTTACAATCAAGTTCAACTTGATTAAATTACTTTGCTCTCTTCAACCCATTTTATATGTGAGACCCATTAGGTTCCCAAATATGCTGGTAATAATTATAAAATCTAATTTTAATTTATAATTAAAATTAGATAAATTAAAACTCCTTTTAATTTTTCTTTAATTATCCAATTAAACAATTTATAATCATAGATCAAGATTATCGTCTAGCAACGCATCATGACCACCCAAATATTTAGGAATGTCAAAGTGATTTTGAATAATTTTTTGTGCATAATTTTTTAGCACAATTCAATCATTTCATCATACAATGTTTCAATTAGATATAGAGCATGAAATTAATGTCTACTTTATTTGTAGTCTAACCATATTAGTTCTCCACCATTAACTATCGATTTAATTAATGACATTTGTAAATTATTTACAAAACATCATTTCACCTTGACCAAAGATTTCTTGAATTAATACTAATCGAAAACAACGAAACATTCTCCCTAATTACTTAAGGGTAATGAATCTTATCTTAATCACTCAGCTATCTCCATATAGTTCATGCTACATTCAATGACTACCCATTAAATGACCTATGATTAAATAGATCATACGTAGTATCAAAACATAGCAATTCCCGTACAAGATAACTTTAATGACCTTAAGTCAAAGGATCACTTTTACCATCATCACAATGATAATTCCACAGACATACAAGTAATGTTTCAAATGAATTTTTCATATCGGGTCTATTCAGTGAACTTGTTCTCTAGCAAGCACCCACGCGTTTGTTTAAGTATCTTTATATTTTAACCTATATGATTGACTACTTCTTTCGTAAGGAAAAACAAAACGTGTGCTAATCTTTTTACATTCTATTAATGTTCAATCTTAATATAACAATGACTAGGAAAATTTAGAAATAATACATGAATGCAATATGAATCTCATACTTATAATCTTATTATAATTTCATTTGCAATGTACAATTATCCTATAGACTTTATCACATACATCTAAACATGTACTAGATAAAAAATACATTTAAATAATGTGTCTCTAAACTACAACTAAAATAATTGATTGTAGAGCATAAAGTAGCAAAAAGTGTGAGCAATCATCAGCTTATTCATGTAGGACTATTGGCAAATTCTAGCGGTTGTGTTTTGAAATGCAATAGTAACATGAAAAGTAAGGTCAATCACTTTCTGTAAGTACTAAGCTGTAAGAATCTTTGCGTTTATGCTCTTTTATTAATCTTACGATGAAAATAGACATCCAACTAATAGTTAATTGTGTCAATATTCCTTAAAAAATGATTCAAAATTTAGCTTAAAATGCCATAATGGTCACTATGAGAAATTTTAGTTTACTACACTCCTCTTACTGGGTATTTTTATGATTATTGATTGCCTCTCCTTTTCTCTCTTCCCGTCTCTTTTCTTTGAGATTTAACTCAGAAAACCAATTCTATCTTGTGTGGTTTTTATTTAATCCAGCTTCCCCCAAGATGGAATTCTTCGTAAGTGTTATACAACCAACTCAAGGTTTGTTTTTGGTCACTTTTGCACTGTTCTCTATCAATTGGAGTTCATTTTCATCTCCTAGAGACAACATTTTGTGGTTTCATCATGCAACGAAACCATTTTTTCTATTGGCTGCACCCAATATGATTAAATCTGAGGATCACATTTTCAAAATGGCCAAGCACCTCAAGACTATCTCTACCAAGTATGTTCATTTTTGCCCTTTTGTAGTGAGCGTTTACTTTGGTTCATCTAATGGAATTAATGAATTGGAATTAGGGGATAGGTATCATTTCGGTTAAATGGGGTAATGGTTGACGTTTTATTTTTCAAAACCATTCATGTATTGCATGGTTTTCAGGTTTCAATTTTATAGCCTTGACATGCTTGGCCATTATTAAAATATAAAGGTTTAACCAAATTTTGGAAGTGGGAGAAAATTGAGATTACCTATAAATTATAATTAAAAAATTAATATTACATTAACAAGTGAATTACATAATCGATTTATATAGTAAAATATAAGTGAGCTTTATTCCCTATACAATTTTTCTATTTTAATTACATTTTGCATGAAATAGAAAAAAATTGTAATTAGAAGTGTAAAAATTAACTTAGATCATAGGAATTGATGGGTTAAGGTAAAAAAAACTCAAATTTTGAATTTTAAAATTAAACTTGAATTCAAAAAAGTTATTAGTTGGATTTGAGTTATAAAAAATAAAATAATACAAATCAATATTTATAAATATCTTAAATTTTAGTCAACCTACAATTGTCATCTAATAATTTTTCATTTAAATAATTACTTTGAAATGTAAAAAAATATAAAAAGTTATTCTGACGAGTGTTTATATTTTTAATTATTTATTTTATTTAAATTATTTGGTTATAGTAAAATGATAATTCTTGATCCAGTGATGACAATAGAGAAGAATTATAGCTTAGTTAATGTTTAAATAAATTTTTATCATTTAAAATTTATCATAATTATATATTTATTTATTTATTTATTTGATTTTATTTTTATTGTGAAATTTTCGAGAAATTATTTTTTTTGTCTTATAACATGCTTACAGTTACTTTTATTTGACAAATGATTAAATATCTTTTATTCAAATCTAATAGGATTTCGTATTCTAGTACATAAACAAATGTTAATAGAAAAACTGTCTACCAAGTATGTTCCTTTTTACCCTTTTGAAGCTAACATTTTGATAGATATAAATTATACTATATTTTTCTAGACATTTAAGTGTGATTTTAAGTATATATTAGATGATTATCATGTGTATAGGCTTAGAATTATGTTATTGTTAATGTTTATATGTATTCTTTGTTTGGTTTAAAGCAAGAATTGGATCTTAATTTCATGTTTTATGAGGTGTTTGATGTGTTTGTTGGTGATGGAAACCAGAAAATTGAAGAATGAAGAAGATGGAATTTAAACAAAGCAGTGCACGATTGTGACTTGCTTGTCACAATCGTGCAAAGGAAAATTTCCAGATGCACGATTGTGACAGCACTTTCCATACGCGATCTATTTTGTATCTTTTAGGGTTTATAGGTATTTTTGGAACCGAATGAATTGGGAAAACCCCTAGAAACAAATCTAGGACCCTAAGCTACTATTTAAGAATGTGAAACGCTTAAAACGCAGCAGCCACACACCAAGTTGAATCAAAGTGGAGAGATCAAGAACAACATCAGAAAATTCCCAACTTTCCAGATCAAGGAGAAATTAGAGTTTTATTCTTTTTCCCTTGTTTCTTTCATTAGTAATGATGTGCAATTGGAATTCTAAGATGTTAAACATGTTTATGAAGTTATAAACTTCACAATAGGAGTTATTTTGAATTTATTTTGTGACTTGGATTATTGTTGATTTCAATAAACATTCTAGTGTTTGTGATGATTGTGTATACTCATACTTTGACAACAAATTGAAAGAGTGAGTCAAAAGTAATCAGATTAGATTGCACAATGAGAGTTGGTAGTTTAATAAGTCACACAATTATCAAATCAACTATCATTCAAAGAGAGATCTTATTTGAGAACTTGATTGTTCAATAGATAGCTTCAAATCTAGTTAAAAATGTTAGGAAAGTTTTGTCAATCGAGAGGTTGCAATTTGAAATTTTCAATTTTAGTTTAGGTTAATTGATTAGGTTTTGAAAGATAATAATTAATACCTTAGGAAATCTAGGTTCAAACACATAAATTGAATTAACAAGATTAAAGGAACAAAATAGGAAAACAATTGTTCCTAAGTATTCAATCTTGATCAATCTCAATTTTGTTGGCAACTTAACTATTTTATTGTTTATTTGTTTTATTTTATTATTCATTTTAATTTCTATTACTTATTTTTATTCAATTCAATTTTTTTGTTACCTTAGACAAAGTTAGGTTCAAATTGTTAGCTATTGCATAATCGTCGTGGATTTTAAGGTCGTTGATGGGGATTTTAGCATTAGGACGATTTGAGGATTTTAGCATTAGGATGATTTGAATTCCTTTGATTTAAGAAATTGTTACCTTTTCTTGTGTGATTGAGGTACTCAATCCCAAGAATTAAAAGAAAAAAGAACAAGAAGAAGAAGACAAAAGTTTGGACGTCAAGTAGAAGACACATCAATCAAGAAATCACAATGCATGAATGAGGAATCTAAATAACTAAACACCACAAAGGGATAGAAAGAGAGATGGCAAGGAAATTAAATCCTATAGAGCAAAGGACCTTATGAACTTTATGAAGCCAGGGTTCAATGCCTATCATCAAGGAATAACACAATCAGCAATGCAAGTGACAAACAATTTGTTTGAAGAGATGGTGAATAATAGTTGTCTTTGGACATCAAAACGAAGTAAACAGCAGCAAACCTTCCCAGATCTAGAAGGAATGATTGCGATAGATTCAATGACAACATTAAAAGGAGCCACATGTGGTTATAGTAAGTTAATATCTCTAAAGTCATTATGTTATATTGCAATTTTTTTTGTTTTTCTTATTCACCATTTGGTAGAATATTCTAACCTAGGAAATCTTTTTTCTTTCTATCAAAATTTAGTAAAAATGAAAACTAGGATTCTTCTAATTAAGAAATTATTGTATTATTTTACAAATGGTTAATTACATTCAATGTCCTTGTTTGAATACCCTCATTTGGTTTGAATTTGCTAGAGATATTACCAAGTCTTTAACAATTTTCCTTGAGCAAATATATATATATCAAATCAATTTGATCTTTGACTTTGAGATTGTTTCCTATGATTCAAGGATGAGTGATGAAACCATACTTTGAATGAACTTATAGGTACTATCTCATTTGTTTTCTTTATCTTCCCCATCAATTTCTACGTTGTGTTATGTATATATATGAGGTGTATGGTTCACAATTGTATTATGATTGGAGTTCACAATAAAATTATGATATTTCTAAAGTCTTTTGTAAGTTATATTGATATGAATTTCATTGAAGTCAACATTGTTTTGCTATTTGTTTTGCATCATAAACACCAGTTAGGACTTGTGCAGGCATATGTTTTTTCTGAGCTATTGATATTCACTTTGAATTCAAATTTAATTTTAACTCTAATGATTATGGTTTAAATATTTCTGGTGAACTTTTCAAATTTTCACTTTCAATTGAATTGTAGTCGATATCCTAAAAACAAACGGTGAAAGCAATGTATAAAAGTATTTTTTAAATCAGTGATATATTTTATGTCTAGTTTGAGCTGATTTTATCTTTGGGTCTTGGTTGTAGATGATTTGATTGTCAATCCACATATTTTAGAATAGATGAGGGAAGCAAATTGTCCAATTGAAAGTAAAAATAACTGCTTGTGTTATGATGTTTCTGAGAAATAATGACCATAAAGGTAATGTTTGATTCTGATAAACTGGAAACTCATTTATCCAGATATCACTGTAAAAAGATAATATTTTAATATCTCTGAGCACTTAAAATGCAATATTAATATCTTTACAATATATTCTACAAGAGAAAAGAACTCATCAAATATGATCTTTTTATAGTTCAACGAGGTTATCTTCTTTGGTTTCTTCATAATTAGATCCGTAACTTAATAAGAGAAAAGAACATATACTAATGACTAAATGTACTGTAATTGCAACATGTTCCTATTCCTTCTAAAAAGATTTCTAGAGGACTATGCTCCAGCTTTCAAAATTTGATCCACATTAACTAAATGCTTTAAACTTTTTGTATTTGCTTCATATTCCTGTAATCTAGTTACTAAAATTTGGGAGACCTTAACACTGCTTCAAATGTTTCATTGCAGGTGGTTGATGTCACACATTCACTATAGCAGCCTGTTGGAAAAAAAGTTGTTATTTATGTCTTGAATTGTATGCTTTCTGACTAGATAATGATCCACTATTATTTCATTTGAGTAATAAGATTTTCATGATATAATTTACATGTAAAATGGAATTATATATTGATAATATTTCCCATTGAGCTTTTGGCTTCTTTCATACTCTTCTTTTCTTAACTACACTTTCCTATAGCTGGATTAAGGAGGTGTTGCTAGTAGAGGTTTTCATGAGTTAATACTTAATACCATGCATTACAAGGACAGTAGTTGTACTTGGGGTTGACAAAATTTTCGTGGAGGCATATTATAACTCTTATCACTTGGTCAGGGCATTGACTCATAAGCTAATAAACATTAAGCTGCATGTTAACTCTTCAAAAGTTGGTCAAATTTTTTTGGCTATGGACAATGATTCATGCTTAATAGAAATATCATAGTGAACAAAGCATGTGTATGTTCATGGTTTTTTCTAGTGTTATGTAGTTGTTGCTTCTTGGGGCTCTTTTATTACTTTTGTTTTTCTTCCTGTCCAGATGTATATTCTAAGAGCTTCTTTTGGTTGCTTAGATACATGATAATCTTTTAAATGCCCTAGTGGATGGTCCAACATAAGGGGTAAGTTATTTAGGTGTGACAAGAAGTTGAAAAAATTATCTGCTTATGAATAGTTAAATTTAGATGTTAATTTCCATTTTTAGCTCTATGCCATCTAGAGGAAAAATTGGAAGAGCTTATGGTAATAGCTATAAGTTGTGGTATCCAGTCTATATATATGAAATATATGAATTGAATGAATACCATACAGTTTTGTATTTTTGGAAATGATGTTGATAATTTATAAAGGGTGACCAAGGGAAAGAGATGTAAGAATATTGATATATCTCCATTTTGTGATTAGAAAGTGAATCCTTATTTTCTAGGGATAATAATGAATTTAAACAGTTCATTGTTATGCTCTGTACATCCCTTTGTTTTGTTTTTTTGGCTATTATTAAAAGCATTTCTTGTAATTATTAACAAGTTAAACCTTGTTTTAGATGAAGAAGCAAGCATATGGTTCTGGTAGTAGGCAATTGAGTATGTAGTATTTGTGGTTTATGAGCAGCCTTTCAATAAAATGATTTCTTAAGGGCAAGGATGGTGTATGTTTTTAACACTTTTCTCTCTTCATCAGTATACATTACAACTAAGAAAAGAAGACCATTTTCTTTCTTTTGGCTCTTCCTCACCACATCCCAAATGTTTCTTTTTAATTTTTTTCCCAGCATTGCCTTTTTCCTTTTATCTCTTATAAATCAAACCCGATCCATATCCTTTTTTAGCCTTAAAAGCTTCAAACTTGAGGCATTTTTGAGTTTAGAAACCATGTCAACCTGATAAGAGAAATGAAGGATGAAGTTATGAACTGAGAGCACTCTTGTATACCCTTTTTACAAAATAAGAAGTACAATTATTAGAAGAGTCATGTATTCACGATCGGGCCTATTGTTGCTTGGTACTCCTTGAATATTGGGGTGTTGTTATTAAACAAGTATTTGGTTAGCAACTGCGGGTTCAAGTACCCTACTTTCCTTACTTTGTGTCATATGTTGGCTTGTTCAATGTTGAATTATGTTGGCATTGTCAGTCTTAAGATTAAGCCTTTAAAGGCCCCAAGGTGTCGGTTCCAGTTCCTTAAGATTTCTACGCTTGGGATCATATTTTACAGTTTGGTTATGACCAACAATGTGTCACTTAAGTATCTTTTGGTATTCTTAACCAAGTTATTAGAGCCATCACGCCTTTTTTCATGGTCGTTTTTACTTATTTGATGACAATGAAAAGGGAGGGTTGGCCCACCTATGCGACGCTAATTCCTATTGTCAGTGGTGCTATCATTACTAGTAGGGTAAATTCTCCTTTTATCTTCTTTTTCTTTGTTTTTCATTATTTGTTTCCTTATTTTTCTCATTCAAATTTCAGGAAGTTTGGCATAGATTCTTGTATATGATTTGGTTATTTCTTGAGTTTGGAGATTTTTACATATTTTTAAAGGAAAATTTTGGAACTTGTTACTTGTTGTCATTGAGTTCATATATGTGTAGTGTTCAGACCGTTGAGTTGTTTGGTTATTGAGTTCATGTTTTATTGCCATTGAGTTCATGTTTCATTGTCATTGAGTTCATGTTCGTTTGGTGTTAGCATTGTTAGTGGGGTAAATTCTCCTTTCATCTTCTTTTTCTTTGTTTTACATTATTTGTTTCCTTATTTTTCTCATTCAAATTTCAGGAAGTTTGGTGTACATTCTTCTTTATGATTTGGATGTTTCTTGAGTTTGGAAATTGTTACATATTTTTTCAGAGGATAATTTTGCAACTTATTACTCGTTTCATTGTCATTGAGTTCATGTCCATGTAGTCTTCAAACCATTGAATTGTTTAGGTAATAGAGAACGAATCCCTTGACTTCTTTGCTAGGAGTTGCTATGATTATCTTATTTATGTTTTTGGCACTTTTTAAAGCAATAGATACTGGCCACTTGGTCTTTGAGTAGTACGAGCTTAGCTATTTATGACTTTCTTTTCCTAGGTGAAATAACCTAAATTGGATAAATAATTCAAAAGTGAATTTTGGTGGTCACAATATTTGATATCATTAGGCTGATGATTGATTTCATGATTTTTTTATGTTGTGACTGAAGGGAGAACCAAGCTTCCATCTCTTTGGATTTGTAATGTGAATTAGTGCTACTACAGCTCGTGCACTTAAGTCAGTGCTTCAAGGAATTCTTCTTTCTTCTAAAGGATATTAAGTGTCTAAATATTTATTTCAACCTTGAATTTTAGGTTCCATGATTTTGCTTTGTGGATTTGATTGCTTCTTATATATGTCAAACTTGATAGTGAGTGACCTCACTTTAGTTAATAAGGTATCTTTAAAATGTGTAGCTAAAGTATACCACATTTCCTTAGCATTTTCATATTTTCGTAACTCATACATTATATTTTCTATACTATTCAGTAATGTAATACAAGCGAATGAGTTACTATTCAGTAATGTAATAGAAGCTAATGAGTTATTCTTCCCCCATATTTGATAAGCATTATGATTCCTTTTGTGTTGAACTAAATTGACTTCCTCATAAACATCCATCGTTATATTTAATGATTTTAGAGCCTCTTGTTCATCTAGTACATATTAGATTTTCATGCTCCATATTTCATAATTTTTGTTATTTAGTTTCCCGCCTTTACTAAATCTAACGATAATTTTCTTTAATGCAATAGCCTAATTGAAATCCAAATTTTCTACAAGAAGAAATAAAAAACATACATACCCGCTAATGTCATGTCATACATATATATAATAAATAATTTGACTTTAATTACCTATGAAATTGAGAGATAAAAAATGTTTTCAATCATCATTAATATGAAAACTGAGTATTAATTATTATAGTTGGTTGGGTCGGATATATCGGGCCCAAGTCCAATCTCACGGGCCAATCGACCAGTCTCACCCCCATAGATTGATT
>JAOTIZ010000008.1:26074446-26085469 GCA_027123425.1 Erythroxylum panamense | reverse complement strand
AATTGTTGTAACAGATAAGTGAGATGTTATGGAAAAGAATGATAGGAAATTGTGAAGAATGAGAATTAGTTGTAAGTAATGAAGTAAAATGAGTAGAGATTAGAGAGTATGATGAAATAATATTGGTAGTTGAATGGTTATGAAATAATGTTGCATTAAAGGAAGTGAATTGGGATAACCTAGAGTGGAAGTTAGGTTAGGATAGATGGAGAAACCTAGGGAAGGCTCTTAAGTGAACCCTTCCCAAAAGATGTTATTATGGTAAATTGGGCATTTTCGCTGTGGTGAAGATATGAGGTTTGTAGCAGCGTATTTATCCCGAGAGGAACAAAAGGAAAAATTCTAGACCTTTGTCGTGACGAAGTCGAGAGTTCGTCACGGCGAACTTTCCCTAAAGGGTCTCTGCAGGAGTTCTCGTCAACATGAAGTTTGCCGTGGTGAACCTGCCCACCAGGACTTAAGGATCCAACATTTATGGTATCTGAACATGAAGATCAACCGATGATGGTTAAGGAGATTTCATTGGATTACGCCCATGTTATATAACTCCAGATAGTGGGCTAATGAAGATTCTTTGAAATAACCCTACAGGGTAATAAACTCACATTTTATGATCTCTGAGGTAGACTCCGAAAATTTGGGGTCTAACAGGTTATCATCTGGTTGAGCTTGAAGAAGATTCTGTGTGATGTATAAATCAAGTCTTGCTTTTGAGATTACTAAAATGATATTGATAGCCACTTTGGTGTTTAGGATTTTCAAATTTTTCTTTATCTTTTTTGAGATCCTCATACGTTTAACTAATTTACGTTCGTTGATTGGAGTTTTCATAACCTGAAGTATTCTATCATTAAATATAATTTGATTTATTAAGTAGTTATTAAATTTAAAGGGGGCTAGTTTAGGGCCTTTAGGGAAATCCATAAAGACTTTAATAGAGTAATGATTAGAAATAAATTGTTGATAAAATGTGCCTAAGAGTTCATATGATTGTTAAATCTGGTTGTATTTACTATAACTTTATCCAATTTCCTCCTTTAAAATATATTGCCTGATTGGTTGTTATTCCAAGTACAGTAACTGCCCTCGTATTTTAGAGAAGTAATACTTGATGATAAGATGCAATTTCTCAAATATGAATTTCTTGGATCATATTTTCTTAATAGGGCATCAATTTCATCAATAGGAGTTATGGAGTTAAAATTATTAAACATAAGTTAAGGACAATCGAATGAAGCACTTATATTGAATATATCTACCCATAATTGCTTCTTGATTGAAAAGTTCCTATGGGCATAGATAAAAGTTACCAATAAGGAGGACTTTAATTCTATAATCCCTAACTTAAGATGAATGTTGTGATTAGATTGAAAAATAAAAGTAATTGGTCATCTACCAAATTTTTATTGTAGTAGTGTTGGATATTGTTCATAATAGGTCAATTTCTACAAACAAAAGCTTAACACTCATTCATTTTATTTAGTTTCCAATAAGTCAATAATTAAAAATTTATAATTTATAAAAAATTTAACTATTAAACTTTTTTGATGGAAAATTTGATCCCCTCATATTCCGGGTAATAATAGACATTACAAAGTAGTGGTGAGATAAGAATTAGGAATCTCCTTTTTCTTAGATTCATATTAGAATTGTTTTTATAGAATTAGACATAAAGAAGTTGTTGGATATAATGCAAACAATAAGGAAATATGATCAAGATCATAACAAGTTGCTTGTGAAATATGAAAGCTCATTTTTATAACTTCTAGACTTGATTATTCAGGCAAGATGAGGACTAATTCTACTAGGTTATGAAAATCACTTTATGTGTTTGTTTAGATTTTTGTTAACTTCATTAGAGGTTAGGATGATGTTAGTAGGTTTAATGATGTTCACTATATTACTTAACTTGTTGTCCATTAGTTCATCATAATGTCCACTCTTGAAAAGTCTACAATTTCCTTTTAGATAATGGTTGCCTATTTTGTTTTTGATTTTCATTCATCACTTGTTAAGCAAGTTTTATATATAATAAAACTCCTTAATACATCGCCAGCATACAGATCGTATCTTGTAGTATATAAGGTTATTGTTACCATGAGAATTATGCAAGAACAAGTTTGAACCTAATTTTGTCTAAGGTAACACGAATTTGAGTTTTTGTAAAAATAAATAATAAAATTGAAACAAATAGTAAAAAAGCAAGTACGTAAATAAGAAGTGAGCTGCCAATTAATTTAGGGCTTGATCAATGATGAATGCATATGACTTATTCTTTCTTTATTTTGTTTCTTTAACTATTATTTATTCAATTATGTTTTGATCCTAGATTTTCTAATGTATTGATTACTCTCTCTTAATACCTAATCAGTTAACCCTAATTGGATCCAAAAATTCAAGATTTATAGTCTCTCAATTCATAAAACTTTCCTTAACATTTTCAATTAGATTTGAAGTTATCTATTAGATAATTAATTTCTTACACAAGATCTCTCTTCGAATGATTGTTAATTAGATAATTATGGGACTATTAAACTGCTAACTCTCATTGCACAATCTAATCTTATTACTTGTGACTCACTCTCTCGATTTGTTGTCAAGTATAAGTATGCACAATTATCACAAACACCATAATATGTATTGAATCAATAATAATCAAAGTCACAAAATAAATTTAGAAAAATCCTACTATGAATTTGAGAAACTCATGAAGATGTTAAGCATCTTTGAATTAAGATTACACATCAAGATTGATGGAATAGCTAAAGGAAAAAAATAAAACTTTATTTAGGTCTTAATATAGAAAGTTGGAATTCTTGGACGTTTTTCCTGATCTCGCATGTTTAATCCACTTTGGTATGTTGGTTGCTAAGTTTTTTGGTGTGTTTCAAGTCCTTAAATAGTGTATTTAGGTCTTGGGGGGTGTAACTATGGTTTTCCCACTTTGATCGGTCCAAAAATGCTCCAAAACCTTAAAACAGATGAAAAAATTTGTGCCTAGGAAGTGTATATCATGATCGTGACTCCAGAAGTTTCCCTCTGTCGCGATCGTGACATGAGAGTCATAATCATGACTCTAGAAAATTCTTCTTTGCCCTAATTATGACCTTGCCCATGTAACCTCGTGCACGTCCATCAATTATCTAATTTTCGTCACTATCAAACACGTCAAACACCTAAAGAAGCATAAAATTAAGATTGAAATCATGCTCCAAACCACACAAACACTTAGAATATAAACAAACACTCACCTTATACATATGATAATCACCTAATAAAATCCTAAAAGCATATTAAAACACCTATCAAAACATAGGATAAACTATACCTATCAACTCCCCCACACTTAACCTTTTACTTGTCCTCAACTAAAAAAAAAAACAAAAACTCAAACAAACCAAACATAAACACATAAGAATGCATTCATGAAACATGCAATAATGAGACAATGGAATCAAACTTTATGGAATCAATTTAACCACAAACATCAACTATTCAAATTGTGCGAACATATTAACTATATCTTTCATGGTTAAGCACTTTGAATTGAATACACATATTAATCAACACATTAGCTTCCTATTCATTCACCTATAACACTTGTACACATACATTTGTAATTAGTAATCAATAAAAAATGCAACTATCACTAAGTATTCCTGCATGAAAATTGTTGCTATTTTCAAAGATTGGTAGGTTTTATTTTTCGAAACACCAATTTTATTAAAATAACATTAACCTAGTCTTTTGATGCAAAGAAAAACATGTTGTCATGAATGTACCTTGGTTACTTAACTAGGACACCTTTTTTTATTATTTAGCTTGTTGGAATGTCATTCTAGCATTTTGATGCGAAGACAAATATTTTTTTCTAAATGCCCCCTATTACTCAACTATGTCACATTCTTATCAGGCTACTTGTTCTATTCTTAACCTAATTTTTTTAAAAAAGGGCCACTGGAATAGTAATTTATTTAACACACATTTTTTATAACAATATTATCCTACCTCATTTCTTTTAGTTAATCATCCTCATGAGAGGTTACTAATGATGCTAACTCATTAAATTGACTTATAATTATAAGCGTACACAACAAATTTCTTAAAGTTAATAAAATGAATGTCATATCCTAATTACCATGCATATTCAACCACATATACTTAAACCATAAAATTCATAAGTCAATATGCCTTTCAAATTAAATGACCATGTTCAAAGTTAAACTAATTCCATAAAATTATTGCCGTTGACACATTCACACAATTCACACATATGTAGCATAGGTTCATTTAATGAAAACCTAATAAAAAACTAAAACATTATGATATGCAAAACTTACACTTATGACTTGGTAATGCACAATACTCCCTACACTTAGAGAACTTATGGTCCTCAATTTGAAAAAAATAAAAAAACATATATGAAAATAAAAATGAAAAGAAATAACAGAGACAAAAGTTTAAGAGCACAAAACCACTTATGGAGATCAAGGTGGTGATGGTGTTGGTGAAAGAATTTAAAAACCTTGAGCAACAAAGTACTTATAAATCTTCTTGATATCGCGTTGCTGTCATTATTGTTCTTACGCCATCTACTTCAAAAGTTTTTTATTATTGGAGACCAAATTGAAGACCTTTTCCCAACTTCCCTCTTTCTGATCTTTTATTCTTCACATGTTTAGACCTCAGGTTACTGCTGTGCTGGTGTAGAGCTCAAATTAACCTGTCCTATCTTTTGTTTATCATAAGTTTTGGAACTAATATCTTGGAGTTCCATTTGATGGACCTCTAAGCTCTCGACTCACCTTAAGTGAGTGTGATTTAAAAACTAAGGAAAAACAATAGTTAGTCCTTTAATATCAACACCATAGTAAACAGTAAGTGCAGTATCAATATGTCCTATACCAAGTTGACTACTTTTCTTTTTAAGAGCAGTAGCTATAAATTGAAAAATATGGGTGATTGTGCAAACTTTTACATTATTATCCATGCACCAAAAATGAATAATTCTTTAACAGAACATTTGTTACTTTCCGATTTATTGAAAATAGTTTGGCACATGAACTTATGCAGTAACAGATGCTTAGGAGTAAGATTGACATTGTTATGAGCATTTCAAACATCAAAGTTATCCAACCCCGTTACATGTTTCCAATACCTCTTAGCACTAAGTCATCATGTTTTTCAATTATGTTTGATTGAAGAAATATACCAATTTCGAACAAACATCATAATTCAAATGATATGGTTGGCCCCTCAATTGAAACCAAAATTTAGTCAAATCCCATATTGCAAATTGTAAGATAGTATAAGTGATTGACTAATTTCGTGAGTTAGTTAATATTGTAATAACAATATGTGCATGATGTAGTTGTAGCTAGCATTGGGAAGTATGGGTCAATTCCACAAACACAACGATTAATAGTAATTACCTTTTTCCTATTGTTTAGCCAACAGATTAATTTTGGATTCAATAAAGGAAAATATAACTAAAGTAAGTAAAATAAAATAGGTAGCAATTAAGAACAGAGAAAAAAGGAAGCACTTAGAAATTTATTGTTATCAGAAATTAATTCCTAGGCTTTAAATCCCCCTAAAACCCTTAGTAGATAGATCTTTTATTATACAATTTTTTTGATTTATTAGACTGCAGAGATTCTTAAGGTATACTAATAGCTGACCTTAAGTCTACTAATAACTAATCTTAAGGTTTTTAACCAAATTACTTTAGTTAAAGTCTATAAGATTGCTTTACTAATTTGTGAATACCTCTATTATGTTTGAACCTAATCTTAAAGATTTATGTCATATCATCTCTAAGGATGCAATAAAATCCTTTTAGTTATAGTAGATCTATTCATTAACAAGATTTCTCAATCTTTATGTATGAAATAAGATTATGAACATGGGTTTATTGGAACATATATTAAACATGTAATCGAATCACAATATATCAATAAACTAAATTGCATTAATAAAAGAATCAAAACATATTAAAGTATTGACATAATGTTCATTTAACCTAAACACTAAAAAGATGTTTAGTTTGAATACGAAATCAAACATAAATAAAAAGAACAATGAATTAAAAACAATAGGATCATAATTCTAAATCTCCCTGTTTGTCATCTATCAAGTATTCTTGAGATGTGGAGGTTTGATCTTGTATTCCGATGGATCTTTTGATGATTTCTTCATGTTTTCCACTTCTCTAACCCAAAATTGCTCCTTAAGAATGATATCCACGTCTACAATCACCACCCTAGCTTAGTTCCCTCTTCAAGTCTCTGTTCACGTCATTTTATAATAAAATTTAGGGTTCTAGGGGATGCAAGGGTTGACGCACGACTGTGCATAACCAAAATCTCTAAAAATCACAAATCTATATGGCCTGGGAGAAGTGCATGGCCTGTTACAAGGTTGTGCATCCCTTTTGTGCATTGAATCTTTTTTTTTTTTGCCATGTTGTTGTTTGAATTATTCTCTTTTATGTATGTGAAGGCAATTATTCTCTATATACACACTTGGAAAAAATTAAGTACCAAATATACAACAAAAGTGTAAAATATCAAGCAAAATACATCAAACATGGGTGTAAAAATATAGTCAAATATGCATCTATCGATAAAATTCAAGGGTTAATTTCTTATACATAATATAATCAAAATTAATAAAATTTTCCCATTGAAGTTTACAACTCAAAGTCTCAACCTTGTCCTTCAACCTTAGATGTATAAAATGTCAAAATCAAAGTATCTATGGACACTAACAATCCTAGAGTGGAGAGTTTGGAATCAGATACCTTCATCTTTCAAATAAATGAGAAAAAGAGTTCCAAAGTTTATTGCCCTATCACATACCCCTCTCCTTGCCATTTGTGTTTTTCCCTTCGATTGTCAGACTTTAGCACTTTATTTGATTCTTGGCACAATAAATAAATGTATACTTGTAAAATAAAGCAAGAACACAAAAAAACTAAAACACCTAAAAAAGTTAATAGAGAAAAGAACCATGAAATCTTGTCAAAAACACTCCAAAATGTAGGATTTGTGTGGAAATTATGAAATATGTGTAGGAGGAATGAAAATCAATTTGGAAGTTGTAAGAAAAAATGAGAACCTTATGGAAAGTGAAGAGAGATTTGTAGTGGTTGCTAAGGTTTTAGAGAGATAAAGTGTGTATGAAAGATGAGAAAAGATGAATATATGGTGTTACGTTGAAGGAGGGGTAAAATGGGGCTTGGGTAAGATAATTCACATTTTGGCAAGGCTAGTCTATAGGTCATAATCATGACATGGATGTCATGATCGTGACATAATCCAATTTTAGCCATGCACGATCGTGACATGCCTAGTCCCGTTTTGACATTTTTTAAACCTCCAAGCTTACTTTCCTAACTTGTAATAAAAAAATAAAATAAAACCTAATATTAAAATAAAACCTTATTAGAATTCAATACAAACCTACTCCTAAAAAATTAAAAATAAAACCTAATATTAAAATTCAATACAAACCTAACTACCAAAATTTGCTAATTTATAGTCGTTAGCTTGACCATTCATCTTTGAAACATTTTTTATCATTATAAAGGAAAGAAATTACTTCCATTTCATGCAAAAATACTCCTTCCAGATATGATTTGCATCTATGTTTGTTCACTTTAAAGGTTTCCTTATTTTGATTTTCGAATTTTAAAACTCTGTGCGCAGATACGTGGGTTACTTTGAAAGGCCCACTCTACCTTGATTTGAGATTTCCTGGAAACAAGTTCAATCTCAACTTATATATTTAAAATGCATCTCCCACTTTGATCTCTTTATTCTTAGTATGAGAACCATGCTACTTCTGCACCTTTTCCTTGTATAATTTGACATTCTCATACTTATTTAAACGAAGCTCATTGAGCTCGTTTAATTGTAGGACCCTTCACTCACCCACTTGCTTTTAATAAAAGTTTAAAGCTTTTGTTGCCTAGAATGCTCTATGCTCTAGTTCCACAGATAGATGAAAAGATTTACCATATAGAAATCTAAAGGGAGTCATCTCGGTTGAAATTTTGAAGGTGATTCGACAAGCCTATAAGGCATCATCTAGATTTAATGCCTAGTCCTGCCTTAAACTATTTACTATCTTCTCCAACATTTATTTTAGCTAATGGTTCACAACTTCTACTTGTCCACTTATTTGCAGGAGGTACAAAGTGGCTACAAGATAGTGAACTCCATATCTTTTTAGAAGAGCATCAAAAGATTTATTGAAAAAATGCACTCCTCCATAACTGATTATCGCTCGTGGAACTCCAAACTGATTGAATAGTCTTTTTTAATATATTTCTACTCTACTTGTCCATCATTTTTTAGAGTTGCTATAACTTGAGCCCATCACGAGATATAGTCCACTCTTACTAAAATATACATGTTTCCTATGGAGGATGCAAAAAGCCTTATGAAGTCAAGTCGCCATTGATAATTGTGCATTAGTATGTATTTTTCTAAGTATTAGGCATTTGTTTCTTGTATGATAGGTTAGTATTATTGTGTTTTAGGACTTATTTTGAGTGTTTTTGTTTAGTTTGATCTTCATGGTTTTTTTTTTTAGTTTGATATTGGTTTAGGATAGGAATTGGTCATTTTGGTGTAGGAATAGAGGGTGGATACCTTTTTGATTGAGCTATAGACCAAGATAAGAGAAGAGAAGTGGAACTACTAGAAAACAAGACCCTATGACTATGGAAAAGGCATGTTTTCCACGATTTTGGGAAATCTATGGAGAAAGTTTATGTCAAGATAACCCACGATCGTGGAAAGCAGAAGTATAATTCTCATAATTGTGGGGACTGGAATTCAAAGAGACACGTAAGTTTCTTGTATTTTTTAGTATTTCGTGTCTTTATAAGGAGGAGAATCCTGAGAGCTATCAGAGGGTCATGGAACATGCTTCTTATAGCTATAAGATAAATTAAGAGCCTAGAGATATGTGGAGATTTGAGGTTTCATTCCTGATTTAGCAAAGAGCACCCTATCATCCAGATTTTCTAGATTTGGGCAAATAAGAGGAGGAGATGTCCCGTCCAGTCTTATTTCAATTTCTTTCACTTCTAGCATTTTTATCATAGATTATTTGATTGTTAGGGATGTTATGGATATTATGATTAGCTAAAACAATTTTTAGGGTTTGTGGTTGAATTATTAGTGAACCTTTGGCTATCAATTTAATGATATACATGTTTCTGTTATTTATTTTTCTTAAACCTTGCAATAAATCAAGAGAGTGAGCTTAGCAATCTGTGTTAATTGTACAATAAAAGTTGACGATTAATATACCTATAAATAACAAGTTATTGATTTATTAGGAAGAGATTTCAATAGATCAATACACTGCTTATAGGATAGCTTCATATCTAGTTAAATGCTTAGGAAAAGCTTTACACATCAAGAGATCCCAAAGTTAATTATAATTCATTTAACCAGTGACATTTAGTTATATCTTGAGAGAGTGTAGCTAGAATTTTAGGAAATCTTAGATCAAACAAATCAAAGAGGAGTAAATAGGGATAATGACAAGTCCTAATATTTAATCTTGACTTTCTCCTAGTCTTAGTTTATGATTTTGGTTTGGGTTGCATTGTTCCATTTTACTTTTAGTTTGTCTTTAGTTTACTTATCTTTTTAAATTCGATTAAAATGATTTCTTAAATAAAGAACAACCTGAATTAATTGGTACCTAAGCATAATCTTTGCAGGATCGATATCCGCTTTCAAATACAAGTACGACCCTTATACTTGTGGTTTTGAGCATAAGACTAGGAGTCTGTTTTGCATTCAATAAGTTTTTTGCGCCGTTGCTGGGGATTGATTGTTTAACATCTTATTTAGTTTTGGTTAGTTTGATTTAAGAGTTTTTGATACTTTTTCTTGTATCTTTGTAGGTGCATGAACACAAGGAACACACGAAGGATTACTAAATTTTGTGACTAAGAGTTATTAGATATCACAAGGCATGAATGAGAGTTGAGAAGAGCGAAGCCCCAAGACATTATACAAAGAAATATGGCGGAAGCAGGAGAACAAGTAGCGGCTGAAAGGACATTGATGAATTTTATGAGGCCATAGTTCTCAAGGAGTTGCGAGGCCAGCGATTCATGCTAACAATTTCGAGATCATGTGAACACTCCTCAACATTCTTCAGAGTAGTGTGTAGTTCTATAGGTTATCCAATGAAGATCTCAATGCCCATCGTGCCAATTTTTTGAAGATATGCGACACTTTTCGATTTGATGGGATGTCTGGTGATGCCGTGAGGTTGCGACTATTTTATTCCACTTTGAGACATGGGGTGAAGGTGTGGTACAATTCACTCAACTTAGGGTAGATTAATACTTGGAACAGCTAGCCCAGGAATTTCTTACTAAATACTTCCCATTGACTAAGGCAACAAGTACCATTATGGAAATCACAAATTTTCAACAAAGTGATGGGGAGTATTTGTATGAAACTTGGGAGAGGTTTAAAGAACTATAGAGAAGCTATCCTCACCATAACCTTCCAAAGGAATTCCTCATGCAAACATTCTACAATGGTGTAAATTAAAGCACAAGAGGGACTATAGATGCAGCCGAGGAAAACTATTGATGCAGCTCATGATCTTTTGGAAGAATTGGCGAGCAAAAGTTGTATGTGGTCAAGAGAAAGGAGTAGGCAAGGGAAAAAGAAGTAGAAAGATATGATCCTAATTGGCTCTATTACTGCTTTGTAGGCATAAATCATAGGCCTCACTAAGCAGTTGAGCAACATGCAAGGAGCATCTTCATCAACAGCCAAAGCTATACAATCACAGTGTGAGTTATGCGGGCAAGACAACCATTGCACAACATATTGCTTTTTTTGGGAGCTGGTAGTACTGAATAGGTAAGTTACTTAGGCTAACCATAGCGAGGTAACAATCCGTACGCAAATACTTATAATTTGGGGTGGAAAAACCACCCAAAGTTTTCTTGGAGTACTAACAATGTATATGATCAAGC
>JAOTIZ010000008.1:25998552-26011169 GCA_027123425.1 Erythroxylum panamense | reverse complement strand
GAACTTTGTTTTGATTGACTATTGAAGTGCTACTTATATATGAATGAGATGGAATAAGTGTGCATAATATGATTGTTAAATGTCAAACCGCCGGTTCGACGACAAATGTGTTTTGAATGTGCATTTGCATGTAAATGAAAAGTGATACTCAACTCTAATGTTGAATGTCAGACTACGGTCTGATGATATATGAATGTGAGTGAATGTGGATCATGCAAATGTGACTGATGCATTTCTTTTCATGAATGCATAAAACATAATGGTTGTTGTGACCAGAGTAGCTACCGATCAGAGCTTAAAGCTCAATGAGTGAAAATGAGCTTCGAGCTCAAAAGTGAATCAGAGCCTCAAGCTCAATGTTTAATGAGCCCTGTATCCCCTAAGCGGATAAGGGACAGTTATCAATGAGCCCTATATGGGATAGTTTAGGCACTCGGTCACAACAAAGTAACAAATAGAAAGTGGGTCTCATATGCACTACATATGCATAATATGAATGATTATATCTATTGAATGTGAAGTGTGAAACATTGTGAATGTGATTATGTGTTATGTGATTGGGTGAGCTATTGATGATGGTCACTCATTGAGTTCGCAAAATTCACCCAAAATTTGCAAAAAAATTTCTAGGACACAGAAGAATACCCCTTTAGGTAAACGGGAGTATAATTACTGCATGCAAGAGAAAGATACAGGTCGGGATCAGTACACGTGTGCATTAGTGTTATCCTATTCTTGTATAAATTTATATTTCGTAATTTCTGTAAAATAGTTTTTTGTATTTGTAATAGGCCCCAATTGGCTATTGAAATTATATTGATTATAATGTGTTGATTGAAGATGTTTATGAATGAACGTGGGCCCAAATTGATTACTGATTTCTGCGTATTTGATTGTATTCAAAAAAATTTATACGAAGTTTTAACTGATTGAGTGTTCTAGCACACCACCCTCGCGGTGCACGGACTCAAATATCTCTCAGGATGTCGGGCACATGTCTTGCGGGAGTTAGGTGTTACAGAACTAGTTTAAATCGCGATGTCATATTCTTTAACTCTTACCTCTTTAATTTTCTTGTTGATGGAAGAATAGATACTAATTTTTGCTGTTACATTACTCATCAAATTAAGTGCGTTGTTTTGTAATCGTCTGAATTTGTCAAGAAAATCAAGAAGAATTTAAAAATTCATATCTTATAAGATTTAATACAATTCAACCCCCCTTCTTGTGTATTTTACATATTGTATGTGATTTTTATATTAACAAGTGATTTATTTCAATTAGCATGTACCCTAATTTATACCTTTTAAATCTAGGCATGTTTTGTATTTCACCAAAAATAATGTTTCCTTGAATGTACCAACGACTAGATTTAATAATCTTCTACAAGCATTGTTTCCTTGCTATTTTAAAGAGGAATGTAACACCCTATGTTAGGGGTTAGAAAAACTGAGAAATTTTAGTGCACTGTATGCTTTGCATAACTGAGTATTCACTGATATATGCTTATGAAATTTTTGACTCATACAAAATAATTGTACATGCATTCATGACATTTTCGAGTAAAACGGATTTATAAAATTGTGAATTATAGATTATTGGTGGTAAAAATTTATTTGAAGACTATTAGTAATATTTTAGAATTTTTAGGTAATTTTAGGAAATTTTCTGGATATTTTGGAGTATTTTAGATTACAAAAAAATAGACAAACAACATTATGCAAGGTGGAAGTCCTATATATATGACAAGTGGTACACATGTATGGTGACACATGTACCACATGGCAAGGTGTTAGTAACACGCGTAAGCACGTGGTTTTGAAAGGCAAATCACTGGAGCTTTGTTGTTCTTTGGATTTTTTTAGTGTTCTTCGGAAATCACTGAACCCATCAATGAAATACTAGTCTGATTCTTACGTTAGTGTTATTCTCTACATGCAAACATTTCAATCTAGCTAGTGTTTGTTTATGCCTATTCTTGTTGTTTTCTTCCCCCATCCACCGAAACCCTACTCTTCACTATCATAGCTGGAATTTGTTTGAAGAATCAGAGGAACCCATAGAACGACCAATTCCAAATATTGCTAGGACTTCAAGGCAATAAGCAAAAAGGGAGCTTTTGTAAGTAATCTAGTAAGAAATTTTGTATGTAATTTAGATGGTCAATTTTGTAATTAGTTCAGTAAGTAATTTAGATGGTCAATTTTATAATTAGTTCAGTATGTAATTCGGTAAGTAATTTAGACGGTCAATTTTGTAAGTAATTCAGTAAGTAAAATTTAGATAGTTTTGCTTTGACTATTTTGTTTTCTATTGATTTGGAACATTGAATGATTTGCAAAACTGTAAGAACGTGATATGCTTCAATACATGGTATAAAAACATTGATTGATAGGTGAATTGAATTTCAAACATTTCTGTTTTTGAATCTGTTAAGTCCTAGTTGTGGATAAATAGGCATGCCTAGAAGGATCTGTAATTGCTTCTGAACACTTCGGTGTCAGGACTTTAGTCTCTTCTGGATACTTCAGTTTCGAGACTTTGATCTCTTCTGGACACTTCGGTGTTGGGACTTCGGTCTCTTTTGGACACTCGGTGTTGGGACTTCGGTCTTTTCTAAACACTTCAGTGTCGAGACTTCGGTCTCTTTTGGACACTTAGGTGTCGGGACTTCGGTCTATTCTGGACACTTTAATGTCAAGATTTCGGTCTCATCTAAACACTTTGGTGTCTTTGGTCTCTCCTGGACACTTCGGTATCGGGACTTTGGTCTCTTCTCGACACTTTAATGTCAAGACTTCGGTCTCTTCTGGACACTTTGGTGTCGAGACTTCGGTGTCTTCTATTTAATGATGCCAATCATGGTATCTATGCATAAGTCTCGTTACCCACTTCTATTCATGGATTAACAGTCTAACTCGTTTTGTATTTGATCTCTGATAAGTTTTGATAAGAAACAAACTATATTTTTGCTTTGATGGGTTAACACCCTATTATGAAAATATGTTATGTATTCTGTATATTCTGTTCTACAATTGAAATGTCTGACTTTAGCATGCGAAGTGTTTTCATTAATAAATCCTATTCTGTTCTGAATTTTAGTATGTTGAGATGCTTTTGTATAACATAAATCAGTATCTATTGTGGTTAGACTTAGTTTAGTTATTACTCATTAAGATATATACTTAACACGGTAGATTTGCCCTGTGTAGGTTTAGAGAGAAGGACTTAAGGACTGGGACAAGTCAATCACAATGGCCAAAGGAGACTGAGTTTTTGTTTTGACAGAAATGTATTTTGAGTTTGACTTTTAGCTGGTATCTAAATTTGTATGAAGGTTTGTAATGACCATATTATAGGCTGGTTTTTGAACTTATGATATGTAATATATGTTTGCTTTAGTTTCTAAAAATTTAAGTAATGAATGTTTATTGTGTTTTGAAATGCTTCCGCATCAATCTGTTCTTTGTTTCTGTTTGTAAGTCCCATGTGGCACTCTCATATTCTCCTAAAGGGTATAGAGGCACCACACCTTTTTGGTATTAGAGTATGGTTTTGGCAATTTTGGTTTAACCAGTGTTTAACTCTTACTTATACTAGAGTGTGAAAGTTGTGCTTTGGCCCAATGCGGTGTCCTATGTTTTGTCTGTAGAATTAACGATGGAGGGATCATGCGAAGCCATTGACGAGGTTGCTGAGAGCGATCATCCTAAGTAAACTTGTCAATCGATATCTGGACCCTATGGGGTGAATTGAGGCGAAGCTGAGGTGTCACCTCCTCCCCCAGCTCAGGGAGAGGCTTTAGTGCAGGCTAATGTGAAAATTGAAAGGCAAGAGATGATCAGAAGAGAATGGAATCAACTTAGGAGCTTTGTTATAGGAGGTGAATCCTCAGGAAAACAAAGTCAAGAAAGTAATTCCTCTGCACTGGAAGTTACCCAGAGATTTAGGAATCGGGGAAGGTGAAAAAACTTTCCCTCATCGACTGTTTTTGCTATCCTCTAGGAGCCAATGTTCTGGTGCCCCGAAGTGCTCTCATTGCTTTACAGCATTGGGTGTTTGTTGGAGGGCTATAGGTGCATGTTTTTGTTGTGGCAATACTGAGCACCTGATAGCCAACTACCCTTTAAGACAGTCCCATATGTCATAAGCTAGTAGGGATGTCATTCATGCATTTGCTGAGAACAAAGGTCGTCATAGAGGATGAGGGGAATTTGATTAGCACAGACCTAATCTGGGTACTCAATCGGAAACTATGGATTGACCAGCTGTGCCTTTGCTTTGACTCGAGCTTACGCATTGAAAGCTCCTTAGGAAGGAATATGAGCTTAGTATTATGTTATAGTTATATACCTTTCAATTGAAGTGGAAGGAAATGTATTTTTATGGATTTGACAGAGAAAAAGAATAGAGATGTAAGTAAAAGTGATGGGTTTTAAAGAGTACATTACCTTAAAAGGTTAAACTTGGAACCAGAATGGTTGTTTAGGTATCATGTTGAAAGTTTGTGATTTAGTACAAGGTTATAACATTGGTTTGTTATTAGAATTTTGTGATGGTTACGTTTCATAAATTTTTGAAGTGATTGAGAGCATATTCAAGTAAGATGAAGCAGAAGATAGCAATATATGTAGGAAACCCTCAAGAATAAGTTGATTAGTTATTATTGGTGTCCATATGATAAAGTGGTTGCTTTCGATGTAATATGTGTTTGGATATGAATAAATGAATATTGAATAAGAATGAATAAATGAGTATTGAATGAATTAGATGTGAATATTGGAGTTGGATAAGTATGATATTTAGCCAAAGGAAGTTAAATATACTATTAAGAGTGCATCGATTACAGGCAATTAAATAGAGTTACAATGAAGAACAAATATCCATTGTCGAGGATTGAAGACCTATTTTATCAGTTGCATGATGCAGGATGGAAACGTAGTTGCTTATGCCTCTAGGAAACTAAAGTCTCATGAACAAGATTACCCTACACATGATCTGGAACTTGCAGTAGTAGTGTCTGCCTTAAAAATTTGACAGCACTACTTATACAGTAAAAAATGTAGAATTTTTATAGATCATAAGAGCCTGAACTATCTACTTACCCAGAAAGAACTAAATCTAAGACAATGGCATTGGATGGAACTATTTAAGGACTATGATTATATTGTGGACTATCATCTGAGTAAAGCTAATGCTTTGAGCCGAAAGAACATTTCAGCACTATCACTTAAGCAGAGTGAATGAAAATTTGTATCTGATGGAGCTTTAATAGCTCAATTGAAAGTAAGGCCTACCTTGAGATAGGAAATTTGTGATGCTCAGAGAGCTGATGATAAGTTACAACAACTTATCTTGGCTACTCAAGAAGGTAAATTACCTGATTTTTTTTTGTGAAAGGAGATGGTGAATTGTATTATAAAGATCGATTATGTGTGCCAGCTAATGATGAACTGAGCAATTGTCCAAGATGTATGATGTGTTTCATGTTTCTATTTTAAGAAGATATAGGTCTGATGTGACACGTAAGATTCCTGTGCAAGAAATTCAAGTTTAATCAGGTTTGTCTTATGAAGAAGGGTCAGTTTCTATATTAGCCCAAGAAGTCAGGCAACTTAGGAATAAGCAAATACCTTTAGTAAAGGTACTCTGGCAACACCATGGAATGGAATAAGCAACTTGGGATGAAAGTTCAATATTCACAACTATTCAGATTATGTATGAATTTCGAGGAAGAAATTTCTTAAGAAGGGAAGAATTGTAACATCCCATGTTAGGGGTTAGAAAAAATGAGGAATTTCAGTGCACTATATACTTGCATAATTGAGTATTCACTGATATGTGTTTGTGAATTTTTGTACTCATACAAAATAATTGTACATGCATTCATGACATTTTCAGTTAAAGTGGATTTATAAAATTGTGAATTATGGATAATTGGTGGTAAAAATTTATTTGGAGACTATTAATAATATTTCAAAATTTTTGGGTAATTTTAGGAATTTTTCTAAAAATTGTGGAGTATTTAGATTAGAAAAATAGACAAATGGCATTATGCAAGGTGGTAGTCTTATATGCATGACAAGTGGTACACATGCATGGTGACGCATGGCAAGGTGTTAGTAACACGTGTAAGCACGTGGTTTTGAAAGGAAAATCACTGGAGCTTTGTTGTTCTTCGAATTTTGTTAGTGTTCTTCATAAATCACTGAAGCCTCATCACCGAAATATTAGGCTTAATTTTTACATTAGTGTTATTCTCTGCATGCAAACATTTCAATCCAGCTAGTGATTGTTTCTGCCTATTCTTGTTGTTGTCTTCCCCATCCACCAAAACCTTGCTCTTCACTGTCATAGCTAGATTTTGTTTGAAGAATCAGGCGAACCTATAAAGTGATCAATTCTAGATATTGTCGGGACTTCGAGGTAATAAGCAAAAAGGGGGCTTTTGTATGTAATCTAGTAAGAAATTTTGTACGTAATTTAGATGGTCTCTTTTTTAAGTAATTTAGATGGTCAATTTTGTAATTAGTTCAGTATGTAATTCAGCAAGTAAATTAGGTGGTCAATTTTGTAATTAGTTTAATATGTAATTTGGTAAGTAATTTAGAGACGGTCAATTTTGTAAGTAATTCAGTAAGTAAAATTTTGGTAGTTTTGCTTTGACTGTCTTGTTTGCTATTGATTTGGAACATTAAATGATTTGCAAAACTGTAAGAATGTGATAAGCTTGAATACATGGTATGAAAACATTGATTGATATATGAAGTGAATTTCAGACATTTCTATTTTTGAATCTATTAAATCCTAGTTGTGGGTAAATAGGCATGCCTAGAAAGGTCTACAGCTACTTCTGGACACTTTGGTGATGGGACTTTGGTCTCTTCTGGACACTTTGGTGTCGTGACTTCGGTCTTTTTTGGACACTTCGATGTCGAGACTTCAGTCTCTTCTGGACACTTCAATGTCAGGACTTCGGACTCTTCTAGACACTTCTGGACACTTTGGTGTTGGGACTTCGGTCACTTTTAGATACTTCAATGTCGAGACTTCAGTCTCTTCTGGACACTTCGATGTTGAGACTTCAATCCTTCTGTTTAGTGATGTCAATCATGGTATCTTCTGTATAAGTCCTGTTACGCACTTCTGTTCATGGATTAACAGTCTAACTCGTTTTGTATTTGATCCCTAATAAGTTTTGATAAGAAACAAACTATATTTTTAATCTAATGGTTCACACCCTATTCTGAAATTCTGTTCTGTATTTTGTATGTTCTGTTCTTCTATTGAAATGTCTGACTTTAGCATACGAAGTGTTTTCATTAATAAATCTTATTCTGTTTTGAATTTCAGTATTTGAGATGCTTTTGTATAACATGATTCAATATCTGTTGTGGTTAGACTTAGTTTAGTTATTACTCACTAAGCTATATACTTAGCATGATGGATTTGACCTGTGTAGGTTCAGAGAGGACTTAAGGACTAGGACAAGTCAACTGCAATGGCCAAAGGAATCTAAGTTTTTGTTTTGACAAAAATGTATTTTGAGTTTGATTTTTAGCTTGTATTTGAATTTGTATAAAGGTTTGAAATAACCATATTACAGGATGGTTTATGAACTTATGATATGTAATATATATTTACTTTAGTTTCTGAAAATTTAAGTAATGAATGTTTGGTGTGTTTTGAAATGCTTCTGTATCGATCTTTAGTTTCTGAAATTTTAAGTAATGAATGTTTGGTACTCCCATATCCTCCCAGGGGGTAAAGGGGCGCCACAAGGAATTTGTTCTCTTTATTGATAAGCATATCCTTAAGGCCTAACCTTGACCGGTTATTAAAGGCCCTCCTCTGAACTATATGAAATGCTAGCTTTTTAGCAAAAGACTTGACTAAGGTGTTTGACCATTTCCTTATTCCATGTTTTATAATTTCAATGGGAGGTATGACCAGTTTAAATTTGTCAAATCAAGACTTATATGGTAGGGGAATGTATCTTAGTTTCTTAAAGTAGTGGTGTCTCCTACCACTTGACTCTATATTTCCCTAGCACAAGTTTGTAGGGGAATAAGATTTGTAATAGACTCTAAAATTGGCATTAGAGGAACTTAAGAAGAAGCAAATGATTTTGTAGGTAGAAAAGAAGGAGCAAAGAGAGTGTAGAACCCAAGAAAGGTAAGGAGGTTTGTAGGTAAGAGGATTTTCCAAGAGAGCTCTAAGATGAAGGCATTAAGAAGGAATGAGAGGGAGAACATAAAAGAGGAAACGAGAAGGAAAACAATAGTCAAAAGGTAGTGGAGAGAGCGATGGGTGTTTAGATTCTTTTCTAAATGAGAAGGGAATATGATAAGGTGGGAGCCAGTAAAAGGTCATGCTTGCCTAACAATCACATAAAATGCAAAGAATTTGATTAGAAAAGGACCTGGGAGGGAAAAAATTGTTCCTTTTAATATATCAAAAAATAAAACATTAAATCAAGATTTGAATCTTAATAAAATAAGTTATTTTTGAAAATTTTTTAGTGAACAATAAAGTTCATTTAAATATAAGGTTTATAATTTATTTTTAAATATTATTTAAACTATATTTATTAATTTTTATAAAAATATTCTAATTATTGGCCTACAAGTAAATTGAATAATTACAAAATACTACATATAGTCTACTTAATTATATATAGTATAATATAATACTAAATATGTTCATTTTTTAATTTTATATGAATTTGTTTTTTAGATCGATGTAGAGTGCAAGCATAATTGTATTATACACAAAAAAAGTAATCACAAGAAAGCTTACTTTTAACCCGATGTTAAGGTTAAAGCTAAGGAACCTCATAAGAGTGAAGCTTTAAATAATTATAGGCATGAAAAAGACACCTAAATTAAAGATTTTTGTATCGTACTAGTCAATACCAGCCAGAAAACGGTATGAAATAGCCTTTTAGGTACTAGCCTTTGGTACTAGTCAGTTGGTACTGTAAATTTTAAAATTTCCAAGGAATAAATTGCAAAAAAAATCCAAAACCCACGAAGAATCTCTCACTCACCCATTCTAAAAAAATGTTCATTTATCTCTCTCCTTTCAATGTTCTCTTCTCTGGCTCTCCCTTCCTCTAACTTCGTCAGCTACCACTGCTACTAGCACCACCACCTGTAGTCATAGCTGCTTTCCACCTCGCCTGCTGCTCTCCCCAGCACGCCTGCTACTCTCCACCATTGCTGCTCACTTGAAAACCAACAGATATATCCATTTGCAATTTTCAAATCTGGACGTGACCCGAACCCACCCAACCGAACCAAATTGCAGTTTCTAATTTTTCGTTGTTTTTTGAATTGTTCTTTTCTACTCCTAAATTGCATTTGCATTGTGTTTTGGTTGTCTCATATGTATTTTGTGAATGGTTTGAAAATTTGAATTACTGGAATTGTTTATGTTAGTTGAGAAATTTGAGTTTGAACATTGGAATTGTTTGTGTAAATTCATTCAATTTAAATGTAACTTAGGCATTGTCAATCTATGAACAAAATAAATGCATTGGAAAATTTAGGTTTATGAGTTGTTCAATTTCAATGTAATTTAAGCATTGTCGATTTCAAAATTACTGCATTAAGTTTTTAATTTGTTAATTAATTTATATGAAATGTACAATTTACTAATCATTACTTGTATGTAAAGTATTTAACATATGACTAATCATTTAAATATAAGATTTAATATAATTAAATCATTTAATTTATGCAATCAAGTTAAGAAAATTAAATGTTTTCATTTTTATATTGTTTGTTGGTGAATTGTGTTGGATAAAATTGGATTGTGAAGTGTATATTAACTCTTCATTGAGGAGTTAACTTGAGTAAGAAACTAAGAATGTTGATTAAAATTGGTGAATGAAATAATGTTAAATTAAGGTTAAGAATTAGGATTTTAGTAACAATGTTGATTAAAATTAGTTAAGAAAAAATAATTATAAGCATTACAAATTGAATTATATAAGTAAACAAATTATATTAGTTTATAGCTAAATTATAAGATTACATAAAGTTGCAAACTTATAATGTGAGTTATGGTTGAAGTTGAATATGTTATAGTTGTGAATTATAGTTGAAGTTGAATGTGTTATAGTTGTGAGTGTATGTTTTAGTTTATGGATAAATGATGTAATCATACAAAATGAGTTATATTATATGAGATGTATATGTGTATTGTGTTATTATGTATGTTAAATACTTGAATTGTTAGTTTTTAACTTATAGTGAATTGTATTTGATGAAATTGAATTGTGTATGATGTAATCATACAAAATGAGTTTTATTATATAAGATGTATATGTGTATTGTGTATGTTGAATGCTTGAATTGTTGGTTTTTTCACTTATTGGTGAATTGTGTATGATTAAATTGAATTGTGTATGATGTAATCATACAAAATGAGTTATATTATATAAGATGTATCTATGTAATGTGTAATATGTTAGTTTGAACTTTTGAGTTAAACAATACATAATTTGTGATAATAGTTGATAATGAAATTATGTGTTCTTTATTTTAATATGAAGTTATTAATTTTGATATATGTCTTTATTTATTTTTATAGATAAATGGAAGGAAGTTTAAGTACTCCTGATCATGCAACCGCTTCAAGAAAATACAATGATCCAACTTAAGCTCTTGTTATAATGGTCCTTGGTATGAAAAACTATACTATTTTCTTGTTTTGTAACAAGCATTTGAAAGGTGGAGGAATCACCATATTAAAGAAGCATTTAGTTGGGGTTAAAAGAGAAATGGAACCTTGAAAAAAAGTGAGCCATGATGTGAAGTGGCAAATGAAAACTTTACTTAAAGAGTATCAGCACGAAAAAGATAACAGGGAGAGATTGAATTATGAAATTGGTAGTGGAAGTTCGTTCACTGGTGTTAAGGATGATAATAGAAATGATGACGGTGGTAGTGTTTCTTCCCATCAAGAAGTGAATGTTACATCTGGACTTGATGTTAAGAAAAGAAGAAGAAGGCAAGTGTCAAATTTGTTTACACCACGAACAACTCCTGGAGCTCAGCCTTTAATTCATAGTGTAGGTATGGCAATGGCTAGATGGTGGTATGATTCAGGTGTAATATTCAATACTTCCTAATCTTATTATTACCAGCCTATAGTGGATGTTATAGCCTTTTATGCTTCAGGATACAAAGCTCCTTCAATTGATTACTACAGAGATAAAATTTTTAGTAGCTCTACTTATTAAATTAAAAGTTATTTAGAAAAAAGAATATTGGATTGGGCTACTTATATGTGTTCGATCATATGTGATGGTTGGACAAATAAGAGATATGAACCTATTAATAATTTTTTTGGTTTATTTTACAAATGGCTTAATGTTTTTGTAGTCTATTGATGCATATAGCCTTATTAGGTATACTGATAATTTAATTGAAATATTCAATGAAGTTGTGAATGAAGTAGGGCCAGAAAATATTGTTTAGTTCATTACTAACAATGATTCTACTTATAAAGTGGCAGGAAGAAGATTACAAAGCAAGTATAATTCTATTTTTTGGACTTCTTCTACTACACATTACATTGAATTATTGCTAGAAAATATAGATAATGATGGTTATTTTCCTATTATTGATGATACTGTGCAAAAAGTCAAAAAGGTGATCAAATTCATCTATAATCATGCATGGGACTTGAATTTAATGAGAAGGATTTTACCAATGGTAAGAATTTTTGTCATCTTAATGTTATAAGATTTGTAACAAATTTCTTGTCACTTTAGCATGTTATTATGATAAAGAAAAGGTTGAGATAAATGTTTATAACTGCTAAGTAGGTTGCATCTCAGTATTCTAGGTTTGATGCTGGATTCGAGGTTTCCAAAATTATACTTGAAGATACTAAATTTTGGTCTCAATGCTAACTTTTTATCCGAGTTTGTGAGCCTTTGGTGAGGGTGCTTCGTTTAACTGATACTGATGAAAAGGCAACAATGAGTTATTTCTATGATGTCATAGAAAGGGCGAAGGAAGCAACCAAAGCCAATATGAAAAGTAAGCTTTCTTTGTACATAACTTATCTTGTAGCCATCAATTAGAGATGAAAAAGGCAACTTTACTCTCTATTGTTTGCAGCTGGGAAATTTTTTATTCCTAATTTCTATTTCAGACTAGGTTTTAGAAAGAAAACTGAAGTTAATAGGAAAATATTATTAACTATTACAATAGTTATTGCCCATGGGATGATGCAAGATCTCCTAAACTCACAAATGGAGATTTATAAAGAGTCTTTTGGGGATTTTAGGATGCCAATTGGTATTCGACAAAGAACAAAACTTAATCTAGGTATATATTTTTTCACTTTTGTTACTTATTGAAAATTAATTATCACTTTATTTAGTTTATAACGCTACTTTTATTGTATTACAACTTACAGTTTCTTGAAGAGATCAATTTGAAAGTGGTATTCCAAAATTGCAAAGGTTTGCAATTTGAATTCTAAATCAATGTATAAGTGCAACAGGTTGTGAATGTTAGCCCCAAAATTTTTTTTTTAAGATTAAGCATGATTAGATTGATTAAGTAAGTTAAGTTAGCATTAATTTGAATTGAATTTAG
>JAOTIZ010000008.1:25972548-25982964 GCA_027123425.1 Erythroxylum panamense | reverse complement strand
TCCTCAGGAGGGTCTATAGCTGTAACTCTTACCTTTATACGTAAATAATACAATCTCTACAAGTTTCCTCTATCAGTCTCATAATATTATGATCTGATCATAATCAGATCATTTAGATTAGACAGCAGTATCTTATAGAGATATAGTATCCTAGGATTATATTTCCATATCTATACAGATTTTCTACCTTATTTTGTAAACCCTATTCGTGTTTATATATACTGCAGTCTCTAGCAAATAAGCTCTAATTCATATATATATTCAGAAAATCTCACACAAATTACTATAATTGTATATCATTTTTTAGGCCAAAATGTGTTATGTGCATTCTGGCCAGAACCACACATGCAAGTTTCCCTGCATGTGGCTCGTCCACGCTTTCCGAGGCGTTACCAGTGGCTCAGCATGGGAGAGAAGGCGGCTGAACTGCACACTTTTGTGTTCATAGCATTGTCTAAGTGAGTAGGAAGCGCCTATCAAGCAAAGCTTTCTTGAAAAAGCAAAGCTGTTTCCTTTTTGGCGCCCGCCTTTGATTTAGGTGTTGGGGCAAGCCCCAAGAATCAAAGTCTAGGTATATATATATAAACTTAATACACCTAGTTCTCTCTCAACAGATATCTTATTTAAGAATATTATAATTAACATACATTTTCTATAATTATATGAGAGTTCATCAGAACCCTTCCTATTTTCTGTTTTTTCAACTTAGAAATCTAGAAATATTGCACCTCTAACAACAAATCAGTAATAAAGTTGTAATGTTTCTACACTTACTCCACAGTTTTGATACCCTGAGCAAGCTTTCGCATCAGAATTTGCTGCTTTTCAGGAAGTTTCTTTTGAGCATGGAACTCAGAAAAACTTCTTTTCAACATGTCCTCCACCTGCAATTATGCCGCCCAATAATCCCAACTGTAGTCAATGTGCAAAAGCTTGAAACAGGTAACCACTTCCTTTAGAACTTTAATGAAGCAAAGGATATGTAACAATTATATTAGTGTAAGAAAAGTTATAGCCAATATACAACTGCTAAAGCTGGTAGAAGTTAGTAATCTTTTCACAAACTAAAAGAAAATCTAATCTTCTAATTACCTTCAATTCTTCCACACGGAGGAGGTGCAAGATCATAATATAAGTCAATCGAAACTGAGATTCAAGCCTAGTCGCACTCCCAACTATAGCATTTTTCAAGTCCCTCTCTTCTGGGATTTCATCACGACACATTACAATGACAGTACCAGTTTTGTCAAGTCCTCGTCGGCCAGCACGACCTGCCATTTGAGTATATTCTCCTGGAAGTAACTGCCTAAATTCCTTGCCATCAAACTTCCTTAAAGTATCAAACACAACCTGTAAAAGTATCAGAACAAAACACATTGAGGAATATCATAAATAACCGGTTACAACCACACCCATCAAAGTATTACATGTAGGTGCTGGATGTGTTTGTCTAGTTGTTGCAACATGCATAATAATTTGCATGCTTGACGATATACATAATCACTGCCCGACCAACATCAAACTCAGAAAGAAATGAAACATTAAGTTAATGTTGACCAAACTATTATAGTTATCATATTAAGAAAGTAAACACACATATCAAACAAACAGTAAATCCGTATCAATATGTGTTTCAATTTTTCAAGTCAACCGAAACCAATCACTTTAGTCCGGCAAAGCTCTCTAATTCCTTCTCCGCATCATAACCCTCACGGTTAGCCACTAAAAGCATCCACAAGAAAAACATGCAGTATAAATAGCAAAATGTTAACATGCACAAATCCAAATGATAGCACTAGACCTTATTAAACCTTTACAATGGTTCATACGAAGAAGAAAAAGAATATAAAGAAAGAGAAATCTCCACTCACAGTTCTAGCTGGGGCATTGACACCCATAGCAAATGTCTCAGTTGAGAAAAGAACCTACAATAGAACCATACATAAACATCAACAAAATATATCACCTTTAGGCACCATCTTCTAAAAATATTCAAGTATACAATGATGGTGAACACACCAACTCTTATGCACTTTATAAAGAAAAGAGAAGGAAAATGTGTTTAAAACCATTATAAACATGAATGTAATTCAATACAAAGGCAATACGGTGATCACAGATACTACCTTGATCACACCACGACAGAAAAGCATTTCAACAACTTCCTTAACAATTGGAAGTAGACCTGCATGATGCACACCAATCCCTCTACGAAGAAGGTTCTGAACTCTGACTATCTTTCCATCAAATAGTAAGCACAAATCGAAAAGTAGATTATCATCAGTGTTATATGACCATCAAACTTGTCAAACATACTGCTGTTTATAGGCTATCAAACCTGAGGTAAATTCCGGTCTGATCCCTTCAGACGTGAAAATGCTTTATCACAGAAAACACGAATCTCACTCTTCTCAGAACTACTGGTCAAGTCCATACTGAACATGCCATCAGCCGATTTATCACATCGGTTCTTCGAGAAACAAAACATAACTACCTGAGGTAATATTAGCCATGCAGAACATAAGAAAACCAAAACAGAAAAGATAGAATGACATGACTGCATGAGTGGGTGTGCAGCTCCAAGATGTATTGAGAAAACAGAAAACATAAATCTCGCTCTTCTCAGAACTACTGGTCAAGTCCATACTGAGCATGCCATCAGCCGATTTATCACAACAGTTCTTTGCAAAACAAAACATAACTACCTGAGGCTGTAATATTAGCCATTCAGAACATAAGAAAACCAAATTATTTCTGTCATATACAAAAAAGACAGAATGACATGACTGCATGAGTCAGTTTGCTGCTCCAAGATGTATTGAGAAAATTTGTTTAAAATAAGAAAAGGAAATTTTATGGTGTTCAGTTCAGGACTTTCCCATGTGAAAAATTCAAAGTAAATACTATCCTAACAGATCATAAACTTCCCTGTCTTGAAAATCCGAACTCTTCTACAAACCCAAAAAAATACAGAATTCTAAAATTCTGAAAACTTTCAAAGGATAAACAGAATATCATCTCTTTGTTGCAGGAAAGCAAAATTGCCAAAGATTGTATGGAAACACCACATCGTCCACATTATAAACAGAGATACCGTGTTCAATTTTTCAGAAGAATGTTCTATCAATGCATTATGTAATTACACCCATGCTGAAGACTGTTTCCCTACATCTAAGAAATTCCTTCACAATCTTCAAAAAATGCATAAAGAACTAAGAAATCAAGTCAAATATGATCCAAGACAATTGGAAAGACGGAAAAAAAAAAGACCTATTTAATAACAGAATTAGGGAAAGATACCAAACATACAGGTAACAGGGACTTCTTCAAAAGCTTATTAACAAGCTGCAACAATAAAGAAGCATCAGATCTCCTTAGTCCCAAGTTATTTTGGCCACTTCCATTGTTTTGATTTTCCCAGCTAGTCCCAGACAAGCTACCCGTATTCTGGGTAGCAGAATGCTTGTTCTGTTTGGTTCGATTAAGGTTTTCACGTTTCTGACCACGAGCTGCATCATGCAATCCTGAAGACACATGTGATCCAGTGTTGACGCCTGAATGCTTTTTCTTATAGGAATCCTTAGCAAGTTTCAGTCCCTCACTTATAAAATTCTCATTCTCACAGATTTTGTATAGCTCTCCAGCATAAAATATACAATGCTCCAGTGGGACAGGCCTTTTTGTAGTTCTGTAACATATAAGAGCATCGTAAACAAAAATTACAAGGCAAGTGAGACAATATTTCAAATTGGTACTTGTTCTTTCTTATCAGACTTAAAAACACGAAATGACAAAAGTTCATAACTAGTCATGAAACTCAAACTCATAAAAGGTAAAAGTTTCAATGTAATCCAGTAACAATTTAAGCACTTGCCCAGTGATACAAATTTTTTTCTGCTTTGTCCGACCAATCCAGTCTGCAAATTCATAAGTATTTGGTACCTGCATACAATGAGGAACACTTTGAATAACAAATACCTAAAAGAGCAAAGAACAGAGTTACAGAGACTGATAAATGATAGTTCGTATTTGCAAGTGTCTCTGCATGTCACAACTAATCAAAAAATTGTGCCCTGCAAGTAAAACTGCATTTAACTCAACCACTCCACATAAAACAGCACAGCTCATGTTTCCTTCAAGTTTTCTAGGGAGAACATCTTTCATAACATAAAGATGAGAGGGCAAAAAGAGTTGTATGGTACGCAAAGTGAGCTACTGAGACATATTACCAGTCATATACATTAGCAACCTCGTGCTCACATAACAAAAGTTCATAATCTAAGTCATTGAATTTTTTTAAAGAGAAATTTAAGTGAATACTAAGCAGCAAAAGTTCTAAAATCATAGGCCTCTGATGTTTTAACAAACAAACCAGGCAGTAGGTAAACTCGAAAACAGTTCATCCATTTGGTATTTCTACCCACTGTTTTTAGATTGTCAAACTCAAATGAAATCAATAACAAGAAAGACAAAGAAGTAAGACACCATCATAAGAGATGAAGACATAGCATGTCACAAAATAAATAACAACGAAAGATATTTTGGTGCCATGACGACATAGCATATCGCAAAAAAAGGAACAATGGAAGATATTTTGGTGCCATAAACAAATTGAGATATGTTAGATGCTCCACAAGATTGATAATGCTCAGGAAGATAACTGCCTCACTCTCTCTGCTTACAAAAGCTACAGCGGACCTAAAGTCAGGGCCCTGATTGTCAGTGATTTGACAAATTATAACAATTATCATATGCAATTTCAACCTACAAGCACCTACCGTGGCTGAGAGGAGGATAATATTTATATGCCTTGGTAACATGATTATAACTTCTTCCCAGACAACACCTCTTTCGACATCATTGACATAGTGCACTTCATCAAATATGACCTGTCCCAAAAGACGTAGCAGACAGAAGCAGAAATTCATTTCTTGTTTATAAAAGTGGAATATGCCAAAAGTATATATATGAAAGAACCATATACATCAAACAGAAGGGAGATTACAGTTTTAAACCAGAAAAAGCTACCCTTTTACCCATTCTATATCTCGTATAATGTCAGCTCCACGGTAAAGCATTGACCGTAATATTTCAGTAGTCATGATGAGACAGGAAGCTTCTGGTCTTATGCTAACATCACCAGTGAGAAGGCCAACGTCAAATTTGCCACAAAAATCCCTATACTTTTGGTTGCTGATGGTCTTAATGGGAGCAGTATAGACAGCTCTAGTGCAGTGCTGCAACACAGGAAAATCTTGTAAGATGGCATACAGCCAAAAAAGTGAGAAAAGAAAAACCAATGCAAACAGATATCAGAATAATTAGGAACTTCGTATATAATATATGAGATGTAGAAAACAGGAGAAAGTTAACGTAGATTCAGAAGATTGTACTTTCGATGCCAACGCAAAGGCATATTCTGCAACAACTGTCTTTCCAGCTGATGTATGAGCTGCAACAAATACAGAATCTCCCTTCTCCAAATGATATATAGCCTAACAAACATAGAATACAGATTAAGAGAGGAAGTAAATGGTTATGCCAGCAGAGTGAGATCTTTTTATAACTTTCAACTTAGCAGCTGTCTTTAATTATAAGATGATAGAAAGAAATTCAAGCACTGCTTGGTATGGGTTTGGTCAACAATACTAACTAACATCAAGCAATATCCCAAGTTATGAACCACAGGGTTTAAAAGGACTGCAAAATACAGCATCTAGAACAAGATGAAAGTGGTTTTAGAAATAAGAAAAGGTAATTAGCTTGAGTGGAGCCTGTTCAAACGTATGTCGCAAGATCTCAATCGCTACCAGATAACCAGCACTATAAGCACCCACAGTTCTGACCATGCCAAAATCAATATAATACATAAAATGAGAGTTTACAACAGGGACCAGCGTAGTTGGTGACATTGGAAATAGGGAAATATTTTCCTAGAAAATAATGCAAGCCTCATGGATAAGTTACATCAAAAGCAGAATATACAAAATCCATGTTCCACAGGGATCAAAAAAAGAATAAAGAAGAAAAAGCATAACGGAAGAACAAAGGGGAAGTTCTAGTAAAGAATCCTGAACTAAAAATATCGTGCACCATCAGGCACTTACAAATATTCAGCAATGTTAAACAGATATTCTAAATGTCAGCAAGGCAAAAGTAAGTTAAAGGATGACTTGCTGAAGCAAAAAGTTCAGAGAAGAAGCCTTAATACTGAGAATACAAGTGGTCATGTTATATAGGCCCCAGTTGGACATCCAATTGCTTCCATTTGAATTATCTGGAAAATGTTTACTCTTGAGGATAAAGATACGAGGACAAAACCATAACACGGTCACCCCCTAATAATCTTTAGGACAGAAAACCAGATATTCAAAATGCATCCGCACCACCAAACAAGCTTACTTAATCATTCTAATAAGAATATTAGCATATATCAGTACCTCCTTTTGAAATGCATCCAGTTCAAATGGAAAACTAATTGCCATATCAGGAACTATTTCAGAGAAATGTTCTGCAATCCCTTCACCACTGCCACTAAAAGCCCAGGACTGCAAAAGGAGGGAGTTACATAGGCAAGATACAATCGCTTAGAGCATTGACACAGTTAGATTGTAAGCAAAACAAAATATCGTCCTAATGTCTGAATAACTGAGATAACCGTCTTCCCCTTCAAAACGAGATACCTCTTTCTGCTGGTCTCCATCATCATTACTAGTTGCCTTTGATCCTGAAGGTGGCTCAGCTGAATTAAGTGACAAAAGCTCATCCAATACGGACGATTCACATACAGACTCATTGATTGACACATCAACCTCGCTCACTTCAACATCTGACTTCGTAGGTTCCTCTTTTGTCAAATGATCTTTCCAATAAACATCAGTATCAGCTAATCAAATAAAAGGTAATAACAAAGAATCACAAAATTCTGGAATCTACAAAGATCAATGTTTCAGAAACCAAGTTATCATGTCAGTATAAATTAAACTAAATCAACTACACTTCACTCTAGAAGACACAATCCAGAGAAAAGCTTAGTACTTTATTTTATCGTAGACCTGACTACATAAAACCTAACAAGAATAAAGGAGCATGGACACTGCATTAGTTCAAGTTCCTAAAACTAAGTTACCAAATCTCATAAAAGTAGCAACAAAATCATAGTCCATCGAAGTCCTCAAAGAAATAATGGGCAGTGGCATCCTTCATCGTTTGGCATGAAATGGTCATTTTAAAGGACATTCTTGTGCCCTTTTTAATTTAGCCACGGATTGATCACAAGATCAAATTGAACCCTAAATTTCTGAGTGCGATTAAAGTCTATTACAACATAGAGCCATGTTCAAGCCCAATGGTAGTCTCCTTTCTGTGTACATGGAAAGAAATTATAAAAGGGTATTTTATGTTCTGATCATCACCATCAAATGTACCTAACATCATAAGCAACTAGCAGCCACCTTAATACTTTTTGTGATAACATAGGACAAAATATGCTTCTTCATTATCATTCAATATTTGGATCTACAGATTCATACTATGAATGATGTGCCTCAGTGTCAAGCACATGCCAAGAGCTTGTTTTGTTATCAAGCTTTGACCTTAATTTATTAGATCAAAATATTTCTCCATGGTTTGCAAAAGAACTCAACTCTGAAAGATGTGTTTTTGTGTAAACAGATATATGCAAATCATACATACCATCTCCCTCATACTGTACAACATCCTCTTCCCAGGCCTTCTTAAACAAGTCATCAAATTCTAGAGACAACTCATTCTGCAAAAGTATTATCAGCATGTAACATGTAATTTCAAGATTTGCAAATAATTGCAGCAGTCATAGATGATAGCACAACTGACCAGTTTCTTATCTGATTTGCTACCAAGTGAGCTCTGTTCCTTGTAAGTATTCCACGAAGATGGATATGCCTTAAAGATTAAGGAAATAGAAAATGTTGATATAGAAGCACATGTACTAAACAAACCATGATTTCATGAAATCAAAACCTATGACTTTCTCATTGAGCTTTCTAATTTTGTTGATATTACGTTGGTCACCTTAAGATCACCAAGGTCTAATCCTTGCTTAAAACCTGGGGGAATTGTCTGGACTGGACCAGCATTAAGCACTTCATGTAACCATTCACCATTTAAAGCACCTTCCGGGAGGATTCTGTCTAGAGACTGAGATTCTTCTAACCCCCCAGGACGAAAAGGACGACTGTTTATGCTTCCTCTCACAAAATCTTTAGCAGACCCTGCTATGCGTGGCAAAGCACCAGACTCTTGTGCTCCAACCATTATATCTGACACGTCCACCTAAATTCGCAACATCTTCCAGGAGTTAAAAGGACAGAGAGAACAATCTTCTGTGGCAGCCAATATTCAACTCAAAGTGAATAGTACCTAACTTAAACTTGAGGTGCTAAGTTGATTAAAATGCAACCTCCATAGAAGATACAAATTTCAATCATACCTCTACTGATTCAGGATCCCATATTCCATGGGCATTCAATTTTCGCACATACGGTAGCTCCCATTTTGGAACAACAACAATTCGTGGCAATGATGGCTCTAGGGGCACTTTTGCCCTGCCAAACCAGTCAAAATCCCACTGCCTTCCAGCCTTTTCCACAGCAAATTCATCAGGATCTAACGTCGGCCTGAGAAATTCCTCCTCAATATGTTCCTTTAAGAATTCACAAGTTTCCCTAGGAAATGCAGGGGGCTGGAATGAATGTACATAAAAAAAAAAACAATTATAAAACAAGTAATGGTTCAAATGAATGAGTTAGGAAAAAAAAAACACTGAAAGCAAGCTTCAATGAAACAAAATGAGTGCGTTCTACAAGACACATCCTGTAGGTTAAATAAGTCACATGTGATCTTACTGTGTGGTAGTACTTTTTCTGTATCAATAGGGTATATTTTCCCCTGATAAAATCTACATTAAAACCTCAATACCGACTTGACACAATGTCTATCAATACACAGAAGAGCCATCAACGCACAACTTAGACCCTCCACGACATCAAATTCCTAGTTCCGTTTTCCCAAGAACGGGCCTCAGCATCAACTAGCAAACAACAAACCAAAAAGCAAGTAACTGTTTACTTCAACATTCACAGTACACACATAGAGAAAAGAAAACATCTTTGTACAACCCTAGCTCATTCAGAACAATGAAAAACCAGAGCCACTATTCTACATCCAAGGACCTAAAGTCGCAAAATGCAATTAACAAGGTCAAGAGAACCTAAACTGAATAGAAGTGACTTACGAGGATGAAATCAGGAAGTGACTTCACCGGATTGGAGCGCTCCACGGTGGATAGAGGCTCCACCCTAAGGTGACCACTGTGGCCGGAGAACCCGACCCGGAAAGAGAGCTCATCTGTGGCTTTGATCCGGTTCATTTACAAATTACCATCCACTGGGGTGTTGAGTTGAGGAATGGTTCTCTGTCGGAGCTGAAATTCAAAGACGATGGGTTTTTCTTTTTCGCGGGTTTTTAACTTACGGTTGATGGGGAAGAATTAGAACTAGAACCATTAAAAAGTAAACGTCGAACGTGCACTGTCGTTCCTCCGAGACGATCTTAGGTGCCTGTTTGGCTTCTCGGTTTTAAATTATCGTGCCATCGGTTTATCGTTATTCTATCTCGTGGATTGACACATCTGACGTCGTTTAAGTGATAATCCATATTGTTGTATTATTTTTTATTTTTATTTTTATTTTTATTTCATATCAAATCAAAGAATTATGACTTAAAACTTAGCTAATGATAGATAACATAAAAATTTAGTTATGATATTTTATTTATTACGTGTAAATTGATATTTCCATTAAGTAACCTTTTAAATATTTGATGGGCTCCTTGTCGATGCACTTCCTTAAGGTCGTTCATAAGGTTTTTTTTTTTTTGAGAAATTACGTACATAAATTTCTTTGTCACACTTAATAAATAGTATATAGCCATGTGAGAGATATGTAAAGTAAGTAGTTGTACATTTCCTTATCAATGACATCTCTAATTTTTAGATTTATACAAGTTAGTACAAATTTATGAGCCAGTTGTTATGTTTCTTTAAAAGATTTATTAAATTATTTAAAATAAAGAATTTTTGTCTCAAATGCAACGATTTAGATATTGGTACGTACTGCACCAGATCAAAACCGATATAATATCAAAGTTAGTTGTACCGGATTTAAATACCGATAGTACTGACCGGTCAAATACTGGCTGGTACCGAAAATTTTAAAAAATAGAGGAACTTTTTTGTAAAATTTTTAAACTCTTCTTTCCTCACTTCACCTCTTCTTCCCCCCTCTTTTTTTCAAAAAATTTTAATTAGTTATTTTATTTACTTCAACTTTTATAATTATTGTGAATTTTTAATTTTTGTTTTTAAAATAAAAATAA
>JAOTIZ010000008.1:25956506-25968172 GCA_027123425.1 Erythroxylum panamense | reverse complement strand
CAACTAAACATTTATTTTTTCTCAAAAATAACTTTTGCAATATAAAAAAAATTGCTTATCCACTTTTTAAAAACCGAAACAAACAGTCACTCAGTTTAGAGTTTGGTCGGTTGGTAAATTAGAACAGTAATCATTGCAACATCACAAATATAACTTCAATCAAGTAATTCATCCGGTACCGACTCACACGCGTTGATTTGATTACCGTGTGACTATTTTCCCAAATTAACCCTCCGTTTTGGTCCCACCACACCACGTATTGACAACGATGTTGGCTCTAGTGGTAATCTCCCACAGAATCCCAATTACTTACGAAATTAAAATTAAATCAAAAAGAGCAAAGCGGACCCGAAACGAACAATTTAAATTCGGTTAGGGTAGTATATGGCGTCCGGCTGTCTCCAGAAGCTTCTTTCTTACTATAAAGTTCTGCACCTGTTAACGGTTTCTTCTGGTTGCTTCGAGACAAGGTCGACAGGTTGCGCGAGATTCTTTGGACACCAAAATTTGTAGCTTGCTAAGGTACGATCTTGATTATGTTTATTTTTTCTTCTTCTTTTCTCCGATAGTTCGCGCGATGAATAGAAACTATTCGATTCTTGTTGGTTGTTTAGGTTTGAATTATGATATCTTGAGATGATAAGGTTTGTATAGGGATATGACAAATCATTTTCTTTGTCGAGGGATAAGAAGGATGTGGATATGGAATTCCCTTGATTTGTCAGGAGACGAATTCGGCCCATGTTATTGTGTTTAATTGTGCTATTTCTGTGACCTATTATGTTGTTGATTGTCCATGGTGTATGAGTTTTCTTTTTTGTCAGTGTTTGTTTCTCATTATCCCCAGTTATAGCTGCGAGTGTATGCGGACATCAATTGTTATTTCGGAGTTGCTTTTTTTTCTCGGTAATATAATCTTAATTTTCTGCATTTATGCTGCCCCAGATGTCGTACTCCAGAAGATCAACTTACTCCCCTTCTCCTTCTCCATATAAGAGATACGGCAGGTCCATCTCCAGGTCTTTGTCGAGGTCGAGGTCAAGGTCTAGGTCTGGGAGCCACTCAAGGTAGAGCTGGTGGTTTCTGAAGAATTTTTTTTTGACTCCTTAACAGTTTTTGCATGAGGTTTTCGTGATGTTGTCTGAGGGTTTCATGGATGGCAGGAGTGAATTAAGTCATGTGGAGAATCCTGGTAACAATTTGTATGTGACGGGATTGTCACCAAGGATCACTAAAAGAGAGCTCGAGAGGCATTTTGCTACTGAGGGAAAGGTTTGCACCGTATTGTTTGTATGTGCCCTTTTTGTTGGTATGTCTTCTCAGTTGACATGTATCTCTTACTATTTGAGGGTTGTTTGTTATAGGTTACTGATGTTCACCTCGTTGTTGATCCTTGGACAAGAGAATCTCGGGGTTTTGGATTCGTTACAATGTCTACGGTTGGTGAAGCTGATCGTTGTATCAAGCACTTGAATCGCTCTGTTTTGGAAGGACGAGTCATTACCGTGGAGAAGGTAAAATCTTGGGTTATTTAATGGTATGCAGAAGAAAACAGCTTAAATTAAATACATCTTGATGCTTATTTTGTACGTAATTTCTGGATGGCTTGTTTTGAGTACTTATGAGTTTGAAAGTTGTTTGCTTCTTTCCCCTTGAAACTTCTGTGGCAGCAGGTTAGCTGTGTGTAGCAGCTCTTCATCAAATTCAAAGTTCTTACCACAACTAAACAAACAAATCAACAAGTATCAGACTGTTGGGGTTGTATGCCCTGCATTTCTCTTCTTTTTTGCCAATTATAATTCATTATGCTTGGCTTATCACCTACATGTTTATATAATGCTTAATTAAGCTCATCAAAATCAAAGGAAAAAATTTGATAAAATGCATTATGTTTCCTGTTATGGAGTTTGATTATTTAACGAGCTAACAATGTTAACTTAAATGCAGGCAAAGAGGCGGAGAGGACGGACTCCTACTCCTGGAAGGTACTTGGGGCTAAGAACAATCCGTGGTATGTCTTAGAACCTGAAGGATATTGCATTTTTATGGTTTTTTTTTGTGTGTGTTGATCCATGCTTTATTTACTTGTGTCATTCTTTTGTAGTGCGTCGCTGGACGCCGAGTTACTCTCCTCGTCGATCTCCTAGCTACTCTCATTATAGGAGCTGCAGCCGATCTCCTGGTTATTCTTCTGAACGCAGCAGAAGTAGATCCTACTCCCCTGACCCAAGCAGGAGATCCTACTCTCCTTACCCTAGCAGAAGAAGATCCTACTCTCCCTACAGCTATCGGTGCAGATCCTATTCTTCTCGCTATTATAGCCGGCGATCATATTCACGGTCTCGTTCCCCTTATAGTAGGTCTCGCTATTATGGCCGACGATCATATTCACGTTCTCGTTCCCCTTACAGTAGGTCTCGCTATTATAGCCGACGATCATATTCACGGTCTCGATCCCCTTACATTAGGTCTCCTCTTAGTCGGCGTGATCGGTCATACTCACCATATGACTCCAGGTATTGCTTGCCAGATGATCAATACTATAGAAGATCTCGGTGTCATTATGTTAGTCCTACAGCTCGAAGGACAAGGAGGACCTCCTCGCGCAGCATTTCCCCCTACAGGAGAAGGAGCTCAAGGCGAAGCTATTCAAGCAGTGTTTCTCCTCCCCCGAGGAGTGCATATAGGAGTTATTCTAGGAGTGCGTCTCCTAGGAGGAGGGGTTCAAGGAAAAGCGGTTCACGTTACAGACGGGGATATTCAGGTGATAGTTATGATCGAAGCCGAAGTGAGAGTGCAAGTTCCAGATCCGTTTCTAGGACTGGTACCCCAAGGTCGGCGTCACCATCATCATCCTGAGCGTGAAGCAAATTACTGATTTGGGTTCAGAGTTATGTCACAGCACTGCAGTTGATGTATATTGGAATGTTTTTCATGTTATTCAACGTGCATACTACTCTCTATGACTTTATATCTATGACTTTATAGCTATTAGGTATGGTTTATTAATTAATAAGTGACAGTGTTGATGTAGAAACAGTATGTCGTAGCATGCTATTAGCTATAAAATGCAGCAAAATATAACTGCAAAGAGCATAATATGCATTGATATGCGTTTATTTAGTACGTGACGTTGCAAACTGTTAACAAAGAAGTTATGGCACTCGGCACTCTTCTATGCTCCAGATCTCTTTGGCATATTGAGCAATGGTCCGATCACTGCTGAATTTGCCGCTGCCAGCAGTGCTTAATATTGACATCTTCAGCCACCTCTTCCGATCCCTGCACCATAAAATGATTTTTTCCCCCTATTTATATGTAAATTTTGTATAACAAAATTAAATCTGGTCAAATTTTAAGAGAGGCAATAGCTTACTTGTATGCCTCGTCGACTTTTTCCTGCGCGTCGAGGTAGCCTGGGAAATCATAACCAACCAGGAAATAATCTCCACGACCGTACCCAGTGTTTCCCTCGAGAGACTCAAGAAGTGGGCCATAATCATATTTTCCAAATGCTCCGCTTCTCACAAACTGCTTGGCCTCCTCAAACCGAGGATCTGGTTTGAACTGTGTTGTAACATAATGTTAAGGCAAAGGAAGACTTCTTCTAGCAATACTTTTTGAGAATAATTGAGAATCTTACCAAGCCCTCTTCTCTTTCTTTGCGCAGTTTAGAGATCTGATCTGCTGTCGCACCAAAGAGAAAGAAATTTTCCTCTCCGATTTCCTCCCTGATCTCCACGTTGGCTCCATCAAGTGTTCCAATAATAAGGCAGCCATTGAGTGCGAATTTCATGTTGCTTGTCCCGCTTGCCTCCATACCTGCAGTACTGATATGTTGCGACAGTTCACTGCCTGGAATCAGCATCTCAGCTACTGACACATTGTAGTTGGGAACGAAAACTACCTGAAATCTCAATTCAAATATATTTTTAAATGCCATCATATATGTTCTACCAACACATGATATTTAACATAGCATGTGTTATTAGCTTTTCGTGTCACCAAGTGCTTTCAGGACTTTCTTCATAATTTGCCTTACCTCTACTTCCCTATGACTTTGCATTGACCAATCTCTGTAATTGTTAACAATGTTAAATGTCACAGCTTTGATTAAGGAATATATCCATGTACACAACGTCGACAACTCACAAGGTTTCTCTTTTCGTTAAAACACAGAGCAACTGTCCATAATACAACTAAAGGGTTCGCGGACCATCAGAGTACTCACAACCTAGCCATTGAGCATCTATGCTAAATATACCAATGATAGCCACTTCACTTGAATGAAAGTGAGTGATGTGGCTCAATGGTTACCCTTACTATCCACAGTTTAAACGATGGCTGGAAACAGCCAATGAGGCCTTGAGAAACTCCTAATCCTACCGTGTGGTTGTAGGTCCTTTTCACATTTCAAGGATGTATTTCGAAGTCGGGCAGTTTTACTTCAACTGGGTATCAATCAAAAGCTTGGGTTTACTCAAAATGAAATTATTATTTTGTCCTCCACAACTAGCCTACAAATTCAAGCAGTGGATGAGATACCAGTTTTACTATGCATACCTTCAAGTAATTGTTGACTTCAGGATCAGTGTTGACAACCTCACCAACATCATTTACCAGCTTCACTATTCTTTTAGCATTTGTGTAAGTAGCAAATGCTTTTCCTCCAACCATAACAGTACGTGGAGTTGTTTTCTTCCTCTCTTCAGGGCTCATCTCCTGTAGCAGGCAGTTCACAGAAAGTTGAGAATTTTGCCAATAAGATAAGCTTCATTAATTTATATCAAGCTCACCAGATAGTAAGTTTCCATAACTAAGACGTTGAGAAACTCCATTTGAATTTACAAAGAATCAACAAGAACCAAAAGGAATAGTACCTAGATGTAATTTACACGTGAAAAACATTGGCTAGCTTTAAGGAGATAAAACGGCACTTATTTCATTAGTGAAGCAATCTCTGAACATATCCCATCAACATATCCCATCAACATATCCCATCTTTCTGTATTCTGGAACTATTGTTATGTAGACAGATGCATGGAGAAATCATTTTCTGAATGGTCAATTTAGTGATAGTTTAGCCTGTAACCTATCTTAAAGAAGGTGATGCTTCATCTTGGCACTTCAACCGTTTAAAGTTATTTTCTACTCATCTCTAAAAGAATAGGTAATAAAAAACGAAGCAGCAGCCTATGCTGCTGGGTTGTCATGACGACATGGTGCGTACATATTGAGTTTTGAATGTCAGTTGCTTTTGAATGATACAAATCAATAAACAGGTACACTACAAGGATATTTCCTCACCTTTAATTTCTTGTATCGATAAATGGTACCCAAAATGTTCAGCAGCTGTCTCTTATATTCATGAATGCGCTTTACTTGTATGTCAAAGAGGCTGTTTGGATCAATGCTTACACCTGTCACCCGGAGTATGTAATTGGCCAAACGCTGCTTATTAGCCATCTTGGCAGATGCCCATTCAGCTTGAAAGTCTGAGTTGTCAGCAAACTATTTGATAAAAACATCCATCAAGAATTTAAACACCATTACAGGAAGGCTTGCGTGCAGAAGAGTTTGTTGCAAAAGCCGTACATGTTACAGCATACCTGTCGAAGACCTATAAGCAGGTCCAGGTTGGTAATCCACTGGTCGGTTTTTAACCATTTTGTGATTAAACTACTAAGCTCAGGACTACAAAAGCGGAGCCACCGTCGAGGAGTGATGCCATTAGTCTTATTTTGAAACTTTCTTGGCCATATTGAGACATAGTCTGCAAATAATTCATTCTTTAAAATATCACTGTGCAACTGTGCAACACCATTTACCTACAAAGTGATTGGCAATAACATGTTAATGAAACTCATGTCATTTCACACAGCAATGAGGGCTTCAACAAAGGAGAGAGTGAGAAGAGACCTTTATAATATAATATATTTTGCATTAGTAGACACTTGGATATGTTTGAAATAGTCAGAAATGAACTTTTTTAACTAATGTATAAAGTTCAGATGTAAGGGTGTCTCTATCCTCATTAAGGAAATACTAAATATGCATGGTCAGAACCTAGTGATGGCTTACATTTTCACTCTACTGTGATATTGTCTTATTAGGTCCCATTCAAGATTTTTGGAGGCCTTAAACCTGAATTAGTTTTGTAATGCATAATTAAAATTTTTTTAAAATATGGTCTACTTACCGTATGCGAAGATAGTACACATAAATTTGCCATCCGTACGACAGGCTTTTGAGGATTATTATCCAAGATGCATAGGCTGGGAAGCGTACTCTCGAGATCAGTTCGACTGTTACGTATCATTGCAATGAACTGCAAGATTTAAACTTTTTATGCATAGACTGTAAATTTGTGCAGATATGGAGGATTGTAAATTTGTTATATACCTGCTTGTCTATTTCTTCAATGATTTCCATATGACGGGGAAGAAGCTTCCACATCACAGATTGTGACCACTTCTCCAGTGCTTCAGGAAGTACAGTGTGGTTGGTATATGCAATGGTCCTGGTTCATCATTAGCATTTGATATTTGTTAGGCCTCAGTTTAAATATGCTCCATAAGATTGAGGAGATCCCACAAAAGGGAAAAGTACTCCCCAATATCAAGAGAGAGGCACCTTGTAGTTACATCCCAGGCTTCATCCCATCCAAGTCCTTCTTCATCCATCAATAACCTCATCAACTCTGGAATTGCAAGAGTAGGATGAGTGTCATTCAGTTGTACCGCAACCTTGCTGGGAAATTCAGACCATTTCCATGAGCCCTTTCCATTCTTTCTCTCCTTAAACCTGAGAATGATGTCCTGCAATAGATCCATTGAAAGGTCCTTAATGCACATTTGGTTCTAAAAACCAGCAGAAATTATTTTCGTGATCTTTTTAGCATATCAAAGAAAACATTCTGTGGTCATAGATCAGGACGGCACCAGGATAAGGAAAAAGAAAATGCAGAAAACCAAATTAATGCATGCATGCCATAGCTTCAAGCTAACTATAGTTCTGAAAAATGCAAGACTCTCTCATACTTTGGTGTTCTTGAAAGTGGGTTCAACTGTATGAGATTTCATTGGACCATTATGTCTTTGATGTCCATAGGCGATAATTTCAAAGCAACGATGAGTGGCCGATGAAGTTAAAAGAGAAATGCTGACTTTTTCCAATAACATCGATGACAGGAGCAATAGAAAACTAAGCTTGCAAACCTGAAGTGAAGCACTGCAGAGAAAGAATTGTTGCTTCAGTCTCAAGAGCTTTCCATCTTCTGTAGCATCCCCAGGATAAAGAACAGCACAAATCTGCAGGTGCAGAATGCTCGTAAGCACTTCCGGTGGAAAAGTTACACCAGTCATTAATAGAGTACACAGTTTTATCAAGTGTGAAAGGAAATCTTTAACTAACAAACTGGAACATGCATATGGATTAGGAAAAGGATAATTGAATTAATGTAATTATGCAAATACTTCAAACACAATATGAAATTGAGGGGTGGAGGAATACAATAGGTGGCATTAACCTGCTGAGCTTGAGAATGAAGTTGTGAAGCAGATTCATATTGTCCATCATTGAACTGAAACAGATTGAAAGCCTCGGAAGAAGCTTTTGCATCCCAGAGGCGAAGACTAATTGTGTTCTTAGTTTTGTACCCAGGAATTGGCACATCATAAGCTAGAGCCTGCAAAAGTTCTCCGCCAACCCATTTTCGACTGTATAGCAGACGGGAAACTTTCAATGATTCATCAGAAGAAAACAAGAACTTTAAGTAAGGAGAAAAAGTAAAGCTGAAACTGTCTACTGCTTACATTAAAAAAAAAACTCAAAAACCATATTAAACAACGATATGGCAAGCCTAAAAGCCACCCTTTAATAATCACTTACGATCCATCAGGATTAATATCAACTTGACCAAAGAATCTGATAGGGTATACAATATCATGCCGGACAACTTCCCAAGGACTGAATTTCTGCAGAAGTTGATTCAAGATAATGTCAACGAGTTTCTCAGATTAAGTGCCACTTTGACAAAGTTTTCATGTGGATCAAACCTCAAGCCAGTCCTCAGCTATCTCTTGTTGGCCCTCCTTGGTTATCCGCTGTTTGAACAGTCCATACTTGTACCTCAAACCATATCCCCATGCAGGCAAATTCAATGTTGCCATGGAGTCCAGAAAGCAAGAAGCAAGTCTCCCCAGACCGCCATTTCCAAGTGCTGCATCCTTCTCCTACAAGATTTACATTAGATAATCATTAGATAGATATTTGGCTTGGTTCAACTTTTCCATAAAGGATGATAGAAAATCTATGGTAGTGTTTGCCAAATTTCATAGGCAAGCACTGATTAAATATAATGCATTTTCTGCCCAAAAGAGATTGGGATTGGATCCAGACAAATGAAATTTTGGTTTATGCATGGTGAAGGAATGCAGTATAGTTTTTTAAAATGACTACATGAATGGCTGTTCTTCTGACCAAGGCATAATAAAAGAATGATGTAAACTCTAACCTGCTCAACTATTTCTTCAAGGTCATGTCCCAACTTACTTAGAGCATCAGCATATGCATCTTGAATGTCCAAGTTTCCAACTGCATTGGTCAAAGCTCGTCCTTGCAGATATTCCATTGACAGATAGTAAGTTTGTTTTGGATCAACTTTGTGAAATTGATGGTAAGTTTCATTCCATTGCTGCAGAGATCAAAAGGAACAAGATTAATCGATTTCACTTTTCTATTGCAAAAAAATTGCAAATCCAAGCAAATCTTTGATGAACACTCTTTTGATCAATTTTTATTGTTGGACTCATTTTTTGGTCAATTGACATTGTATCTTACATTATTAGACACAATAACGAGATAAATTCATAAAAGCATGCAACAAAACATGCGGCCAGCAACACATTCAGTTCTTAGCTTTCTTAGTTATTACCAAACTAATAACCCACTATTCTCATTTTGATCCGGAAATTTCTTTCTTCTTCCGGAAGAGCTCTCCTACTGTATAAATGAGATCACGACTGACTGATTCCAAACCTATGCAAAACATTAAAAAGAAGAGGGACAAAGGCTTAAATGCTGTTCTCCCAACAGCACATGGAAAGTTAACATGACTAACATATAATAACCACCATATTAGGAATCTGACTCTGATCTGATTCCGCCATTGCTATATTTTAGAACTATTACCTTTAAGAGTTAATAAAAGAATTGGATTAGAGAAACAGAGTACAGCCATCTAACGGATTAACAGTAAAGCTAAAAGACGCAAGTACCTGCACAAGGCGATCTCGAACGCTTTCTGCTGTAGCATAGAAGGCTTGCTCAGGTTCAAACTTGAAAGGAGAGAAATGAGGGCTGTATTGTGCATGATAGTTGATGTTGGAAGCAATCTCCGCCGCTCCACTGGCTAATGGGTGCGCAGCTGCCGGGACCCTGGAAGAAACAGCAGAAACGTTGGTGGTAGCACCGCTATTATCTTTCACCATCGCTAAATCTTCTAACAACTCCTGAAGAACAAGTATAAAAATCCAACTTTTATCTTCACTTGGTATATATATGTTCATATAGACAGATATACAGACAGAATGGAATCCCAGAAAGGAAAGGGAAGATCCCTTTAAACACAATCTCCCAGAAATAAAAAATTTGAAAATTGAACTAATTTCGGTTGGACTTATCTAAGAAACTCATTCATCAAAGAAGTCCAGAGATCATTACAATTACCATGATTCATCACATCACAATAGTAATCATATGTAAAGGAATCCATTAAACAAATTAAACAGATGGATAAAGTTGGAACCTTGGGTCACTCTCCTTTGCGTTGGGCCAGAAAGGAAAAAAAAAAAGTGGAAACAGAGAAAAGAGTGTAACAGATATTGAGTATTGATGCTTAGAATGGGAGAGTGAATAGGCTAGAGAAAAGACAAGGAGAGCTATAAGTAGAAGCAACTTGGAAGGCTAACAAATCATAAAGAGGTGAAATGATATCATATGATGGTCAAGCTACAGAACATGGAGATATTTATAGAAACGTCCAATAAGATGAGAAATTTGGGAAAAAAGATGAGATTTTTAAGGGAAAGCTGACAAAGAATAGGGCGTAACGAAAAGGACCAGGAAATAGATAAAAAAACCAGTATGGGAGTTCTTTGTTTTCCTGATAATAAATGATTTTTCGGGATTGGAAATGAATTGAAGAATGTGATAAATCACATGAATGAAGTCAGTATGGACGTGATTGAGTGAAGGGTGGGGATGACATGTTCAGCTGTTCTGCTTTTTTAAGTTTGGCGAGAGATCCGTGGCACACCATCAAATTGTTCATTGCATGGTTTTGGTGAACATGCAAAGTCTGAAAGGTATTATCTAATTTGTGCTAAAGAAGAAGGTGTTATCCCGCTTAACAAGGATTGATTGAACCACAAAACCAAACAGATTTTTTACCCAACAAACGATCAGAAAGAATAATAAGAACTAGCTTAGTAAAAGATTTAAGAGGCAACCTCGAGATGTAGTTGAGTTGATAAGGGCTTTTTGTAGTTTAAGTGAGGTCGCGGGTTCGAACTGTTCTTATATATGTAAACGTTTAAAATTTGGGGTCAAAATTTTACCTTCTATAAGGGGCCTATTCGGCTTAAATGAAGATTAACCTAAAAATAGATGGCTTAAATGTGCCTTTCTATAGTTAGGATCCTCCTAAAATACATCTTAAACAAAAAAAAAAAAGAAGAAGAAGAAGATTTAAGAGGCGTATTACCCCAATATGCATCTTTGATATTGCAATAGATGTCCGTAAATGATTGTCTACCAAAGCTTCTCTTAAAGACATTTTGTCTTTTTTTAAGAGAAATGAAAGGATGAATTTTGGGACGATGTATTAAACATGATAAGTTCATGGATATGTTATTTAAAATATTTTGTTAATTTGAATAAAAAGAATATATTGATTTTTTTTGACTTTTATCATAAAACGCTTGTATTGATTAATCTTCTTTTAATAATAATGACAAGAAGTTAGTAACGACATTTTTTATGTATAACTAATGGATGAGAATTTATATGACTTAGTAATAGTCATAGTCTGACTTATCTCCAATTTTCTAAATGAAAAAAGGAGTATATTTATATTTAATGTAATTGAATGTACAAAAATAAGTATCAATCTTTTTTATTTAATTTATGTTTCTCATTAAATTGTATATAACATTGTATCATATTGTTTTCATATAAATTTATCTCTTTTAACTATGTATTTTATAACATTATTAATTTCAGTTTTATTTTTTAAATGTTGAGAAATTTATATTTTATAAATAATAAAATTAAAATATTTTTCAGATTTATTTATTTTTCTTTCTCATTTATTTACTTTTTAGTGTAAATGTTAACTTTTTACATCTTCTCTTCTTTTTACATGATACAAGTCGTTGATAGATCTTATGTTGTAACATCTCATTTCTATGGTAAGAGTTAGAACCCTGAATTTCTATAAATGAGAAATAGCAATCAGAGATTAGGAAATGCACTTTATGCTCATGTATAATATAGTGTACATACACGTGAATTTGATTATTGCACACATTACAATGATTTGTTCATGCACTCATTTGATATTTTTTCAAGTATAAATGATTGTTTTAATGTGATTATGATATGGA
>JAOTIZ010000008.1:25926154-25940014 GCA_027123425.1 Erythroxylum panamense | reverse complement strand
GTTTTGCAGGAATCTCCACACCGTGTCCCTCACAGAAGGTTGAAGACGATGGACATCAACGGACATGCACCGTTCGGTCAGATTCCGGCTGAACCAGGTAGGATTCCTGGAAAACCGGCGGAAGAAAGAAGGTGGGGGGTTGGTGAAGGAGGTCGGGGATTCAGCTGGGATGGAGAAGGTGGTCCTTGGAGTGCTAACGTCAAAACGATCTCCGGTAGTATTTTGCAAAACCTCAACAACAAATCAGATGTACCTAAATACGAGAAGATCTGAGTAATAAATCTGTTCGACATCACGTATATATCTAATAAATGCTTCACATTCCGACCTCATCCAGGAAATTTTATAGGAGCAAGATAGTGAAGTGTTCCGTCAATAAGTTAACAAATTAAAACTACTTCATACAGATATGAACTGGCGGTTATCATCAACTTCAATCCCAAATGCCGTGTCTCGGATTTTCCTAGCATCTCTGTGGGGGTAATTTGCAGATTGTTGAGAAGTAGAAGCAGAAGAGGCAGATCTGGCCGCTTCCCTGAAGTCCTTCCGGATGCCCCAGAGTATTTCAGCACATTCCTTCATGGAAGGCCTTGATTGCCTCGAAGGTGCAATACATCTGAGGGCCAATCTGAGAACTTCCTCTAGTGCTGCCGTCGATGCAGGAGTCCTCCTGAGGAATGGATCCATGACAAATATGGCTTCTCCCTCTTGTAACCGTTGCATTGCCTGCATGCGTAAAAGTGTTTATGTATCTTTTTCTAATGTTTCTGTCAACTACTTAATAAGTAGGGACTTGAAGAGATAATCATTCATCATTTCCTTGCCCCAGTCTTGCAACAACCTTGTGCAAGTTTAATCTTTGTTGACTGCCACTTCAAAAATAAAAAATCTCTATCTGGGAGTCACTTTGAGTAGTGCAAATTAACTGGGTGATTCTCCTACTTTAGGTATGAGTTGCATTGACATGATTGATAACTAAGTTGTATGTTTACAGGTGTTTGATTAGGAACACGGCTGCGATGTCAGATGCTTGTCTAGAAAACATGAAGATAAGACAGATACCCAATACCAGTGGGCTGCATGCGATGTGTCTTTCAAGAAATAACCGAAGCAAAACTGGTTTTGAAAAACTGAACCGATTGGTGAGTTGCCAAACTTTGAACGCTAATGTTTGGAATTAGACAAAGGGTATCATGCTAAAAGATGCCCTAGATTGCTGCTGTTTAGTAAATTAGAGTCTAAAACCAACTGGTTTGTTGTGTGTTTTATCTGTAATAAAAAATGTTATAGATCATTCCCAGCATAAGACAAAAGTGATGATCTTACCCTACAGTAATGGAGTTGCTAAGGCTTTGTTTTTTGTGGAGATTTAGTCACAAAGACTCGGTAATAATGGCAATAGATCCTGCAATTTTCCGAGGAGGGAATTCTTCTGAACCATATTTTTATTGAAATGTTATTTCTTGAGCTTTAGTTCAAATCAGCCATCTGCCCTTCTTCTCCTCATGGCTGTTCAAAATCAACTAGGCTCTCACATAATCTCCTTTTCATATAATAAATTCTTGCTATAAAATGCCAGTGCCATCAACTCTATAAGACCATATGCGACTGGTTTATGAATGCAATATGTTTGATGAGGGAATACAACAGTGAATTCTCGTCCTAACACATCCCCCATTTTGTTGACTAGGCTTTTAAATCTTACAAGAATTAGACCTTATATAAGAATATTTACCTGTTACATGTTAGATAGAGAACTTTTAAATGTAAACTAATTTAAGCAAATTTCAAAGAAATCACAGATTGCTGATGGAACACTTACCCATCTTATCGTTATTCTTTCCTTTAATGGCCTGTTTTGTTCAATTGGATGCCTTCCTGTCATCATTTCAACAAGTAGTACCCCAAAAGAGTAGACATCGCTCTTTTCAGTGAGCTGATATGTCTTCAGGTATTCAGGATCCAAGTAGCCTGTCGTTCCTTTTACTTGAGTTGAAATGTGGGTGGCATCAGAATCTCCTGAGGCCAATCGGGCAAAACCAAAATCTGCAACTTTCGCTCGGAGCTTCTCTGTGATTAGTATGTTTGGTGATTTAATGTCTCTGTGGATTATCGGAGGATCTGTCAATTTGAATCAGTAAAATTAAGGCTTTTGAAAAACCACTTAAAACAAGGGATGGATCAGCAAGCTGTCCCCGACCCAACTTAGGAGAGGGTATATGCAAAGGGAATTCTAGTTGAATCTAGCAGTTTTTTATTCAAATGTTTTATCCATAAAAGCGCAAGCCTAACACCCTTTACTCATCCAGAAACAATCCATCACCATTGCAGCTTAAGGCAAAGGCCAGAACCAAATTTAATAGTGCCACTTTGGATCACAAATGATGCCATACCTGTGTACATGTGAAGGTAGGTGACTGCATGAGCGACATCAGTTGCAATGTCAAGACGTTCAGCGATTTCAAGTCGAGTCCCCCATCTACCTGGATCACCATTCCAAACTTGTTACTCCCACATTGTGTTGTTCGTGCTTAAGTTTAGGTGGGTGCATTGGAATGGAGGACCTATATGCTCGCAGGGAGTAGACTCCCGGGCAGACAGTCTTTCATTAAGAAAATAACACTTCTCTAGCAACAAGGTTGATGGTTTTCACTAGCAACAGCATACTAAACCTGTTACCTACTTGCAAAGGTATGCAAGGGCTCCAATTTTTTTTACCGTTTTCCTGAATCCAACTCAATAAATCTAGTACTTGTGAGTTTAATAAACATCTATGATGAGACTTACCGTCCAGATGTTCTCGAAGATTCCCATTGCTGACATATTCGATCACAATTATTCGTTCTTCTTTATCCTCCACAACTCCGTATAATCTGACTAGATTCCTATGTTCAATCTTTGACAGGGTAAGTACTTCATTCTTGAATTCAGAGGACAGGTGCTTGTCATATGTTTTCTGCCAGAGTCTCAAGTCATTACGGTTACTGAGAGTAATAGATAGATCAATTCTAGGATTCTAAAAGAACCTTTCTGTCATGTTTGTATTGTGTACCTTCTTTGCACGCTTTATAGCAACCAAAGATCCATCCTTGAGCTTGCCCTTGTATACCGTTCCAAAACAACCTGTTCCAATCTTATTTGGCTGGGAGAAATTTTGAGTGGCTTTGAGAATGTCATCAATAGAGAAAATGGTTGTTTCAACCAGTGCACTTGTGTTACTGGAAGAGCCATAGGAATTAAATGACTTGAATCTTGATGAATTCCTGCTGTTGCCTTCTGTTGAAAGATCAGTCGAAACTGCAGGTGAAAGTTAGTTTCTGACTGTTATGCACTTACAGATGAAAATCATCGGTGTTTGTAGGTTAATTTTTCATGGCCATAAAGCTTCCTCAGATGAAGATCATAACCGTAGCAAATAACTATGACCACGGCAGGATTACTTAGACCAAAGTAACTAGACAAGACAACTCACAGGAAAATCTTCTCTGATGACTGTTACTTTTGCTGGCATCAGTGACCTTGCCACAGCGAGGAACGAAGATTGTAAACATTCCAGTTACCCGGTTGGCTACATCTTTGATTTGCCTCAAGACTGGACTAGGCTCAGGGGAGATGCTTGTGCTACCCCTGTTGAGCCCGTGACAAGAACTGGAGTTTTGTCTGCTTCGGTTTGAATTCAGGCTACGGGAATTGTATATGCTCTTCATTTGCAGAGAAATACCTCTCTTCAAGTTTACGGCATAAACCTAGGAAGTAAACTCCAAAGTTGTATCGTTTAACTTTGCGTCGACTGTTTAGAAGACCAAGTCATACAATCCTGTTGTCACGTAAAAGACGACAACCCACCGGAAATATTTTATTGGGACTACAAAGTCAATTAGACTCGTAGAGAAAAGAGTGTGATGACCTGTTCTCAGGAGAGAGCGTTCGTTGGAAAGACTCTGGGTAGAGGATTCAAATGAACATTTTGATTAGCCTGTGACATGGCATGACTCGATCAAACCCTTATCGGATTAGGCACTCTCTATCGACCATATTGTTTTCCACTTGCAATGATTAGTACTTGAAGCTGTCCCAGCCATTGACTTGGCGCTTTTAATAAATTACGCAAGCATGAGCCTGCAACGACTGATTCAAACGCGTCTGTGCTTCGACAGATGTTTCAAGACTGCTTCATTATGGCTTAGAGCGAACCTCAATTGCAATCAAACCTTCAAGTGACTAGATGTTACTTCCACTTTCAACGTTTCTGCTTCAAGCAGACCATCAGATCTATTTCTAACTAAAAAGATCGAAATTTTATTCCTCCTAGATGTTGAAACAATAGAGAAAGTAATGAGAAAAAAATTAAGTGAACGACGAAGAAAAGAGATTTACATGGTTCGATCGGGAGCAGTATGGCTGAAGTTGTCTGTCACCGTCAACAACTAAGCAAGTTGAAGTTAACTTGTTACATTAATGACTCACATGTGTTGATATAATCTCAATCATGTTTAAGTTGAGGTTACTTGTTACATTAATGATTCACATGTGTTGATATAATCTCAATCATGTTTATCTTTCGTCAACTTTTTAAATTAATTGTGATTTATTTAAATTCTTAATTATGTGTATATCACAAATTCATGTATACCTAATTCCTAGTATGCAAGAATTTGTCTATGAATAGGAGTCATCTTTCTTATATAGAATACACACAAAACTATGCCAAAGTTGTGAGATTTATCTCAAGACTGTTGCATATAAATTTCATATCTTTCTTTTTCACTCCCTTAATTTTCTTTGTCATTATTTCATTTATATTTCAACAGTAGTTGTTGCTAATCAAATGGCCAAATATCATGATAATGCAAAGCTTTCTTTTTATTTTTTTTTTCAAATTTTCTATTTTAATTGAACCAACTGAAAAGTAAATAGAGAAAAAGATATAACAAAGTTGCCTACCATTTTTTTCAAAAAAGAAAAAGAAAAATAAAAAAAATGGATTCTAAAAATTTTAAGAATATGTCTGAGAAAAAAAAGATATGTGTATAATAGTAAAAATGTATGTAGCTTTATACATGAACGTGTCATCGTAAGGTACATGTAGATGCAATGAAACAAAGGACTACAACATTTGAGCATGAACCACGACACGATTCACCAATTAAAAGGTTTCTTAACCTGCATCACTAACTCCATAACCGCTAGCCCATTGCAAATCCACTCGCCATCTCCCTCATCAAACTATCAACTACTCTTTCACTTATAGCTCAACCATTGCTTTTCCACCTCCTACAAAGCTTTTGTTCCATCTGACAATGTGCATCCACAAAACAAAGGGGCTCGAAAGACTTGGAAACAGATGGTGGGTGACAATTCAGATTCTTCTTTGATCTACTGTCCACCGGTTGAGATTGAGATTAAAGGAAAGCTAATGGTGACTCTAAGTCTAGACATTCTGTTGGAGGGTGCTAGGTCATGGGAAGTGGCACTCATTGGTTTTTTATGGGATAAAAGGTCAAATTTTCAGTGATACAAGCTTGGACCCAAAGAAATTGGAAAGATAGAGGGCTAATGGAAGTTATGCTAACTGAGGAAGATAATATAATCTTTACCTTCTCCTCTAAATAAGAAACTCAAAAGGTAATTAAAGAAGATTCTTGGCTGATGGGCATTCTCTCTAAGAAGACAAGGTATTGGTTACATACCAATGGAGGCCTTCCCTAAGAGCACAAGGCAAAGAATGGAAAACAACAGGGAGAGTTTTCATTAGAGGAGATTATTGAGAGGTTTCAGGTTTGGAAAAGCAAAATTCTGCAGATAAAAAAGAGTTGGAGGAAGCTGAACATTTTTAGATAATCTTGAAAGACAAGGTAGATTGGTTCAGTTTGGAAGTGAACTAACTACAAAAGATGAGAATGCTCAAGTGGAAAACCTTCCAGATTCAGGTCAACAAATGGAAATTCAATAGCACCATTTAAGTGCCTCCAATAAACTGTAAGGGAACCAATGACAAAGTGAAAAGGAAATTAGTGGGACAATTCCTTGTCATAGAGACAAGGAAATCCAACTAAATGAGCATACCCAACAGTTGGAAGAACAACAAAAAGGAGCTACTCAAGAGGAACATTTTAAACAAGTAACCTCATGAAAAAGTAATAGGAGCAGGAGGAAAGACTTCAAAAGGAAGAACAATCTCATATGAACCTAATAGTTTGGAATGTAAAAGGAATAAGCAACCATTCTAAGCTTAATACGGTAAGGGATTTTGTTCTAAAAGAAAAGCCTTTGTTATTTTGTTTACTAGAAACCAAAATTAGGGAAGCTAATATGAATAAATTAGGTTATTTGGGAAGAAAATGATAATGTCTAACAAATCACCAATGTCATGCCTATGAAAGGATTATTATTGTTTACGGTGGAGACTTTTTGGAAGTGGAAGTACTAGAAACCAATTAGCAATTCATTCAAACGAGGGTTAACTTCAAAATGGAAACACTTATGATTTTGCTACTTTTGTCTACGACTTCCATAGAGGGTTTCAGAGAGCTTAATTATGGAATTCCCTTTGAAGACTCAAAGTTTTAGTTACGAGTCTATGGTTAGTTAGTGAGGATTTTAATGAAACTCCATATAGATCAAAGGCGGAAGGGAGCTGCAACCTCCTCAATTACACTTTGAATATGTTTGATTGCATACAAGATGTGGAATTAATAAATTTAAAATTTGAAGGTCATAAGTTCACTTAGTCCAAAAAATAATGCTCAAATTGGTTCATTCAGAAAAAGTTAGATAGATCAACGTTGAATGTGGACTGGTTAACTACCTTTTCAGAGAGTTCAGCTAACTTCTTAGACCTAAGAATTTCTAATCATACCCCTGTCAGGGTGCATAATTTGTTCACAATGGTTAGAATCTATCACCCCTTTAGATTCAACAATTTTATGGTGAATGTGGAGGGTTTTCAAGAAGCAATTACTAAAGGATTGGAGCATAATATCTATAATACTAAGCAGTTTATTTTTTTGCAAAAGCTCAAGGCTATCAAATAGGAATTGAAGTTGTTAAATTTAAGGAGAGTTCAGAATTCCACAAAGGAGATTGAGGAAGCAAGAAGCAAGCTATTAATAATCCAGAAATCCTTGGCAACTAGCTTAATTGATTGTAATCTAGCTATAGCCGAAAAGGAAACTCTTAAGTCCTACTTGCAAATAATGGATAATCAATGTTCTCTTAAAGCAGAGGACCAGGATTAATTGGATTAAGGATGGAGATATATGTAATAAATTTGTCTTCATCTCATAGATAACTAGGAGAAATGTCAACAGAATAACTTTGATAAAATCTGAAGCTGGGGAAACTTTATTTAGATAGGCTAAAATTGCTAAGGAAGCTAGGATTTATTATCAAAATCTACTAGGCACAGAAGGTTGTTCTGCTAGTTATGGAGTGAATATTAAGCAATATGTTACAACCAAGATTCCTAAATAGGAAGCCTCTTTGCTAATTAGCCCTGTCACGGATCATGGGATAGAGAACGTGGTTTTTAACATGAATGGATCTAAGGCTCCAGGTCTTGACGGATTAAATGGTTTTTTTTCAGAAAACTTAAGGAAACATTGGGAGTCTTGTAAAGGAAGCGGTAAAGGAGTTTTTCCAAAATGGGGTCTTGCTTAAGAAGATCAATAAGACCTTTGTATGCTTGTTGTTAAATGTGGTAATTTCTCATAATTTTCACTAGAAGAGTCGCTCTTTTAACAAATTTATCAATAACTCCTTTTTAGGATACTAACTATTCTATAGTTTTCTTTTTTTCCATTTTCACTTATAGAAAAATGCTTTTTAGGCAATATCATATAAAATAATTGTAACACAATTGAACTAAACAAGGAAAAAAAAACACATGTATGAAATCAGAAGAAATATGCAGGCATAAAAGAATAACAATAACTCGATCATTTATCATAAAAATATATCAATGGTATTATATATTTGCAACAACGAGAAAAAAAGAGCCAAATTTAATATCCTATATTAAAAATGAAAAAAGAATAAACTTTTATGATAAAAGTTATCATACTTAAGAATGCTTTTTTTATTTTTAAATATTTATAAAATATCAAAAACAAATAGTGATCCACTTTTCACTAAAGAGAATAAAGATTAACATCAATATTCACATTAAAAAAACATTTACACCTGATTTCATCAATAATTTACAAAATTAAATTTATTCATACAAAATCAATCGAACTCATCAATTAGAAAATGCTAATTATGACTTAATAAATGAAAGAGAGATGGATTGTAATTGAAGGAGGAAATAAGGGATAGAAACTATAAAGTATAATATATAGAATTGTAATTGAAAAATATCATATATAATCAAATGGACAAATTTCAATATATTCGAGAAACTGCAATTGAAATGGAAAATGAAAGAAAGATAAACTATGCCCAAAATCTAATCTTAGTTTCAATTTGAAAATAGAAAATTCAACTCAAATTAAAAAAGCTATTATACTCGTAATCAAATTTTAAAATTTTACCCGATCTTCAAATCAAAAGAACTACTAAAAAAATCTAAAGAGAAAAAAAATGAGACTTGAGAGAATAAATGAGATATGTTTCTTACCCAAATGGGAAAAATGTTGAGAAGGCAAGGTTAAGGCGAAATTCTTGAATTTAATTTTACCAAATTTCAATTAAAAAATGTTATTCTTGACATTTAGCAGGAGTAGTTTCATTTTGAAATGCTTGCTTCCATCATTATTTTACCTCCCAAAAGGAAGTTTTTGTATGTATCATGATGGACCAAGCTATTCTTTTTACCAAATTGAGATTGATTTTTTTCTCTAAATAAATTCTTTTAAATCTTTAAAAAAAGAATAATTCTTTTCAGGCATGTTTCACTCAAGCAAAAAAATCCTATGATGTAAAATAACTTGTTATTAGTAGGCTCCTAATAAGTGTAAACCCTGGCCAAGGGCCCTTCTTGCTTTTACTCAAGACCAGCTGTGTGGATTCTTCTATGCTGGATCACATAACTTGGTTAAAGCAATGATATGGCAAGTTTACTAATTCATCTTGTGCTGACCAATTTAAACCACATGCTCCTTTGATTCCTTAGACTAAACTAGTGAGGTTCAAAGGTAAAGTTCATAAGGCTTCTTTTATCTTTTGGATGGATGCTAAGAAACGTTTCCTAACCTTGGATAGCATCAAATGGGATACTAGCTTAAAAGACTCGTGTCCTTTTTTGCAAACAAGCCCTTGAAACCAGGTTCAATTGTTTTCTTTAAGCCCCTGTAGCTTTCACATGTTGAGACAATTGCTGAAACGGTGCAATTTGCAATCCCAGCCTACTTCATGGGATCAAACGACCAGCTGGTCTTTGGATGTTGATTTTCAGAATAAACAGAATATGATCATCTTCAAATTGTGCTTCACCTGTTGTGCATATTGGATGTGGAGGAAAGAGAATCTTGGATTATTCAAAACAAAGTTAAAAAAAAAACTTCTATTCTCCTTATAAACATGTATAACTTAACACCATGATGTTGTGGCAGTGGCTTTTCTCACAGACAATACGCTTAACTTAACTAGACGATATGTAGTGGCAGACTGGCTTCAACCTGGAGGATCAATTTGGATCTGGGGTGGGGAATTTCGATGCTCAGTACTCATTACATGGCCAGCCAAAGGGGTTCCTTGAGTAGCAGAGGCCCAGTGGCAAGCATTTACTAATTCAGCATCACAATCACCAATGAAGCACTGTTGGATTAATTTAAAAGGCTTTGGAAGGGATTCCTGGTTTTTTATCAGCAGTTGTTTTGTTGTTCTCTGATTAGCAGTTGTTTTATGCCTTCAAGTCAAGCTATTTCCATTGTATGATATTAAACTTTCTTTGCTAAGTTAATTCATTATTTAACTTTTCAAAAGAAAAAGCCTCAAGTAGAAGAAATGGATAGCTAGAAACTGGAATTTCGGTCCCACATTGTCAAATCAAGAATTCCCCTAGTTTGCTTTCTAACATTGTATTCGATCCTACGCCTCACTAGATCAAAGAAAACCAACTCGCAAGATAGATGAAATGTCAATCAGATATCTAGAAGAGGGTCGTCATACTGCCAATTGTCAAACACAACTATCTACGTTTGGGTCGCTTATGTAATTACAGGAAAACACAACTTTGGAGTGTCATCTTACAAAGCGGGAAATGCAGCACCAATCCTAAAATTCCATCTGCTGTGGACAATCACATCTTGCTAGCATGTTTACCAAACAATGAATGCCTACCTTCAGCAATCAATTCTCCTGTTGCTTTGTTTCTAACGAGAACAATGGTCCCTTTATAGCCTCCCTTTTGTCCTAAAATCTTGGCAATAATCTCCAACTCATCCTGCCATTGACAAAATATATGATCATAAAGGTGAAGAACTAAAGCTTTAGTTATCAAACAACCAGCAAGTAAAGAAAATAAGGACCATCACACAGTGGCAAAAGGTCGACACTTTTCTTGTTTTACATATTCGTAGGAGATATCCAAAAAACAAAGGCAATATACAAAGCCAAATTAGCGGGAACAATTCCATTTCATTCCGATAACAGAAGCAAGTGTACATTATGTTGGTTCTTTTACACTCCATTTTCAATTTGAGCACTGCCCAAAAGAATAAAACCTTGGAATAAATGCACAAAATTATGATGAAACTCATCAAGAAAAACAGACATCTAATACGGACTAGAGTCAAGTGCCGATAAAAAGGAAACAAAGAACATGCCAGTCACAAGATAAAAGCTCGAGTAAAGAATTAATACATTAACCTTAGCGGTGGAAAGAAAGCAGATACACATATCCACCGAGACGTTCATGGGGAGACCCTCAACATAGACCACAGTGGAACCCACTTCATCAACCAAGTTGGCGATAGCACCGTTTGCTAAATTCCCATTTCTATCCTGCAACAAAACAATAAATACCACCAGTTGAAGCGAGCAATCAAAACCTCTGAATGACCAAATGATTAATTAATTAAAAAATAACTGAAAACCCATAAACAGGAAGTTAATAAGCTAACAATTCATGTCTTACAGTAAGGCGAGGAGGGACTTTCATAGAGCAAGTGACGAGTCCAGGTTCGACCCGGTCGATCCGGATACCCCTAGCTGAAAATTCTTCATAGAAGCTGGATTCATGGCCGATCCGGTGAGGGTGGAAACTGAGGCCCGAGACACTTTCAGACTCCTCTTTGCTGAGTTTCAGAAACTCCCTCGCTTTCTCCATTTTCTAGGTCTTAGGCTTGCTTCTCCCAGACGCCGTCGTTTTTCTAAACTCTCAGGCGTAAACCAAAACGGGAAAAGACAGAACGTGACCGGCAAAGTGATGAATCGAAATGTGTATGTCTGATAGGTGGCCCTATGCTAAGGCCTGTTGGACTTCCAACTCATTTACGAGGTATGATATTATAAGGATGTCAAATTTGGCCCAGCCTATCTAGATTAGCTTATTCCTATCCATTGGGTTATAGGCAGGCTACGATTCAATCATGATCGACTCAACTGGGTTACAGATAGGTCATAAGCTGACCATGGTCAGCTTGAATGGGCCACTGATGGAGGTTGGGCTGATCATGGTTCGACTTGGCCTGGCCGATGACCCAGCCATTATATCAAAATCTAAGTCGTTTTATCAAAAACGATGTCATTTTTTACTTTCTTTTAAAAATACATAATGGGCCAGATTGGCTCAGTCTACTCGTGCTTGCCGAGCCACGACCTATCCCAATCCGTTGGGTTACAGTTGGGACACCCTAGTCAGTGATTGACCCTACCCTAACCCGACCCATTAACACTCCTAGATATCTGAGTTTGATATGTTCTCTCAATTAATCTAAGGGAAGGGTCAAAATTACACGATAATATTTTTTAACTTCAATTTTTAATCTAAATATTTTATAACTTTATATTATTTAAAAATTAATATTTTATATACTTTATTTGACTAAAAATCTAATATTTCTAAACTCAAATGGTAAATGAAAAAAAAAACAGTAGATTGTTGGTCCATCATGACTTAAAGGGTGCTTAGTTCATATAGAATGAGAAATAATATAATAAAAAATAAAAACTGATATAATCATTATAATTATGATGGTTGGATAAGACGAATGAATAATTACCATTACTTTTGACAATAGTTCGTTTGTTGGAAATCTTGATAAACAAAAATTTGTTTACATCAAATTTTAATATATTTTAATTAATTATATTTAAAGTTAATATATTTTATTTAATTAATTACATTATTTTCTAAAAAGGAAAAAATAAAATTTTGTTAAATTTTATTTTACATCAAATTTTAATTTATTATATTTAATTTTAATATATTCTAATTAATGATATTTAATTAATTATATTGTTTTGCTAAAAAGGAACAAAACAAATTTTGTTAAATTCTTTGATCAAAATTTAATATATCTTAATTAATTATATTGTTTTGATAAAAAAAGGAAAAATAAAATTTTATTAATTTTTGTTTTACATCAAATTTTAACATATTCTAATTAATTATATTGTTTTGCTAGAAAAGAAAATTTGAAAATTTTTATATCAATTTTAATATATTCCAATTAATTATATTTAATTTAATATATTCTAATTAATTATATTGTTTTACCAAAAAAGAAAAAATAAAATATTTATATTTTTATATTTAATTTTAATTAATTATATTATATTATTTTACTAAAAAAAGAAACAAAAAGCAAAAATAATCGTCATGGCGTAACACTCCTGTCACAGGCATAATAGGGTGTGTCATGCCTGTTAAACTCCTCTTATGGGTGTGATTGATCGTTGTCACGCTCGTGACACTTGCACGCTACCCATTCCTTGGCTTTTATTCCTCTCATATTTGTGAGATATCGAATATTCTCCGAAACTCAGATATCAAAATACTGTTTCTATAATCATAATATATAACCAACAAATTGTTTTTTATTCCTTATCTATTAATATCTTCCCAAACCTATTACCCAAACATCTCTTTAATTATTTGGCTTTCTATCAAATAATTGTTATCGTCATAAATTTTTTTGGGTGATTATTATTCATTTCATGAACGTTATCAAGGCTTCAACCTTGAGTGGTTACAGATCTTTGTAATTGAATGAATGATGATTTGTGGTTAGAAGCTTAATGAATATGGAGATTTTGCTTTAAGTGCTCTATGAATTATAAGTAGGGATGGCAATGGGTAGGGCTTAGTTTGGGTATTACTCAACCCATATCCATCAGTTTTTACGATTTACTACCCATATCCAAATCCATTGGATTGATAAGGTTTTAAGATATCCATCAAATTATATAGAACATAAAAATATAACTTCTAATTTGAAAATATAAAAAGTGGATTTTTGCGAACGCTCTAAATCAAAATTAATTTAATAATAATAAGTCAAGATTTTGATTTGTATAATTGTATGTCTTTAAAAAAACCATAAAATTGTAATAATAAAAATCATTATATCTAGTGCAAAGACAAGTAGACAACATATATTTTTCACTATCAATAACTAGAAAAAAGACTGAAATATTTAAAGCTTTAAATTGTCTTTGCGTGAACTCCACAACATTCAAAACTCCATCTCTATATCATTTGCATTATTATCATCCTATAAGAAAATAAAATATGTTAACAAATAGAGTCAAATTATAAGTTAATTAATATTTTAAGTAAAAATAAATAAATGATGAGAAATAAAATGAATTACCAAATCAATCATTTCACCCTGTTCCTCTTCGCTTGCATCAGCATCATCAAAGATCGAAGCAATCACATATGAACTTTGTAAAACAGAATCTGTAAGGAAAATT
>JAOTIZ010000008.1:25908102-25919036 GCA_027123425.1 Erythroxylum panamense | reverse complement strand
GGGCGCTACCTCAAGGAGGTGTCCGGCGGCCGGGTCAAGGTCGTCGGCGTCGACCCCGAGGGGTCGGTGTACTCGGGTGGCACCGGTCGGCCGTACCTGGTGGAGGGCGTCGGCGAGGACTTCTGGCCGTCGGCGTACGACCCGTCGATCCCCGACGAGATCATCGCGGTGTCCGACGCCGACTCGTTCGAGATGACGCGACGGTTGGCGCGCGAGGAGGCGCTGCTGGTCGGCGGCTCCTGCGGGATGGCCGCGGTGGCCGCGGTGCGCGTCGCCGAACGCGAGGGGCCCGACGCGGTCGTCGTCGTACTGCTGCCGGATGGCGGAAGAGGTTATCTCTCAAAGATATTCAACGACGCGTGGATGTCGTCCTACGGTTTCCTGCGCAGCAGGCTCGACGGCTCGATCGAACAGTCCACCGTCGGAGACGTGTTGCGGCGCAAGTCCGGTGCGCTGCCCGACCTGGTGCACACCCATCCCTCGGAGACCGTGCGTGACGCGATCGGCATCCTGCGTGAGTACGAGGTTTCCCAGATGCCGGTCGTCGGCGCGGAGCCGCCGGTGATGGCGGGCGAGGTCGCGGGCAGTGTGTCGGAGCGCGAACTGCTCTCGGCGGTGTTCGAGGGTCGAGCAAATCTCGCGGACGCCGTTTCCCAGCACATGAGCCCGGCGTTGCCCCTCATCGGCGCCGGTGAGCTGGTGAGTACGGCGGCCAAGACGCTGCGGGAATGCGACGCGGTGATGGTGGTCGAGGATGGCAAACCCGTCGGCGTGCTCACTCGGCACGACCTCCTCGGGTTTCTGTCCGACGGAAATATCCGCCGGTAGACGTGCTTCGAGGAGATGGCGGACGCTGTCGCGACTGCCGAAAACCGTTAGTCTAGGCAAGGATTCCGGGCTGCTGACGAGGCGCAATCGCGTGACGAAGTTCGCTTTATGGTCGCCTTCGAGAGCATGTTCTCAGGTAGGGTAACAGCGCTCAGACCCAGCAAATCGATCACTGGAAGGCGTCCATGACCGAGTACCCGCCGCCCCCGCCGGGCAACTACCCGCCACCGCCTCCCGGCAACTACCCGCCGCCGCCTCCGCCCGCACCCCGTGCTCCCGCAGCATGTGCAGCAGCCGCTCCCGCGACCCCCGGGTCCTCTTTCTTTCTCTTACTTTTTCTCTTCTTGAACAACTTCAAATCTCTCTTGAAGGCCAAAGGAATTAAAACCCTAGCTTGTTTTCCCTTCCTTCTCTCTCTCTTATCTCTTTTCTAATCCCCTCATTTTGCTTCTCTAGAATCTTCTCATTCACGTTTCTCCTTTATTTATAAGCAAGACAACACTTCTTCTACCATTTATGCCCTTAATGAGTCCAAAAGTCCATTTTATCCTTCCTTATAGGCTTAGGTTCTTTTAAACTTAAGTATCTTGCCAAAAATATCCTTGACCATTCTTACATAACACTTTCATCCAAAAACATGCTCCATTGTCGTAAGTTTCTAATGCCATCGAAATAAGTTTCTAATGCCATCGAAACCATTCAATTTGGTTCAATGATTCAAAAGATATACTTCAAACATTTTTTTTGGACTGCTCTTGTCCAAAACAATATGATATCTACAACTTCCATCCAAAACTTGAAAGTCTTAGGAACTAAATCACAATTCACTTCCTTCATATACTTTGTAGTTCTATATCTCTAGTTTACCCTGAATCATAAATCATCTCATTTTGATTTCTACAAATCAAGATATCATCGAAACACTAAAGTATATTCAGTGGGATAACATCAACTCATATCCATTAAGAGCACCCTCACTGTACCCGTCCCACTATTTTTACTTAATCTCTCTCCATACAAGTCAGATAACTTCTATTTTGGGTGGAGATATAGAGAACGTTCTTACGAATCCAATGGTTCAAGAATCAAGTAATTTGGAGGTCTAGGGAAGAAGTTATGGCCAAAAGACTATGACACGTTTCTGCCCTTACTTATAATGTACATGCCTCAGTACGAATGTCATAACTTTTGCTACAGATCTCTAATTGACTTCATTTTTAGACTATTGAAAATAGGACTTCGAGATATACACCTTTCATGAAGACCTCAAAGGCCAATTCTATCTTCTACATTCTGTATCGTCTGCTTTTCTATCGTCTTCTTTCTTCCGTCTGCTTTTCCTATCGTATGCTTTCTATCGTCTACTTTCTTCCAACTACTTTTCTATTGTATGATTTTTTATCGTCTACTTTCTTCCGTCTGCTTTTCTATCGTCTGCTTTCTTCTGTCTGCTTTTTATCGTCTACCTTTATTCCGTCTGCTTTTTATCGTCTACTTTTTTCCGTCTGCTTTTCTGCTCAGAACGTCTCCACTTATAAGGATCATAACTTTTCACTCTGATATCTAAAATTTACAAACTTTAAACCTTTAGAAAGATAAACGAAATATATACAACTTTCCAGAAGGCAACTTTGCCAAAATTTATCTAGATCAAGTCCAGAATTTCTCCCGATTCTATCGTCTGCTTTTCTTCCTTTCACTTTCTATTGTCTACTTTTTGCATCCAAACATATCCACTTATAAGAATCATAACTTTTGATTCTGATGTCCAAAATTTACAAACTTTATACCGTTGGAAAGATAAAAGAAAGATCTACAACCTTTCTGAAGGTAACTTTACCAAAATCTATCTATATCAAGTCCATATTTTCTCCCGATTCTATCGTCTGCTTTTCTTCCTTTCAATTTCTATCGTCTGCTTTTTGCATCCAGAACATATCCACTTATAAGAATAAGAATCATAACTTTTGACTCAAATGTCCAAAATTTACAAAATTTATACCATTTGAAATATAAAAGAAATATATACAACTTTTAAGAAGGAAACTTTGCCAAAATCTATCTAAATCAAGTCCAGATTTTCTCCTGATTCTATCGTCTGGTTTTCATCCTTTCACTTTCTATCGTCTGCTTTTTGCATCCAGAACATATCCACTTATAAGAATCATAACGTTTGACTCCGATGTCCAAAATTTACAAACTTTATACATTGTAACGATAAAAGAAATATATACAACTTTCCAGAAGGAAAATTTGCCAAATTCTATCTAGATCAAGTCCATATTTGTCCCTAAAATTCGAAGACAAATTTTTCATTCATACACCAACACTGTACCCAATTCTTCACTTCATGACAATTTTTAGACTTTTAGAGACAAAACTGAAATTTAATGTCTTCATACAAAATATACCCATATATCTCTAGATTAATCCAAATTAAGAATCATCTCGTTTAGACAACTATAGAAAACGTTATGGCTAAAGGACTGAAGCATATTCAGTGAACATTGTCCAGATCACTACCAAATCTTGTTTCTAAATCTTTCCTTATCACAACTCGTACCAAGATTACTCTTTCTACTCCTTCTACTCCTCATTTTCAAAAAAATCACATTTAATACCATTTATACCTAGAAGTTGTCAATGAATGCATGTACCACTTTTTATGTGAAAACATTACGTATTTTTGTGCATATATGCTAACATGATGCATGAGAAAGAAAATGCATTGTCTTAACTTCTCTTTGAGCTCATAAATACTGAAAGTTCGGGTCTTAACCCTTAATATGAGGACGAGATGTTACAATAACCATCCAAAAATTCTTAATAACCCTTCAATCGGTTCCAAATAGCTCTGAAAGTCCTAATGAAAGCCAAGATTCTTATTCTTTTATAAAAAGCTCTAAACAGCTTGCAGATCTCACTTAGATTTCCAAACAATGATGGTTGATTCACACTCTTCTCAACCACATATAGAATTTTAACTAGAGGTTAAAGATGCTAAGTGAATGACTGAACCATCAGACCACAAGCAACTCTTACCTATAGACACTTGCTTTAAGACTATGGTTCATTTTTTATGATGTCCCACTAATAAAATTGAGAGATCAACTATATAAATTCAGTTTCTAAATAGAACTCCAAATGACAATACCAAACATTTCTCTCAAAAATATCTTCATATAATTTATCTCTAGAATGACAAGAACCTTAAGAGAATGATTCTAAAGCCTTCGTGAATACAGATGCATACAAGTTATATAACTGTCAAAAGCCAATTCCTTGTTAATGTTCACAAATAATTCATTGGAATTTTCTAGCTCGTTGACCAACAAAGCAGACACATGTAATTTAAAATGAAGAGCTACTATATGAACAAGTATGATTTATAGAAAAATTTTCAAAGAATCTCTAAAAACAACTACTTGCTCAATGACTTTAATGATGTTAGTCTTAGGTACACATTCATTGCCTCCCTTCTTGATGAGTTACAACTACAATACAAATACCAACTATCTTTGGTAACACTGAACAAATTGTGTAAACAATAAAGTTTTTCAAATCCATGCTAAAAGATGGACCTCAACTCAAATAAGCTTGAAAAAGCCTTATTTAAAGTTCAAATGCAAAGATAGTGAGAAATGTAAATGTAATATAAAGAAGGAGAAATACTTTCAAAGAAATTCATTCCGAGTTCATTCACATCCTTTCAATAGAAAGAGGAAAAATAGGATAAGATTTTTCAAACAACATACTTTTGAAACTAGAAAGTCAGATATATGTTTCTTTTATGGACAACCAAGTCATTATACAAAAAGGTGAACTAAAAAGACGAAAAAAGAAATTAAAATCCTATAGTCCATTCAAGTTATGATGCCCATAAGAGACGATGAGGTCATCGAGTCTCTTTTTAAGGAATAGTCCAATGAAGATGAAGAGATATTGTTTGCACTACCTGTTTATGAATATACTGACAATGAAGTCTCTTCTTTTGATGAAGAAGATGACAAACCAATGTATATGATGAAACAGTCTTGTTTGAAACTAGAACTAAGGAAGTTAGTAGTAACACGACCATATATCAAACTCCAGTTACTTCTAGAGAAGTATCACGGACTAATCCTAGTTATTAGTTGTATAGATATAGGCTCTTATAGGAGTGTTATAAAACCACATATTCTTCATATAAAAGAATAGGAATGTTATGAGGAATACTTTACTATGGATGATGACAAATCTTTTCAGATAGACCTTATCACGAAGAGAAGAATTGTGATAAAGTTCTTTAAAAGTTATATAGTTTGGAAAAAATATTAGGAAGCATTCTTTCTAATCCTTACATACTTATTGGGATGGATGTTTATTACCAAAAATAGAAGTTGTAAATCTTGCCAAATGGAATTCATTATAAACAAGATTTTTGTGTGTACACTAAAGATCGTATCATCTTTGAGCTATAACATGTTCCTACTAGATATGAAGATACAAAGGATCAACTCTTATAATACTCAAAAAGTTATGATCAATTAGATCATCCACGCCCATTATAGAAAAATTTAGAATTTTATGTTCAATTGCCATTAAAAAATAATGAAGAATTCAATCCAACAAAGGTAAAAATGAATCTAAAGAACTTGAAAGATGGCATAAGAGGAGTGTGCTATACTTATGAAACAAATATTTAAAGAACTAACAAAATTAGTTTGGGCATGTCAAACCTGTTATCTAAAAAAAGGAGCAGAAAATAATATAGGAAAGAAGAGGTTAGTTATTGATTACAAACTTGTAAATGCTTTTCTTAAAGACGACAAGTTTCCTCTACCCAAAATACATACATAAGTGTTATTTCTAGAGGAGCTAAAAATATTCTCAAAGTTTAATTCAAAAGCAGGTTTTTGGCAATCAGGGATTCCTAATGCCTAGTAATTCTAGACAATAATGCCATTTGGGCTAAAAGTAGCCTCATCACTATTTCAAAGAGCCATGACAAGGTCTTATGACTACATTTTATCGAGTGCTTTGGTTTACATTAATCATATCCTGCTTTATTCTCAAACTCAAAAGGAGCTTCAATTACTATTAAAATAATTTTTATACCATACAAAGAAGTATAAGATTATGCTCTCAACCCATAAAAGTCAAATTGGCTTAAACTATATAGAATTTTTGGGAATGAAGTTTCATGATGGTTTGTACCAGTATCACCCACATATAACTAGTGAGTTACTAAACTTCCTAGACATAACCTTATTATTAAGCAAAACCAACAATTTATGGCGATTGTAAATTATGCCAGGGACTTCATCCCCCATGTTTAAGAGTATGCTAGCCAGTTGTCAAAGATTCTAAAGAAAAATCCACCCATATGGGGCTTTGATCAAACAAAATAAATGAAACAATTAAAACATATCAGTCAACATTCACCTCTACTAAAGATTCTTAACAAAGGAAAAATAATCTTGCAAACTTATGTTACTGAAGATTTCTAGTGAGCAATATTAATAAAGGAAATAGAAGGAAAGATGTTTTACTGTGGAAATGCTAACAGATAACTTTAACACTTATAAAAGCATTATCACGCGATATACAAAGAGATTTTGATAGTAAAAAAGAGGTACAAAAAAGTCTAATTTCCACATCAACCCTTATCTCTTTATAGTAAAAATGGACAATACATCCTTCTTAAATATACTAGATCTAAATAAAATACTTTTCCATAAATAAATTGCTTTTCTAGAAATACTATAAATTTATAGTTAAACATATAAAGGCCATTAGAACATCTTAACTGATTGTCTCTTTTAGCCTCAAAATCGTATTAGCCTCATCACTCCTTCCAAAACTATTCTTCTCATCCGTTCGATGACTGGCCTACCAAATACTGCTAAGACAAATAAGTTATTTCCTCCCATTGGAAGAACATTTACCACTATTAATAAAATAGTTACTCTTGCTCGAATGAGCCTTGTTTGTTACCTTCATCTTTTTCTTAAAAAAAATAGGCTTACATTGCTGCTCATCCATCTTTAACATTCAAACACCATATCATACTGTGTTCTTCATTAACAACCCCCTCTTAGAGCATGCATTATGGTACTTATGGACGCTCTCTACCCTATATGCCTATATTATCTCCCTTCCTCATTTATGCATATATCAACATTTTTGTGATATGAAAAATGAAAGTTCCCTTTTATGGACCTTCCTTGACTGCTACCAACCAATAATAAGATGAAGAACTCAACTCTCACAAGTTATTGAGCACCTCAGGCTATGAGAGACTCCATTAGAGAAACAAATCACTCAATTTTTCTTTGTCCTCCATAAACCTTATAACACAACAAATGATAGTTCCATTTACTCTAAGAAAACACATTTTTGATACACCTCAGTTCAATGGTCAAAGTACAAAGAAAATGTCCTTAAAAGCCTTAAGGACTTTAAACTTAAATCATTTTCCTAAGTATTCTAGATCTATTAGAACTTACCCAGGAAAATTCATTCTTGGAGAACCTCAAATTCCAAACTTTATGATTCCAAACAGCCCTATAAACTTAGGCCTAGACACTATTAGACATCTTAGTCCCAAACTTTTGCCTTCTAGGATGCAGAAAACCCAGATGATGATATTCCTATCATCGATGAAGAGGATTTGGGTAACTTTTTTTAAATTAAAGATAGAAGAAGCGACCCCTAACAAATAGAGGAGAAGAGATAGTGATAGTGACAACATGAGTTGAGGAGATTCCTTATCAAATTTACAATCATGGTAAGAACCTATCAAATAGGGATGTGATGATTAAGAGTCCTTTCATTAGTGTCCTTATGGGTCCTTATATTTAAAGTTATTTTTTTATGATCAGGTGTCACGACCTTTTCTTTTATAATGTAAGTTTATTATGATCCATTTAATGTGCAATGTGACATTATTCTTATCTAAAGTTGTTTATCTTTTTTCTGTCTCATTTATTTATAAAAGCAAATAACTTCTTCCATTGTATTCAAGAAAATTTTACATTAAATAAAAGTTTTGTGTTTTCCCTATGGCTTCTCTCTAGATATCTCTTGCTTTCCTAAAATCTTGAATCTCTAGTAAATTTACTTCTATCACAAAAAGATATGATTATGCTCTGCACTTGCCTTTGTATAAGGATCTTGTACATCAGAAAGTAACCTATAATCCTATTTGGATTTTAAGTTATATGAGGAAGATTGGTTAGCTTAGATCCCTAAAAGGCAGGCTTTACGAGTTTATGCCTGTTGAGAGCTGAAAGGTTTATATCTCGGCCAACATACCTAGGTTAGTAACTATAATCATCTTTGACTATCTTTGAGCTATTATAGATATATGTTTTATCATATCACAAATGGTTTCTTGCTGTCCCTATAACCCTCCCTCTGGATTCTCGTGTGGTATAAGATATATATTTGATAATGGGAATTGCAAAAAAATAAAAAATATTAGGTAGGATTCAAATTATACATTTATAAAATATTGAAGTTATTTTTAAATGGTTTCAAACGTTTGTGTTCAAATTAAATTCTTATGAAAACATTATGGTTTAATTTGACTTTTTAACCTAATTAATCTCTATATATAAAATTATATATTTAAGGTCAATCGATCCTTATATGCTTAAAGTAAGCAATTAAACTGAATCTTTTGATTTGTAAATTAAAGCTTCTTTTAAATATTATCAAGCTTTTTAAACTAAGTTATTTGTTTTTTTAACGTTTGGACTTCGAAACTTTGCAATTTATTATGCCTCATTAAAAGGGTGATGTTGTTATCTCTTCCTTCTCTCATTTGTCACCCTTTTTATTCTAACCATCATTCTTATTATCATATTAGTTACGAAATCCAAGAAATCCCAAATTTATCTCCAAAAATAGGTGTCTAGTATGTGGCATTTCCACTCCCACTCCTAACCCTAATTGTCTTAGCGCTATTACCACTATCCTTTATGACCTCACCATAACCACTGTTACTTCTCTTTCTTTAATCATCTAACATGTTCTTTGTTGTCAAGTGTGGAGTCTAGGTTAATTGTCATGTACCATGGTATTCCTTTTGGAAAAGCTTATATTCCTAGGTTTTATTGGGAGGCCTGTGTCTAAAAATAGATTAATGTCAACCTCTCTACTAAGTAGGGGTAAGGTTACATAATATCAAACCTCCCCAGACCTCGTGCCTCAGTGGGACTTTAATTGGTTGTTGATGATAATGATGATGATTGTTATAAAGGATTTAATCACTATTTTTCTAAAAAAAATTAAACATATGTATTAACATAAAATGAAAAATTACATGCTTGTATTAAGTTGACCCCTTTTTTAGGAAACCCAATAACCAGCCCTCTAACTCAAAGTACAATGTTAAGCTCAATAGGTCAAGATAGAATAAACTAAAATCAATTTAGGATGGTTGTCCCACTGAGATCATCTAATATAGCCACTGAGATGCAAAGTTGGGAATCTCTAGAGATGGTTGTGCACGTAGGTGTTCCCCACTAAAGTATACCAAGATATGTTCCAAAATGGAGAGCATCAATTTATTCTCATTGTCATTTGCTAGGATTCCTTTTTTTTTTATCTAGTTCAGTTTGCCTAATACTCCTCCTAGTAAGTGTCTCCTTTTACATTTTTTTATACTCCAAATTGAAATCTCTTTGTGTGTGTGTACTTGGGTTAAGTCTTGATACTTGTCTTAGATATATCTAGGGTGTTGCATCTTCAACTAGTTGTTTTAGATGAATGGATTCTTGATCCTACTTTATGATTCTACCTCAAGTGCCATACAAATTCTTCACTGCCCATGAGTTGAAGGTTATGCGTTAGTAGCAATTCTTTTTTCAGGACAATAATAGTTATAATACCCTATAGTTTAGTAGTTTTTTGTTTGAAAAGCTTTTGGTTCCTATTAATCTAGATTCCTTGGATAGTACAAGTTAGAGCTACATCGAATACAATCCAATCACCCTAATTCCTCTTTTGTCTTATACCATACCAACTAATTACATTAGGCCACTTATAAGGAGTAGATATATGACATAGGTCTAGAATCATTCCTTAGATATAATATGAGGTGCACCAATTAAAAAAAAGTGCTATATGGACTCCTCATAGTCCTTACACAAAACATAAGTCCCTTATGTGACTTGATACTTTCTCACCTTATCCATAGTGTTTAATTTTCCCTTAATAGCTAGCCATAGGGTAATTAAGGCTTTTGGATGGGAGTATTTATCCTAGACAAGCATATACCAAGGTACTTTGGGGGATTGTTCCTTAAAAATTTTATGTATTACTGATTGGAGAATAGTTTAGAAAGCTTAAAAAATCCATTAATTCATGTCCCTTTTCTCTGGTTATAAATGGTAATTGAGGGGCAAATAATTTAAATAACTATACAAATTAGTACTAAAGACCTCCTTAACCTTAGCTTTAGCTCCAATTTCATTCATAAGAGGGATAAGATACTACAAGAAAGTGATGGAATAGGGACAGAAATTTACAGACGGAAATAAAAAACTAACCAAAACTACGTCGTTTTGAAGTTAACCAAAACGACGTCGTTTTGATTAATGTTTTAATCCCTCAGACCTCTTTCCTCCTTCCCATTTCACGCGCCAAGCTTCCTTCTCCTTCTTTTTCTTCTTCGATGATAAATCTTCCTCCATTGCCGCTGTTGGTGACGTCTGACGGCCATGTTTTTGGTTCAACCATCATCGCCGACGATGTCCTCTTCTCCGGTGGTTCCATCCTAAGGTAAGGTTGTTGGATTCCTCTCCTTCCTCCACCGAAAATGACATGTTTAATTATTTTTAGGTTAATATTAATTTGTTGTTTGATTTAAATTGTTAGTTAGTGAATGTAAATGAATGGGCTTGTGGTTGTTGTAGATTAAGGGGAAAAATGTGGGAAAGTTTGTTGAATTAGGGATGAAAAAATTGAAGCACACAAAGTATTTGACAAAATGCCTATAGGTGTTTAGGATATAGTATTGGTGCTGAATTTGAAAATGTAGTATGAAAATGCCTATTTAGTGATCTTTATTAGTAAGATGCCAAGTCCCCCTATCCTTTATGTCCTTACATAACTCATTC
>JAOTIZ010000008.1:25861918-25891559 GCA_027123425.1 Erythroxylum panamense | reverse complement strand
CGAATGTCAATCGGTTGGTGAAACTCTGTCAACCAAAGCTAAGTGGATGACAATGTTTAACAGAGTGTCATCAAAGTGGAAAATGAGGAAAACATGTTAGCTTATAACTACAATGTTGTAGAACTTCTTTATTAATATTTATGTATGTAATCTACACACATTAACCTGAGATAGTACTTAAATAGTGTTTTTTGCTAGAAATGTTAGAAAGGCATAATGCTGTACCTTTTTTAATAACTTCGAAGGTGAGAACCCCTTCCAAGATTCATTTATTAAAAGAGTATAACAATAAGAAAAAATGTAATCGTATAAAAAGTCCATGAATGAACATATTTATTGCAGATGGTATACATAAAAACTACAGAACATGCTAATTTCTGTAATTTATTCCATAAATGTGGAAATGAACACAAAGACAAAGAACATACAGGTTATGAAACAAACAAATAATTTAGAAATAAAGAACACTAGTTTAAGAAATATCATTACATGCCAAACCAGCAGCTAGGAATCAAAATAATAAAGGGAAGCATTTTGAACTTAAACATATGAAGCAAATTACATTCTTACCATTACTCTTTTACTTAAAATAAATATTCAAATTTTTTCTTGACCTTCAAACACTTATATACGAAGAAAAGTGGGAAGAAATCACAACCATAAATTAGTGCCTTTTAAAGCGAGACTAAATAATTAAACATCAAGCTTTATAAAGGAAGGCATTGTAAGGAAAATGGTGCATCTTCAATCCTGTTAAAATGAAGAGGGACTTAAAGAAAAACTTGTCACTACATGAAAGAACCTTCTCTTTTTAAAACAAATCTAAATTTATTTGGGAGACCTTTCATCAAACAGCTGATAGACTATTTTTCACTCCTTTATAAAGCATCAATTCTTGCAAAATGTGTTTCCTTTATAAACTTCATCTAATGTAAAAAGAAAATAAACTAATTAAAATGTCTCTTTTCCAATTCCCTATCTTACATTTAAATAATTTAGCTAAGGATTCCTTTGACTTTATTAACCGAAGCATGAACAAAAAGTAGTTTGTTTATAAATTCCTCTCCCCTGAGCTTCTTCCTTTAAGAAAATAAGTATGTACCCATCATATCCATAGGGTATCTTTTTCTTCTTATTATCTTTACACCTTTTTTGTCAAATAACTCCTAAAGAAGCAAATTACGTAGAAAACCCAAAAAAATAAATGAACTAGAACACTTCATCCATAAGATTCATTTAATATCAAATTTTAACAAAACTTTTATCAAGCACTTAACAAAACTTTTATGAAACACTTAATAGACAGTACTCAAACAACCTTCACATTTGATTTTAAGCTTCAATCAACCTATTCTAGATGCACTACCCATATCACCATTCTCATTATTATGACAAAACACATTCCCCATCAAGAAAACCATAACACTCACAACTTGACATAAAACCCAACATAAAACAAAACCCAAATACAACAACATTGCCATTAGAAGAAAACTAGAGTGCAAAGGATGGAATACATACTTCAACCCATGACGAAGAAGATGGTAGGCGATGGAAAAAGATGACGATGATGGCAGATATAAGGAAGAGTTTTCATTTAGAATGAAACAAAACAACTTTCATTTAATTTTCAAATCAAAATGTTGAAACATTTGGCGATGATTTCAGAAAATGTTGCCAAATTTTCATCAATTGGTGATGATTTCAGAAAAACATCACTAAAGGTTCTCTTTTTTTGAAAAAATTTTCAAATCGTCACCGAATATTTGACATTTGGCAATGAAATCTTTAAACTATGGCAAAATGTTGCTCCTTTTGCAATGATTAAGAAAACATCATAAAAGGCTGGACTTTTGGAGACAAATTGTGACCAAAAGCTAACTTTTAGTGACGATTTTTGAATTGTCATCAAAAAAAGATGTCGTTAAAAGTGTCTTTTTCTGTAGTGATAGTTATGGTAAAAATGAATCAAAAGGAAATGGAGAATGTATATGAGATTCAAAATCCTAAAAAAGTCATTCCCAAAAGATTGTTCTCCTTTATCAAAGATAGATGAAATGGTAAATGTTATTTCAAGCCACTAGATTTTATGCCTCATCAACTTTTACATAGGATACAATAAAATTAAGATAAATAAAATCAATAAGGAGAAGATATGCTCCCATAACTCAGAAGGGGATATGTTATTATAAGGTCATGCTATTTGACCTGAAAAGGTAGGGGCCACCTATTAGTGGCTAGTAAATATGGACTTTCACAAACATTTAGGGAGGAATATGAAAGCTTATGTTAAAGATATGGTAGAAAAGATAAAAAAAAGATGGAGATCATATTGCAAACGTAGAATAATGATTCACAAATCTACATAAATATGATATGAAACTTAATCCTAAGAAATTACAATATAGGTAGGGAGGGTAAATGACTAATATTTATTTTCACCTCTAAGGTAATGGAATTTAATCCTAACAATCTAGGTAACAAGATTATCAAGATTCGTATTAATATTAGTTGATCGAAAATTTTCATTTTTCAAGATCCTATGAAAGCCAAAGAATTTAAATAGACTCTAGATTTTAGTGGACTTTAAACAATTAAAGGATTATCTAAGAAGTCCACCAATGTTATTGACCTTAAGATTAATCATTATATATCTACATAATTGTTTAAATGTAGCTCTCAACTATGTTTTGATCTAGGAGGAAGAGAATAGTTAAAGGTTGATATATTTATAGAATATATTATAAGCCCTAGAGTTGAAGTATCTAAAATTAGAGAAGGCAACTTATAAAATACTCATTAGTGCAAGAAAATTAGGACCTTCTTTTTAGGCACAAAGTGATTTATATATAGATCTCCCATTAATGCCACTACTTCATAAAATAAAAGTTTTAAAAAGACTTATAAAGTAGTCAGTTGATTTTAGAGAGTGCAAAATTAGGTACATCTTAATAAATTTTTAAAAATCCCATGTCATAATAATTTTTGTATTTGAAATGTTGACAACCCTTAAAGAAGAAGATGAACCCATCAAGAATAAATCACCAACATGGAAAATGTAAATAAATTAAGTCATGTAAGACAAGGGTAGTCACAAATGAAAGAGAAGAAGATGAACCCATCAAGAATAAATCACCAACATGGAAAATGTAAATAAATTAAGTCATGTAAGACAAGGGCAGTCACAAATGAATATTTTTGGAAGGGTTAATGGGAATAATAAATATTTTTTTTTGGGTTCAACATCAATTTAAAATGTTATTATTGTAAGCCAGAGTATGATGCTTCGATGTTTAGTTAGAAACTAGTCTTTGAATTTATTAAGTTTTTAGCAATATGATCATACTCATAACTCATGGTAAACCAACTCAGTAATATATATGATTTAAAGGGAAAAAAACCTAGAAAAGTACAAGTATTAGTTTAGGAAGATGAAAGGATGAAGTAGATTAGACAAGTGTTATATTGTGAGGAACTATTTATGAGGGAAAAATAAAGCCAATGCTAACTAAAATAAACACTATAGATACCATTAAGAAAAAAGAAGTAGATTGGACATATCTAATCAAAAAGTACATCTAAGAGGGAAGATTTTTAAATGATCAGAAGCAAGAGAAAAAACTTTTGGCGTAGGCCTTAAGATATTCAAATATAGATGTTTAAAATGTTTAGGAGATCATTTACCATGCTACTTAAGATGCATTCCAAAAGTGGAAGTGTAGTTCATTCTTATATATATACATGAAGAAGTATATGGAGTGCATCAAGGAGCATCATTTTGGCATATAGGATATTACTGATAGTGATATTTTTGTCTTGTAAATCAAAGGAATTATAAAAAATTTACAAAAATATGCAATAAGTTTGAAATGTATTTCAATTTAAATCATTCATATGTGATCGATTATACTATAATATCTAATATGATCCCTTTTACTTAATAAAGAATGTCTTTGTACCATTTAAAACTACAATAAGGAAACTAAATTCTTCCTAGTTAAGGTTTACTATTTTATAAGGAGGGTGGAAGCTAAACTATTGGCCAATATGATAGAAAAAGCAATAGAAAGCTTCTCGAAGAAAAATATCATACGGAGGTATTAAAGTTCCTTTAGTTATCATTATAAATAATGACACCAAATTTGTTGTAGATTATTTAATTATAATCAAACATTAGTTTACATCCATAATATACTCATAGGCCAATGGATTAGGTAGGGTTACAAGTAGCAACATACTGTAGGGATTAAATGCTATAGTTGAGGATGCTAAAGTTATTTAGATCGAAGAGATATATCACATATTATGGGCATACTAGGTATCCCCATTAACTCCTACTAAAGAAAAAGTCTTCATTTTCATAAAGCTAAAATAAGTTGTATACATATAATCTATATAATAGTGATGATCAATTGTGTCTAGAAATAGATTTCAATTAATAATGTACTAATATTGCAACTATGAAAAAAGTAAACAAACAAAGGTTTAAATAACTAAGTCCTATAAGAGAAGATAAAAAAATTTCCAAAGTAGTGATTTAGTTATATAAGAACTTGTATTTTTTGAAAAATAGAATTCTCAAGAAAAGTATACTCCAAATTAGCCAGGGCTATATTACATTAAATACATAATCAAATTTGAAAGGTATAAATTTAAGAGCTAGATGGTTTTAAAATGGTACACATTTAAAATGAAACTCATCTGAAGAAGTATTTACATTCTAATAAAAATTTTAAATTTTTATTTCATTTATAATATATAATTTTAAATAAAATTTCATGAATTTGATTCAAACTAAATTAAGACTCCAACACAAAAGCTTATAAGTTTAAATCATCATGCTTAAGAGAAGTCCTTTAGCATCCTAACTCAAATAAAAACATATAGGTTGAAAATTTTAGAATTTAACATAAGTTCTTTAGTTCCCTAGCTTAAAATAAAAACCCCAAACTAAAAAGCTTCAGGTATAAAAGAAGTCTCTTAACTCTATGATTAAAAATAAAAACATGAAAGTTAAAAAGGCCTCAAGTTTAACAAAAAAACCTTTAATTTTGTATATTAAAAAATGTAGGCTAAAAATCCTAACGTTTAGAAGAAGCCCTTTAGCTCTCTAAATCAAAAGAAAAACCTACAAGTTGAAAAGTATCAAATCCTAGAGAAATTTTTTGACTTTTTTCCCCAAAATAAAAACATACAAGCTAAAAGCCTTAATTCTAAGAGAAGTCTCTTAACTTTCTAACTCAAAATAAAAACTTACTAGCTGAAAAGCCTTCGGTTTAAAATAAATTATTTAACTCCCTAACTCAAAATAAATGCTTGCAAGGTAAAAAGTTTTAGGTCTAAGAGAAGTCCCTTTTCTCTATGGTTCAAAATAAAAATCAACTAGTTGAAAAGCCTAATGTTAAAAAGAAGTCTCTTAGCTTCCTAATTTAAAATAAAAACTAACAAGCTAAAAAGCTTTAAGTCTAGAAATGAAAGATAATTAAGCTTCTAAAAGAGGTGATGGAGCCTACTATTGCAATAGTGGCTTTAGCAAAAATGGGCCCTATTAATTTTTACAAAAACCACAAAAATTAATGTTCTGTCAAATTGAAGTTTAGTCTAAATAGTTTTCATAATGTTATGAAAATTTCCAACATTATTAAATATTAAGGTCTAAGTTAAATATTGGTATAAATTATATGTAATTATATAACAAATAGAATATATATTAAATGTATTATAAATAGATTATTATATATAAGTTATATAAATAATAAATAAAAATAGAAAATTTTCATTAATAATTTTCCAAGTTCTTTTGCTTAAAATGAATTAGAGAAGCATATAGAGTCTCACTTTTTCCTTTTTAAATTGAAAAGATTGTATTAAACTTAAATATTTCAATTTCAAGACAAATATTTTTCATAACGAATCTTTTTTCTGTTAGAGACCTACAATTTGGCCAGTTTCTAAAAAAAGTCACTTATTTCCCTCTCTTACTTATTACTGACCTACATGAAATTGTGATCTATAAAATTTTTGGAATTAAAGAAAGTGATAGTTGGTAGTCTCATTGCAACATCTTTGGTTGTAGATGTTATTAGGCAAGTGAGAAGTTTTTATCTAAACATTGCAACTTTTATAGCAAATTATTTATAAACACAGGTTTTTAAGCTTTGGGTGACTTTCCATTAAATGATCTTATCACCAATTATTCTTCGATTTCACACCTCCAAACTACTTCCATATTCGAGCCTATGGAAGTTAAGGATTAAGCTTTCTTTTCTTTACTTTTATATATTATTATGATGTTTTAGTAATGCATATAGTACTATATCTGAGAGTTATTGTTGGTGTATGTCCTACAGTCAATAGGTTGGTTATTCATTTTATTACATAATTAATTAAAGGCATTTTTTCTAAAATGTATTTGTTTAATTAACTAACTTATAAGATAAAGTCCATAAGATAAATATATTTTATAAAAAAATTATGATGAAATCATAATTATAATATTCATATTACATGTATGTACTATTCCTAAATTGTTCTTAGTTATAACTATATTAAAACTGGACATTATTAGAGCAAAAAGACTAACATACATTGTGCTTCTTCCTTATAAAGGAAGTAGTAGATCTTATAGACTAAAGTATAGAAATACTTAAACAAATTTATGGTTCTTATTATAGAATAATTTATTGTGTTTATTATGAGGATCTCGAATAGAGTATTACTTGTATGTCTATGGATTTTCTCATTAATAATGATTGTATAATTGATCATTAGAATTGAAATTAGCAAGGTATCTTATGTAGTAATCATTATTGTTTTGATGTTATTTATGACCTATTCTATTTATAGTAGCTCATTTAATAGTACTTGGATATAATATGATCAATATAGAGATAGTTGAGTAAGTCAATATAGAAGTTATCACCCTAAAGTAATTAGGGAGAATATTATAATATTCTTGATTACTAGTGATTTAAAGAAATATCTAGTTAGAGTGAATTGACATTTGAAATGGTTGTTTTCAAATATCAATTATAAATTGATTAATAATTAGTAATAATGAACATAATTGTATTTAAATAGAGGAGAAAATAATTTCATACTCTATGTCCAAATAGAGTATTAGAAGCTAAAAGGTTTAAGCTATAAATTATAACAATGCATCCATATGTTAAGTCAAACTATCTTTACATTCATAATATTTGGATGGTCATGAACATGTCGCCAGATCTCAATCTTAATCTATGATTATTAATTATGTAATTGAAGAATTAAAGATAAATTAAATGCATTTTAATTTAACTAATACTAATTATGAACTACAATTAAAATTTATATTATTGTTAACATATTAGAAACCTAATGGATCACACATAGAGGACAATTTAAAAGAGAAAATTAATTTAAATTAAGTTAGACTTCATTTTCAAGTTAAAAAACTTCAAGTATTAAATATGAGATATTTTATTTTTACTAAAATTAAATTATAATTATAAATAAGAATTGAATTTTAATCAAAAAGAAACTCTAGTATCTTTTTCTATAAATAGGAAAAAGTTATTAGGAAGGTAGCACTCTTGTCTTTTTCTCTCAAAATTTTTTAGTTCTTTTTCTTTATTCTGTGGATACTATTAAAGATTGAAAATATGAGCAATGTATGGTTAACAGTTTATAGAAAATATTTGCAAGAATTTGGATCTGGTATATTCCAAACTTTTAATTTTTTATTCCAAATTTTAAGTTATTCAATTAAAGATATTTAATTAAAAATTGTAAAAAAAAATTCTATCACATTGGTAATTAATTTTTATTACATCTATAATTCGATCAGTATTGGTTTTTCTATATTATTTCCTCTTAAACTATGGTATGTTTTTATAGTCGATGCTTTCAAATAATGATTATAAGAAAGATGTAACCACTTCCTCATGTGTATTGCATCTATTTTAATTATGAAAAAGTAGTTCCATGACAATATCAACTCAGTATGTAATTCTACTACAATATAATATATCATCTCATTTTCACAACACATCTATGTGGATATTTACATTTAATTACATCGTCATAAGAACATCTAATGTCAATCTTCAAGCTATAAAATATTGATAATTTAGTTGCTTAGAGAAGAATCATCAACTTGGTTATTTGTTATGCCTAAGTTCATGCCTATTTCAACCATCCACATTTGCAAGAGGACTTGGATAAATATTAAGGCTAGCTTATGATCTTTTGTTACTCCAATTCACTATCAATGGCATGTATATAAGAATGATGATTACTTCAACTTCAAACTTTTGGTTGGTTTAGTTGCCTTAGTTATTGCACCCCTTTTAGTCAAGTTTATGGCCTTAATTTACTTTAATTAGGAGGGAAAACCTAAAAAGCCTTTCTTATGTTTCTTTGTTCTATCAAAACCAGGAACAGAAATGCCACCATTTCTATTAATAAGAAGAGAAAGAGTGCATGAGTCATATATATATATGGTTTATAAGATTTAACAAATATATGTAGGAATAAGGAAATGTAGCATTAAGTTCAAATTACATCGTTAAGCAAAGAAGAATAGTTAATAGAATTAAGAATATAGATTCCCTGAATACTCAACAAGTTGACAAAATAGCTAGGGATTACAATGAGTTGGACCAAGCCCGAGCTCGGGCCTGATTTATTATTAATTTTTAAAAGAATTTCAAAATGACAACATTATTAGCAAACTAGGCCCAATTGCCAAGCCTAAAACTTGAGCTTAAAAAACTAAGCCTAAGTTTAGGTAAACTTGAGCCTGCCCAATTGCCAAGCCTAGAACTAGCTTCTAAGGAGTTTTTTGACTTATAAAACTTTCTTAACAACTTCAACAACAACACTTAGTAAAAATCTTAATGACACGCAAAATTTGAGGAGGTATAGTAGCACGCAGCCTTATCCCTAACTAGTAAAGACTGTTTCCAAAACTTCTAAAACTTTCTTCTTTCCCTTAATCACATGTTTACATGGCACTGAAACCAAACTAATGTAAAAAACAAAGAAATTTAAAGACACATTTGAGTTTTCTTCCAAGGAGCCTTCCTACTAATGAACTTGCTTGCATCCAATTTTTTGGGTTTCATCCTTGAAAGAGATGGTTGAACCCATCATTACCGAGATGATAAGTTGAAATGGTAGGCTCATAACTAAGTTTTAAAAGTCACATATCTTGTTTTTAATAAAACCCAAACAATTTAAATTTTAAATTTGATTTTCATAATAATATTATCTTTTTTAACAATATAAAATGTTAGGATTTAAATTAAAATTTAATATAAATATTAGTGTCTAAACCATAACTTTTATTATTTATTTTATTATTTTGTGAAATTTAATAAGACTAGAGTGATATTTTATAAGCCTATCAATTTTATTTTATTAATTTTCTTTTGAAATTTAATAATATTATATTGAAACTCTTTAGAATGTAAAATTTTTTGTTAACTTTTTAGAATTGAATAAGACCATAGTGAGACTTTCCTACCAAATTTATTTTATTAATTTTCTTATAAATTTTATAAGGGTAGAGCCAAACTCTACAAACATGTTAAATTTGTAAACCTAATTGGTTACTTCCAATTACATAAATCAATAGTTCAAACTGCACCCAAAAATTGGGCATTTATTTTATTATAATCCTTCGAAATTTGAAAAGGAAAAAGTAAAACTTTATTAAGATTACTTGTTAAATATTTGAAAAATCTAATAAGTCTTAGAACAATTGTTGAATTAAGAAGCAACAAATTCCTAAAAATAGGGTTTTCATGAGAGAATGCCATTATTCTCTCTTGCTCATCAACTTGCATTTCACTTCTTAGCTATGGCTCATTGCTCCTTTAGTCTACTTCTCTTTATCTTCTTGCTTGGCTCCTTCTCCAACCTAAGGCCTTCTTATTTTGTCTTAGTGTTGGCTTTCCTATTCTTTGTCTATTGGCTATCTTTCTCAACCTCTCATCTTAACTACTTCCTCACTTCCTGGCTACACTCTCAAGCTTTCTTGGTTTTTTGAAAGTCCATTTTTCATTGGTTTCTTCATACTTGTTGGTCTACTTCAGATTTGTTGGCTATTATTCTTTATTAGTTTTTTTGTCTCTTCCTTTCTTCTTTTGTTAGCTTACTTCCACTAGTTCACTCAGCTCTTTCTATTGGTTGAATATCAATTACACTCGATTGGTTTTAGATATGTTATCGTCCAAGACCTAATATGCAATGGTATTTTGAGTAAACTAATCTGGTCCCATTATTTCTTATTTTTGGAATGATGGCCCACTGTCCTAGCCAAGTGAGTTCCACTGAATTTCACCCCTTTATCTAACATTTGGCCCATCCATACCTTTTCTAAATGTAACATCTTCAAGCTTAGTCAATCAACATGTCCCAATTGCTGCTTAACTTGTTACTGCTAAGCCCATCAACCTATGTTCATGGAAGCAAACTTTGATTAATTATCTCTAACTATACTACACTATGACTTATAATCAAGTGAATAAGGTTATGTGAAGAAGGTCTAGGAGTCATTTCTCCACCATTGTAAGTTCTTTGTAGAGGAGCACTTAAATGGCAATTCCCTTTAACCAAGTTTTTATTTATAAAAGGTCAACATTTCCACCATTAAATTGGGCTCATAAGTAGTGGAAAAACTCAAGTTTAGAGGATGTGATTCTTAATCATGATGGGTTATTGTTATTTAAATTTTGTTTCCTTTAAAGTGCGTAAAATTTTATTGACAATGAATATAGAGTTTTAGTGACATTCTGCTATTTCTTTAACAATGGTGACCTAAGATATAATTTAAAGACACCAAGCTTAAATAAGTCCCTATTTGGGTGAATTTACACAATATTCTTTTGTATTATTGGTCAACAATCAGGCTCAGTTACTTAACTAGTTACATTAGTAAACTGGTAGCAATGGATAAACTAATGGCAATTATGAAAAGGGTAAGCTATGCTAGAATTTGTGTTGATGTTGATATTGGAAAATAGCTTTTTGATTATATTCCATTAGTGGGATTGAATGAAGTTGAAAAATTTTATCAAGATTTGGTTACTTATCAATGGAGGCCTTTAGCTCATCATATTAAGAAGACTTGGAAAATAACTAAGAGAAGATTTGTTAAGAGAGATTATTATGAGTTAATGGAGCTTGATATTAATGGAGCTTGATAAATTTTCTAGTTATTTGATATCTTCAGTTTCTAAGATAATAAATATACAACCTAATCACATAGATAATTTGGCTACTGATTGAGGTTGTATTCTTATATCTGAGGAATATGGTAGATCCCCCTATAAATATTATCAATATCACATTGATGGATATTTTAACTAGCTTGGTATCAAAAGGAAGCGATTTGGGTGTTAAGGATAATTTGGTTAATATGGAAGCTACATATTAGTTGGAATTACTCTCTCGTGTGGTACTTGGCATTAAGAACCTGATGAATGAAGTAAAAATTTAAGTTACTAAAACTTCATTTGTGGATAGCTTGGAACATTTGAATGGGTTCATAGTTAAGACTAGGCTGAGATCAAAGAAAAAAAAATCATATGATTGCTTCATCTTCACCTAAATCTTAATATGAATATGTTATGCTAGAATGTGAGGGGAATAAACAACCCCAATAAGAAACTTCTGCTTAGAGATTATTTGAAGGACTTAAACCTCTTCATTTTTTGCCTTTTGGAAACCAAGATAAAGTAGGATACAATGAGTAATCTTATTTTTTAATCACTTATAGTTAATTATCACTAACCATTATGGTCATAATAATGATAGAATTTTGTTTCTTTTAATTCTAGTAGAGTGAAGCTTGTGAGCTATATAATCATAGATCAAACAATACACCTGGACTTGAATTTTTAGCACAAAATGTTATCATATATCATTTGTCTATGGCTTTAACTTTTCTTTTCAAGGAGTTTCTTTATGGAATAAGCTTGAGGAGATATTTGCTAGAATGATATGGTTCTTGGAAAGTGCTTACTGATTTTAATAGCATATTTTATCATCTAACAACAATTCCTTATTAAGGAATCAGTCAGGTGACATACATAATTGCATATCCAGTATAGGCATCACCATTTTGAATATATAAGGTCAAATATGTAGTAATAAGTAATAAGGGAGGTGGTTTATAAGAAAGAAACTTGATAAAGCCATAAAGAACAACTTATGGTTGAAAAATCTCTTGAGATTATTGCTAAGTTCGGAAGTCCATCATTCTCTAACCATTCTCCTATAGTTGTCAATGGCCTCAACTTGATAAGGATTAAGTACTTTCCATTCAATTTTGATAACTATTTAGGTAATGATCCTGAGTTTGAGAATTTTTTTAAAGGGATGAAGTCATCACTTTAAAAGGCATAAGGCTTTAATATGTTACAAAAGTTAGATAAAGTTAAAGATGAATTTTTAAAAAGAGGAAATATAATGATACTCAAGTTATAGTTCTAGCATCAAAAGGTAAGCTAGAGAAAGTGAAATGAATGCTTTACCTTGATTCACTCAATTCCTTGATCTAGTTAAAGGAAAAGTAGGCTTTATCTAGTTATGGCCAAACTATTTTGGTTAATAATTTAATCCTCAAATAAAGATCCAAGTTACAATGGCTTAAGAATGGACATAAGAACATTGCCTACTTCCATAAGTATGATCTTTGAAGAAGGAATCACAAAAAAGTTTCCTTGCTTGTGGGATATCAAGGTAATATTATTTCTTCTAAGTTTAAGCTTCTAAAAGAGACTTATGATTATTTCTATAAGTTTCTTAGTTCTTCCTCTACTTCTTCCTCCTTAATATAATTGTTATAACCCTTTATCATTGGCATAATTTTTATAATTAATGAAGATTTATTGATCAAGCCTATTACAGATTTTGAAATAATGGAAGCTCTCTTTACCTTACACCCCAATAAGGCCCCTAGTCTAGATAGCCTCAGTGGGCTTTTCTTTCATAAATCTTGGCACATACTGAGCCTTTAGTCACTGAAGCACAATGATAGTATGTTGAAAAAAACTAATAAAACATAGATCAGTGCCAAAAGTTCCTAATCCAGTACTCTGAGGAACTTCAGACCCATATCTTATATCAATACTATTTATAAGATAATTGCAAAGATTCTTGTCTCTAGGATTAAAGGAGTTCTTTAACCATTGATTTAAAAAACTTGTTATATTGGGGAGGTAAATTGGTGATAATGTGCTTGTAGCTCAAGAATTCTTCAAAAATTATAACAAGAAATATTCTTTCAATAGTTATGCTACCAAAGTGGACTTTAATAAAGCCTTTGATTTTGTGAACTAGGGATTCATCATTAATGATCTGTATACTTTTATCTTTTCCTTAAGTTTTGTTTATTAGATTACTTGATACATTACCACAGTATCTTATAATATATTGGTGAATGGTCAAACATATTATCTCCATACTTGTTCACTCTTAGCATGGAATTTCTATCTAGAACTATAACTTATTTTGTAAGTTGGAAAAGAGCTCTATATACCACATCAAATGCAAGTAGCTTAAGATTCATAACCTTTTATTTCTTGATGACTTATTGCTCCTTTCTAGTTAAGATTGGAATTCTATTAGTTCTTTAATAAAAGCTTGAAGGTGGTTTAAAGAAGTTTTCTAGATTGGAAATGAATAAGGATAAAAGTTGTGTTTTTATTTTATCTTCAACAGCTGTGGCTTACTCTCCTTGGATCACTTGTTTGATAAGATTGTAATAAAAGTAGTTTTTGTTTACTAACCTTAGAGTTCCTATCCTTATAAAATACCACCTTATAGGGAGTTTTTGTCAATGATAAGGAAAATTCAAAGGAAAATTAACAATTGGTGTAACAAGAGCCTTACTTATACTAGTAAGGATCAATTGATTAATTCATTATAGAACTTGTTAAATGTTTATTAGTTAGAACTCATTGCATGTTTATTGTTCTTCGTATATTGTGTTTCTTAAAATCTTAAAAAATACTATTGAAAGTTTATTTAGGACCTTTTTATGGAATGGTCAAATAGAAGGAAGCTATAAAACTAAGGTAAAAGGGCAGCTTGTATGTTTGCCTAAAGATGAAGGCGAACTTGATATAATTCCAATCAGAACGAGTAATAAAGTTCAAATGACTAGGATATTAAGGAGGATCTTATAGATAAGGAATCAATTTAGGTAAAGTGGATGCATGTGCATTATCTAAATTGTGCTAACTTTTAGTCATCTTCCCCAAAAAGTAACTCATGATGAAAGTATTCAAGCTTTGGTAGCAATTGAGATTTCCCATTAAAACAAAGATAATAAAGGAGCTAGTACCAATTTTTTGTATGATAATTGGAATTCATTAGGCCCTCTTGACAATGATGCTTAATTTGCTAATTTGAGATCTATAATACTAGACCTAACTAGCTTTAGAGAGTTATTGTTTGATAATTCCTATAATATTCAACTGAGCATTGTAAATTGCCTATTGAGGCTTATGTACCCTATTCACTATGCTTCTATTAATGTAGATAAGACTACTTGATTGGGGCATTCTTTAGGCTCATTCACCAATAAGTCATGGAGGGACTTCTTCAAACTTAAAGGCCCGAAAATCTCTTAGTATAAACTTATGTAGAGTAAGCAAGTCTCTCCAAAGATGGTATTCATCTTATGGTCGGCTATTAATGGTAAACTATATACTAAAAACAAATTGTATGGTGCATATTTTATCTCATATATGTCCTCTCTTTTCCATTAGGAATATGAGTCTCCTAATCACTTATTCTTTAATTGTAAGTATATCAAACCAATATGGATAAACATATAGGGTGTTAGTAATCTCTAATGTTTATTAAGGATATGGAATGATATTATAAATTGGAGCATTGGCTTAAAGTTGAAAAGTAAGAAAAATGCAATCAGATTTAAAATATCGTTTGGCACTACTATTTACTACATCTAAATAGAAAGGAATAATAAAGCGTTTCAAGCCAAATTCTGATTAAACCAATAGCTAATTCATAAGTTGATAGCCATATCATTGAGCAACTCATTATTGCTTATAATTTTCCCTATCCCTAATTTTTTAGCTTACTTTTAGCTTTTTATATGATTAAGTTAGTAATATTTATATTGATTGGTTTCCTTATAGTAGTTCCTTTAATTTACTAGATTACATTATTGCAAGTCTTATTTTTAATTTAATTTTCTTTTTCTTTCTTAAAAAATTTAATAAAAATAATTGCTAAACTCATACATATTATTAACACAATTACACCCTTGTAGAAAATCGAAGAAAAAAATTAAAAAAGAAAAATTTTTAGAAGGAGATGGTAGTGCCACCAAGAGTTATAGGGTTGTTAACAATAGGGTCAAAAGATTCGCCTATAAGACCGGTGACCTCAACCACACCATCCGGTGACCTCAACCACACCATCATTGTTAGAAAAACTCATCATGCTCCTTAATTTAGGTTGGCTCAAGCTGTTGGACCCCGATCTTTAAGTGGAATTTAAAAAATTATTAAATGAAAGGAAAAGAGTGTTTTTGTATATGGATGTGTTGTGAGTGTTTTGAGTTAAAGGAAATTGATGTGAAAAGATTTATGTTTGGTTTTAGATGACTTGAATTTTGAGTAAAAGTGTATGTGCTATGAAATTGAGAGTGAACAAGTTGATTGAAATGGAGTTGAAAAGCAAGAAATAATTAGTGAAAGTGTTAAATTTTGGAGAATTAAGAAAGTTTGACTTTTGGGGATAGAGAGTTGACTTTTTGATTTAGGCAGAATTTGAGAAAATGATCTTCATAAAAATTGTAGCTTCTGTTGAAAGCTTTCTGTCGCCATAAAGTTTGATATTTTTCGATTTCAAGAGTAAAAGTTAAGATCAGTCAAAGTTAAGTATTAGTTTGCTTTGTTTTGTGAAAATGTCCATAAGTGTACATTTAGGTGTACGGTGTTTTAAGACAAATTATGTACTGATGTAGTCTGAATTGAGTTAAGTGGTCAACATGAAAGTCATAGAAGATTTTCCTAGATTTACAATGATGTATAATATGCAATTAGTGGATATGAGAATTGAAAGATATGAAATTGTAAAGTTTGGATGTGCTTTAGGATGACACATGTTTGACAAAATCTTTGACTGAAAAATTGACCTAGTTAGAGATTGAATTTGTGATTAAGTTCTTCATGAAAGTTTTAGATCGTGTTTTGATCTTTCCATTGATGTGAAGTATGTCATTTTTGGATCATGGAATGTGAAGTTGTGATTTTTACAAGTTTCTGTTATTGTTTAGCATGATTATTATAGGATAGAACCTTTGATTGGAAATTTGACTTCATAAGAGGTCAAATTGATTTTTCTGTCCTTCAAGAAAGTTGTAGGTGATTTTCTGATCTTTGCATTGATATAAAATATGCCATGTTTGGACTGTGGAGTTGAAAAATAGAAAATTTGGAAATTATGTGATTGTTTAGGAAGACTTTGAATTGGGCAGAATCTTTGATTAGAAATTTGATAACTTTAGAGATGATATTGATTTTTGAGTTCTTCATGGAAGTTATAGAACTTCCTTGGAGCTTTCCATTGATACCAAATTTGTCAAATTTGGAGTTCTGGACCAAGAGTTATGAAGTTTGGAAATTTCGGTTATATATATATATCTATATATACGAAAAATTCTTTTGTTTTTGCTATTCTCCTCCCCTAATCCGACCCTTGTTCAATCTTTTGTTTATAATTTTTCCGTCCAACATTCGATTGACTTGGTTTTTGAAGTGTTGGATTCCTAAGATAATAATCTACATCCTCATGGGAAATTTGTGAATTTTTGAGATTAAATTGAGGAAGATTATTTTAATCAAATTGAGTTAGATAATTTTCTGAACATGGTTCAGTCTTTTGCGAAATTCGGGATTTGTGGAGATCCGATTGAACTGATTCTTGAGGAACAATAAAATAGAGACATGGGGCTACAAATCATATGAAGGAGTTGAATTTCAATTTAGCTCCTAAGACTTTCAATTTTTGAATGGAATTCGGGTTTAGTGTTCAGTCTTGGATTAGTAAGATCTGAAAGTATTTTGGCCATAACTTTTGTTTTAGTTATCCAAATGAGGTGATTCTTAATTTGGATTAAACTAGGGAAATAGGGATACAATTTTTATGAAGAAATCGAGTTTCAATTTAGTCATTAAGAATGTCAATTTTTGGGATGGAAATAAAGTGCTGGAAAATGTGTTAGCATAAGACTAGTCCGAAATGTTTGGAGCATAACTTTTGGCGTAGTGCACCAAATTAAATGATTTTAGTGGCGTTATGAAATTAAGACAATAAGAAACATTTCTCTAGAAGGAATATTTAGCAAATTCCTTCAATTTGATGGTTAGAAAAATGTCCTAAAGTAAGCATGAATTAAAATAAGCTTTAGGGGCAATATTGGAAGTTTACTTAAGTTGATAAGTTTATAGGCTTATAAGGAAGGGCTTTTTGGTCATTTTTACATTCATTAAAGGGGCAAGACTTGGGCTGTCATTTTAAGAAGGAGCAAGTCACGACCCTTAGAGAAAAATAAGAAGGAAAATGAAAGAAGAAAAGAGAGAGGGTGAAGCTTTCGGTGGTGAATGGAGAAAGAGGAAAGAAGAACTTAGGGCTTTGATTTTTCTTGAGTTTTAAGAGGGTTTTGATGCTTTCATGAAGGAAAAAGAGGGAAGAAGACAAGAGCTTCCTTCCAACCTAAGGAAATTTCGAAAATGAAGAAGATGAAGGTAAGTGATGATTTTTAAGCTTTGAATTTTTAGTGAGATTTTGGTTTATTTGGCTTAAGATTGATATGGGTTTGTGTATTATGAAGTCAATTTTGGTGATTGCTTAGTATTATTGGTTTAATTTTGGATGTTGAATTAATTAGGGTTTATGTTATGAATTAGGGAAAATTAAAGTGAGGCTTTGGAGAAATTGAAGTTATGGGCAACTTTCAAGCATGGAATTGAGGTGGGTGATATGTTTATTTTTCAAATTATAAGTTAATTATGAGTTTTTAGAAATTCAAGAAGTGAAATGTTTTACAAAAGTATTGTTTATGTTCAAAAAATAAAGAAAGGCCGTAGTGAATTGTACTGTTTCCGAATGTTTTGGAAAATTGTTACAAGTTTTTAAATGTTTTGATAAATTGCGAAATTTCTGAATTTTTCGAAATTGTTTACAAAGGTTAGTTTTATTGTTTCAAATAATTTTGATAAATTGTATAAATTTCTGAAATTTCCTTATGCTTGAAGGATTTTATAAATTATGAAAATGATACATTTGTTACAACTATTATTTATAAATGATTTTGATGAATTATCAAAAAGTATTGCATTATTCGTTGATGAATGGTTGTGAATTGAATATGATTTTGTTTGTTATGTGATTGACTGATGATTTGTGATTGAAATTGAATTTGCTATGTGAATTCATGTGAATACGTGAATTTGAATGTGTCAAGTATGACACGATGTGAAAAACAAGATTTTGAAATAGATGTTCTGGTAATCCGTTTTCATGTGTAAATTATGTGATCTGTGGGTTTGGTTAGGTCCCTTAAGTTTGAGTCAGTGCACTGTCTCGTTTTAAAGGCTTCTTTCGCCTGCCCGCTAGTGGCACTGGAGTTCCGATTTCGGACTCCCATAAGTCACAGCTACACTTGACCGCTATGCGGGAAAGTGTAGTACGTTCCGTTTACGACTGCACAGGACCGCTATGCGGGAATGTGCAGTACGTTCCATTTTGGACCGACCCAAACCATTTGATAAGTTATATGTTTTGATTTGTGTTATTATGTGATTGCATTCATGTTTTTTAAATTGTTTATGAATTATGAAAAAATTTGAGAAATGAAAAAATGAAATTTCAACCATGAAATTTTAGAAATTGTTTATGATTGATTTTTGAAGAGTTGAAAAGTTTGAAAATGAGCATTTGATAAATTTTCGTCTGTGAAATGTTTATAAATGCAAACATCCTGAAAAATGGTTTTTGCTTATTTTTTGATTTATAAACTTATTATCCACGAGCTATAAGCTCACCCCCCTTTCATCCCCATCTCCAGGTATTAGTAGGAGATCGGATGAAAGACGGTCAAGACATCAGTTCGACTTTTGCATGTTTTTGTATTTTGAGTAATTTGGAATTTTTGTATAAGTTGATATATGGCTTGGAAAGCCATTAACGTTTTGTAAACATTTAATTCATGATGGTATTTAAGCTAGGAAATTATACATGGATTTAGCATATCAGTTTGTATATTGAAATGTGAAAGATGGTGAATTGGAATTGTATATGATTATGGGATATGATTTGTGATTGTGTATGAATCTGACTGGGATTGCGTTTGGATTGAATTGCATTAGGAAATGAATGATTGTGTTTGTTTATGCTTGTGTTTTGGATTCCGAACAGGAGGTCTGAGGAATTGTGTGGTTTGAGTGAGCTGGTATACATAAAAGTGAGTTTTAAAACCCTTTGCAGGTTTGGGTTTATGAAAATATAGCTGTTATGCTACCCAATTTTTGGGAACACTATTTGTGTATAGTTTGTTTTTGTATAAGAAGTGTTATGATTTTTATGGCAAAGAAAGAATAAGAATAAGATTTAGGATTTGTTAACAAGATGAGAAATGATGAATAAGAAGAATCAAGAAATTTTAGATTAGTATGAGATTAAGGATAAATTTCCAAAAAAGGGAAATAAGATTGCTTTGTATGAGTTTGATAAAAGAAAGAAAAAAAACTTAGACCAGTTTCGGATAGTTTAGTCTAAGGTTTCCAACGCTGAACATGATAGTTGTTCTTCTAAGATATTTGTTCTCGGCTGTCGGATTAAGTTTTTGTTCCGCTTTTGATTCGATTTGCTTTTGATTCTTACGCTATTCGTATTCGATTTCGCTTTCTGATATGTTTTCGATTCGTATCCGATTTATTATTCAATTCGTTTTCATTTTCGATTTTGTTTTCGCAATTTATATCCGATCTTCCATTTTGTTTTGCTTCATGATTCGATACATTTGCCATTGATTCGTGATTCCCGATCCGTTCGTTTGATTTAGTATTTCGCTTTTCATTTTCCATTTCAGTTTTACGATTGGGATCCGGTTTTCAAGATCGAGTCTCAACAGAAACAACATGTTCAAAATATAAGGAATAACCAAATTTTATTAAATAAAAAAGTAGAAATCATGTTCCTTACAATCATTGAGATGTAATATACATCCTCCAAATATAACCTATGATCACTCGGAAAGTCCAAGATAACTACTCCCACTGATTCTGCTGAAACATAGGATCCATCTGCTATCTTGACTTGAAACTGACCTTTAGTTAGTCTTTTCCTTTACTGGAACCCCTGCAAAGAATTGCAAACATGATTAGTGGCTCCTAAATCTAATACCCAAGAATCAGATAAATCTGCCACAATTCTAGTTCCTAACAAACTTAAGAAACTTAAGGTAGACTGGATAGTTTCTTTTCTAGTGGCCCATCTCATCACAATGGAAACACTTTCACTTAATGTTCTCTTTAGCCTTCTTTTTCATGGGCTGACCCTTGACCCATGTTTGAGCCTTCTTTTTCATTGGACCCTTCTTCTTTTGCTTGCCCTTACCCTTGGGCTTAGAAGAAGATCCTCCATTAACTTTTGGCCTATAAACCTCGATATTTAATATCTCCTCTGTACACGAGAGGGTATTCATCAACTCACTCAAGGTGTAATCCTTGTTGTTGAGCTCATAGTCTAACTTAAACTGTTGAAAAGAAGAGTTTAAGCTATTGATGATCATAATCATCTGCGTGTCCGCATCCATGTCCACCCCAAGCATCTCAGCCTCAATGACGCAGAGATTACGTTAAGCATGTAATCTCGCACTAGTTCACTAGGTTTTTGTCTGAAATAGTGAAAGGTTTAGATAGCTTTCACCCTTGCATATCTGGTCCTCACGCCAAACATCTCATATAAGTGATGGACCATTGCACTAACAGTTTTCATATAAGCAATTTTATTTTGTAACATGCTGTTGACAGAAGCTAAAATATAACACTTAGTAGTCTTATCAGTATTTTTCCATTGCTTATGTTGTTGGACTAGCTCAGGAGCTGAATCTCCTTCCGGAGTTGCAGGCTCATTTTCAGTTAATATCCATGAAATTCGTTCATATTGAAGAACAATGTCAAGGTTACGTCTCCATTCATTAATGTCATTTGTCAAGAGCAAAGTGAGTGGATTCATATTGTTGTTGATTATGTCTGAAAATATAAATTATTAAAACATAAACATACTAGTTAACAATATTGGAACTTTGTATAAAATCATGATGCATGTATGCATGATAATAGATTTAACAAAACTTAAAAATTTAAAACTTTATATGACGGTTATTTTTCTTATCTATAACAGATTACGTGACGGTATGTCATCTTATCCATTAAAAGAAAAAATGGGACCCTCCCACTCAAAAAACTACCAAGCATCTTCATGCCTAACTTTTTGAGAAGCACGATAATTTGGTCCATACTTTTACTAACAGAACAACGGAGGGCAGGTTATTGATAAAATATGTTAAGTTTGTAACCATTTGATTCATCCTCTAAAGATACTTACAAACCATGCCTCAGTGGGAGGTCACATTTGCTACCAATAAATGGACTTATCCTTAAGGAGACCCAAACCATGCAAGATCTAGGATTCATGCCCTTCGGTGGGGAGTAACATTTCACCATATGCAAAATGGGCCATCACATGGAGACTATGAATTCTCACGTGAGCATCCTCTCCCAATCAATCTTTTTGGGCTTTAAGTTTTAATAAATACCATCTTATCAGGATGTAATTTATTATCCATCCTATATTGTTTCATTATATATCTCATACATAATGAATGCATGGAAAAGCCTAAGGTTGGTAATTTTCTAAAGGACATGCAATCACATAATATCACATATTATTTGCATTCATTTATCCATTCATCACATGAACTAATAAGTCACTTGTGATTGTCCATCCTTGAAACGTAAAAATAATTACAAGGCTTTTAGGCCCAACAATTTCTTCTTGGACTTGGATCTTTCGCTTCGAACTTTTCGCTTCGAACTTTTCGCTCACATGACTCGGCCAATTCTGTAAAATGTGTGTAATGGCTTTTCTTGTCCAACAAAATTTTGATTTTCATAAAACTGAATTTTTTTCCAAAAGAAAGAAAAATATACACTTGTTTTTCACAAAAACCAAAACTTATGCATATGAACTAAAAATTCCAGCACTTGTAAAAACCAAAACTTTGTTAAAAAATGTCCATACAACCAAAATTTTGTTAAAACAAAAATCCAGCACTTTTGTTTTCTAAAAACCAAAATTTAGCCAATATACCATAAGCAAAACCGAAACCTTTACGTCTTCATTTTTTCATCCATGGCTATTTCATCTTCATCATTATACAATTATGTACATTACATAATCAAAGAAAACATAAAAATGAAACTAAGGAGGAAACATGACGATGATAGACCACCCTCCTTGTTACAAACCAAATGAAGAAAACTTACAAGGTAACCTTAGAATCTATGGACAACCAAAAGAGCAAAACATACACCATATATATCTCTAAACATACACGATACACCACATATATTTCTATCACATAAAAATATGCAACATACAAAAGTTATTGCCAACCCATGCATCACATATAAGAACCGAAATCATGCATAAAAAAATTAGCTCTGATACCAATTGTTGGATCGATAACATAAGCATGCACGATTTGGATAAAACGGTAGATTTCAAAACTTATTAGAAATCAAAATTGTAGCGGAAGCAATATAACCAAATAAATATGCATAGCCATACATATACGGTATAAAAATAAACATTTGCATAAACATAAAATGAAAATTATTACCAACTCCTTTGCTACAGCTTTAACTCCTCACTATGCTATCCTATCCTCGGTAACGTATCCTCTCCTAAGTGATTTATCCTCTTCTCGATCCTGTATCCTCTTCTCGATATGGTATTCTCGACTAATCCGATCTACCACTTGTTCTTCTTGGACAACCTGGTTAACAAGATCTTTTGGTGGAAAAGGAGAAGAAAACTTGAAGAGATTTTGCCTTAGAAGAAAGAAGCCAATGATGAGACACTTCTCATGCAATTTTCAGCTCTCACATGCAAGATAGGAGAGAGAGAGATAAAAATTCAACAACCACTTGTCTTCTTTCTCTCAATTTCAGTTAAGCCTTAAAGAAAGAAGTAAAGTGTATCCTATGCATCACATCCTTCCTTTATCAATCATAGAAAAGCCAACAAATGAGACTTTTCTTATTTGTTTTAAGATGGCTATATGAAAAGACCAATAACCTAAATGATACATCTCATTTTCGGTTTTGCGTGATGAAAGAAGAAAGATGGTCCATCAAATGCATCTCTTTCTTCATTAATCCAATGAATGCTAAATGGTTGCATGCTATCATTAAAAGACAACCATTAAACTATTCAATGATAAGATCATTACTCCATTTAATAATGATAAAGCATGTTAAAAACCATCTTAAATATTGCAAACCAATGTTAAATGTGTAGCTACACATTTAGCCCATTAAAACCCAAAATCCACCTCCTTTTATTGTTAATAACTTTGTTTTAATTTAATCAATTTAATTAATCTAATTAAGACAAAGTCTACCTTATAAATGTTCATATAGGCTTCTAATTAACAATTAATTAAAGTAAGCCCAACATTCAATCATGGGCTTTAAAACCTCTATTTGTATTTCTTACTTTGCTTGATAACCTTCCTAGAGGCCAAATGGAAAATCTAATTGGACTTATATAATTCAAGCTCCAATAAGCTCGAAATTAATTTAATCTCATTAGAATTAATTCTATCTTATTAACTAAATGTCATTCCACTAGAGACGATTAGTTGAACTCTTGAATTACCAAATATTATGAGAACACATGTTTCAAATAAGATTTCCAATTACAAACTCTAATATGAACTATATTATAGTCATTCGCACAATAAAGGGTAAAATTACCATTTTGCTCTTACGTTAGTTTTTCCTTCTAGATCTCCTGTTTTACTCTATGTGGTGATTAACACACAAGATCTCATCTTGGTGTTATAACTTAATGGGTAGCTAGTCCGCCAAACTACTGGTGCAGTTTAACTACCAATCTTCGTAAAACATCTAAAAGTGATAATATCACTTTAAACTCTTTGTTTGAGTGAATATTCCCTAATATATGTTTCAATTAATAATTCCAACATGCAGGCCCTAGATTGATACTTTGCTCTATTATTATCATATCAAAAATTATAATGAAACACATATGAGTTCACCACTCATCAAGATTGCAATCCATAATAAACGAATGCTTAAGATGTATGTTTTAAGATCAAAATAATGACCCACTTTATTTTTTAAAACACACTTGATTCCAGATTCGTTTAATAGTGTCATTATCGATAGTCAACTACTATCATGATATGAAACTCAGCATTTAATTAAAGTAAATTCTTTTACTTACTCAGAGATAAATCGCAACACTATAATTTAAACTATAATCAAGCGACCAACTTGATTATTCAACTGTAATCAATTATTTTAGATTCTAATAATATGCATGTTTCCCATACATCTATATATATATGTATATTACTTACAAAAGAATATCGGTACCTTATGACTAGATATATAATGCTCGTACAAATAAAACCAATCTCTTTTGTTTTATTAATAATAAATATTTTTATTACAAAAGTAACGGGAAGAAAATTAAGATATAAGTAAATACACTTACTTTCTAAGGCACTATATTTACATAACTCTAACAAATCACACTTAGGCGATTAGATCGCTCCTAACGTTCATAAAGCACAATTTTAACCGTAGTGCTGGCCTCCTTTACCTTAGGTGGTTCGTCCTTCCGGATAACATAATCAATGTCCATCCACCCTAGATGAGGAAGAATTCTCTCATTCCAAATCAAATCTTATAGTTTTTACCCCTTAATTCGGGAATTTCACAACTTGTATAAGAGAAATTAACAATTTGAATAACTACGTAAACTAAACATGCACGCTACTTATCAATAAATCAACAAAAAATATATACGTATTATCAAGGTAAAACATATCTTAAAAGACATAAATCAAATGATATAAAAATTGCCCGTGGGCTAAATTTTTAATTCAAACAGATTTATGCTAAACTTTATCATAAGACTATCAAATTATATACCAATTTTTAATACCCATGGGTAAATTAGAAAAATAACTTGATATTTCATCCTAATTAATTATTCAAATATAATAAAAATTCCTATGGGATAACATTTATTATACTAAAATAATTAATTACAATTAAAGGTATCTGCACTTTATGTGATTAATTACATAAATATATAACTTATATATAATTATGGTTGTTGTGGCTAAGCCCTAATAATTAATCACTAAAATTTTTTATTCATAATGATATTCACAATGTAAAATATAGATATAATAGCCATACAAAAATTTGTTTCATATTGAACATTTATTAAAAAAAATATCAACGCATAACATACACAAACATAAGTGAACAGTTCAGATGGAATAACAAAAATCAAAACGCATAGATGACAAAATGACCATCTTCCTAACGTTAACATCTGGACAAAACGCACAGCATAGCATAGCATCTTACACATACAACAACATAGCATCTGGTTTAATGAGAGGAGACAAAGCGACACAACATCTGTTTATAACTAAATCAACAGGCAAAACGACAATAGCTCATCTGGTTTTTCTTATTCAACCTTACAACATCATAAAACAACTAGCATCCATAAAACAATGTCGTTTAACAAATGTGTCTTCTTCAACCTCTAGTTAGGTCATTTTGACCCGTTTCATGACCCGTCGGATTCTCAATAAAACCAGACCACAAAAATACATTTTTTAACTATAAAAACACTTCCAAAACTCTTAATAGAAGATTTCTACCTTTAAAAGAAAAACATCTAAAAACAACTCAAAATCGAAAGTTTTTTAATCTGAAAAATTTTCCATAATTTTGAAATTCTCCAACAACTCAAACAAGACAGAGGTTAACTTACTCTCATACCAAATGTAAGCATAACAGGTGGTTTTCTAAGGGTGTGATATATAGCAAGGTCAGAATTGTCGATAGGCATATCATGAAAAAGATCCTTCAAAAAACAAATCATGAGTTTCTAGTACAAAAAATGTTAAATATCTTTACTTGTAGAATTTATAGAATCAACAGAACTTCCTCCTCTTTGATCACATGCTCATATAATACCTCTTTTGTAGAGGAATGCACCGAATATTGTCTTCCCTTATTAATATCCCTATAAATATCCACACTTTAAAAGACAGAAACTGGGAAAAAATATTTAAGGCAATGCTTGAAGTACATGTCATAAAGTCTACTATTAGTTTATACTTTCTCATGTGTTATTGTTACAAAAAAAAAAAAAGAATGGATCCTAACTTATGTGTTAATTACCTAGCACTAAATAAAATCACAGTAAAAGAAAGCATCATATTTCATGCAGTAGAAGAGTTGTTTGATGAAGTTGGAGGTGCTCAATTTTTAGAAAGCTAGATTATGATCCAACTATCACCAAGTTCAAATACATATTTTGAAAAGTATTTTAAAAAGTAATAATTGTCAACCTCCTCTCATGCTTATTAAATATGTTACTTATTCTTTTAAGGTAGATAACGAATTGTTTGATAGAGACAAAATGCTGCAACTTCTATGGTGGCAATTCTATTTTAACCTCAGCAGCCGAATCGAATTAGAAGGAAACAACTAATGTAGATGCGAATACTATCATGCAGTGGTTGATAAGTCTCAATACACATCTCCTATTCAAATCCAATATTGGAACATCATTCTATGGATAAGATAGGTAAAACAAAATCAAGTTCGTTCATAACCCTTTGCTTTCCAACCGTACGTGTAACCGCAGTGTTATTATTTTTCATTACGACTGGAATCATCAAATATAACTCCCAAAATATACACGTGATATTTTACATGTTATCTGCCTGCGAAGAACATCGTATTATAAAGTTGGGCGAAGCCCATTTTGTGCTCATAATGTAAATAGACAATTCCTCTTTCTTTTTTGCGGGGAAAATCTTTAAGTAAATACATTCGGATCTCCACCCAGGCCCATTCTTAACATTTTATAAGTCTAAGATAAAGTAAAAAAAAAAGAGTCTTAATAAATTAAAAATATTTAAATATTTAAATTTTAGAAGTATATTTTTATTATTAAAATTTAATTTATATACTTAAGTGAATCAAGTCATAAGTTTTCATACTCAACAAAATACTGATTAATTATAAAAGCAGCTAATATCTTAAAAATGTTAACAACAATAAAATCATTAAAAATATTAGTAGCAATAATAAAATAGAAGCAACGGCAATTAAACAACAATATCATATTATAAAATACTATGAGAATTGTATTAACAAGAGTACAAATGAATCTTAAAAAATTAGATATATATATATATGTATATATATATATATATGTATATATATATGTATATATGTATATATATACATATATATATAAGGAAGTTATTTGGGGTTTAATTTTAAAATTTTAAAAATATGTAAATTTTAAAAGTATATTTTTATTATTAAATTTTAATTTCTATACTTAATTGAATCAAGTCATAAGTTTTCACACTCAACAAAATACTAATTGATTATAACATCAGGTAATATCTTGAAAATGTTAGCAACAATAAAATCATTAAAAATAGTAACATTAATAACAAAATAGTAGCAACAGCAATTAAACAACAATATCAGACTACAAAAAACTATAAGAATTGTATTAACAAGAGTATAAATGAGAATGAAGAACAATTTGTCTGCACATTTTTAGATGCAAAATTATTATTAATATTATTAAAATTAATATCTCGTTCTTAATATTAATAAAATATTATATTAAAATAAAATCCAATAACAATATATTTTAGTGTTATATTAATAAAAATATTTTCTAACAAATTGATCTCAAAAAAAAATTTCATATCTAATATGAAAGTGTGTATATCTATCATCCTTTAACTTGCATAAATATACACATTTGAAATAAGTGCAAATAAAAATATAGAAGAGACTTGTTCTATTTTGCCCCTTAACAAGGTTACTTGATTGAAGCTTGATACCGATGTTTTCTTTAGCTCTATTAAGTAACATTTGAAATTTAGAATAAGAAATTTAACCACAAATTTAATTTTTCTTTTCAATTTTTACAAGGTAAATTCCCACAAACTTTTTGGTATATATAAATTGAGGCAGGTTTATTAATTTTGCAATTTTGTCCTTTTAACGAATATATTTACTAACTTTTAAATTTTTAACTGTTTTAATAAATAATTTTTTAATTTTCAATAAACAGGGCTATAAACAATGGTATGAATTTCGTACCGTACCGGCCGGAAACCGGCACTGAACAAAAATTCAGGCCGGTACCGGCCGGTACCATAAAAATCAAAAAATTTCTGGTGATTCCGGTAATTATAATATTTCTAGGGACCTAGTTGCAAAAAAAACCCTAAAAATCTACCCCCCTCCCCCGACCTTCGGCCTCTAGCAGCTTCACTCTCTTCTCTCTTCTCGCTGTCGCTGTGCTGTCCGTCTTCGCCGCCCTCCGCCGCCCTCTGCCGCCTGATCCTTGCCGTCCGTCTCTCTCCCGCCGCATCGCTCCCCCTCCCTGGTCTGGATATGGACTCCGGTGGTCTCCTCGAGCCTTCCTTTTCTCGTCCGTCCTTCTATCGAGTCTTCGCTCTTCTCCATCGCGTCATCGGTCCTCCACGCTAGCTTCAACCTTCTCGTTCGTCCTCCTCGACTCTTCAACGCACCAGACGATGAGAAGACCACCTCCGGAGCATACGACTTGACGTCGACCCGGATTGGCACCGAAGACCCGATTATTTTTAGGGTGTATGTTTTTTATTTTTGTTCCATTTTTATGCATTTTGAAAATGATTGCTTCTGATTGTGTTGGTTGTTGGATTTGGAGAAAAAATTGGAAGTGAGTTTCGGTTGAATTGGAAGTGAGTTTTGGTTGAATTGGGGAAAAATTTAGAATTGGATGTTGGATGTTGATTTCGGTTGGAACTTGGAAGTGGAAATTTGGATGTTGATTTTGATTGTGTTTTGTCATTTGCCAATGGTATGAATTGTGAGTTATGAAATTGAATTGGACCGAAATTGGGGATTTGCAATTAGAGTTTGGAATTGAATTTTGGCATTTTGCATTTTGTAATTGGAAAGTGGATTGGAAATTAAATTCGAAATGGTTGTCATTTGTGAATTGTGAGTTATGAAATTGAATTGAACCGAAATTGGGGATTTGCAATTAGAGTTTGTAATTGGATTTTGGCATTTTGCATTTTGTAATTGGAAAGTGGATTGGAAATTAAATTTGAAATGGTGATTTATTGATTATTGAATGGTGGAAATTGGCTTGTGATTTATTATGGTATTAATATTGAATTGTTGAATTATTGATGAATGAGATTGAATTTGAGTTTGAGCAATTGAATTTGAGATTGAGT
>JAOTIZ010000008.1:25841981-25852922 GCA_027123425.1 Erythroxylum panamense | reverse complement strand
GGAAAATGTGGTCTTATATTTAAGAGAAGGAGAAAACATGAATTGGGACAGAAGATGAGAAATAAGAAAGAGAAAGAAGAGAGATTTCGGTGGTTGAGAGAAAAGAAGAGAAAAGAAGCTAGGGTTCTAACCGAGATGATTTCCGATGTGGAGTAAACTAGAGATGTAGGTTTATAAATTATATGAAGAGGTCGAATTCTAATTCAGCCTCTAAGATATTCAATATCTAGATGAAAATTGAGCATAGAATATTTGCTTCAGTATAAGAATGATTCGAAAAATAAGGCCCGGCACTTACGATATCATAGAATGAAAACGAACCGAGGATGACCAATGAGGGTTAATTGGGGTGGTGGGGAAGAGAGGCAGTGGGTGAGCACAATGAAGTAGCAATTGGAGGAAGTGTGAATGTGTGGTTACAACTGGAGGGTAAAGGGGTGGCACAGTGAAGGGGCGACAGAAACAAAATGGCTAACAACTAACCAATTGAGAGAGAGTGAAGTTTGAAGAAGAAGGTAGTGGAAGAAAGGGGAATGGTTAATCTAGACTAAAATGACATTATTTTACACATAGTTTAAATAGCCCAAGCTCGAGTCCGAGTCCAACTGGAGGCTTAGTAAAATTATAACTTTGGGCCTGAGGCCTAGACCCAACTGACCCAAGGTTAATGGTCAAGCCCGAGCCCAACTTAAGGCCTGATAAAATTACAAATTTTACGTATAAGACTCATTGACCTTGAACTGACCGATGGCTTAAATGTCATCCCTAGACTTTACCCTCTCCTATAAAAAGTATTATGGTTTGGGATAGATATCGTCATACTCCACTATTGTCTCCTTTACTTATGTCTAAATTGCTAACTAAATTTATACTCTCTTCCTCTCATGTTGTGCCTTAAATTCACTCATTATCCACCAAAACATAAGCTTCATTGACCTTCCTCACTAATCTCATATGTCCCAATATACTAAATTTAATAACAACCATAAGAAAACTATGGTCATCCCTAGAAAAGTATTGAACCTACCTAGGTTCTTTGCCAACTTAGTCAAATAAGTCCTTCTATAGAAGGCTCCCTTTTTTCTAGTGCTCATCTGTTCCAAATATCTAGCAAAGAACTAACCTAAATTACACAAGCTCCTCTTGACTATAAACCAAAGATAAAAATGACTATAAGGTTACCATACCATACATCTCTCTTCTTTTACATAGTGTAATTGTCTACATGATCTTGGGGAGGAAAGAGAGCATTAGTATGGTTGCACTTAACAATTTATCATACTTTATAATATATAATGTGATATCAGTCGTGTAACTTAATTTATTATTTTGTATATTTGAAGTAGATAGCTAATAGGAAGAAGGGGATCATCTATGATAGGTCATACATCACCAACTTAGCAAAGAAATTATGTGTAATTTCCATGCTTCTAGGATTGAAATTAGATTATGGTATGGATACCATCAATCTAAAGATGATGAGATACAAGGGGCTAGTTAAGAAGGTCAATTGAGCATATGTAGTGGCTAGTCATAAAGGAGACCATACAAGTGATAATTACCCTATAGAAGGGGCAGGAGAGATGCCTAAAGGATTTGATTTACCATTTGGAGTAAATGGACTACAAAAGATAAGCCTTGAGTCAGAGGCTATGGTGGAGGAGCTTGAGGGTATTAAATCGACATCACAATAAGTATTATAGGAAAGCATTAAAAGGATGATCCATTAAGTGAAGCAAAAATAGATTTCCTTATATGGGACGAAATGGGAACATGGGGAGATGCTCACAAATTATTTCCAGTAATTGAATTTGATGGAAGAGAAAATGACTACATATTTCTACCATGACTTATTTGCATGAAATGTAAGCCTTTTGCACCATTTATACCTTGGGATGATGATCATAGTAAAGTAGCTTATAGATGATCCATACTTTTTCTTACTTTTTATTATCTATTTTCTTTTTTCTTATAACTTTCCTTCGTATATTCCAAACTACCTGTAATTATTATATGTTTCTTTGATTTAGTACTTATTTTGCTTAAATTTGTCCCTAGTATAATTCACATTTTATAATTTCTACTTTTGATAATCTCTGTGTAAGGTATCAAGCATTTGTATATGTATATTACACTATAATTGAATAGTAGGTAATAACAGACTATATACTAACCTTGTGCTTATTATTGGTCCATTAAGGACAATGTACAATTTAGTGTGGGGGAGAGGTTACTTTGAGATTATTTTGAGGCATATATGACAAGTAAATTGATCTAATCATAATTAGCTCAATAAGAAAAAATTTTGAGAAAATAAATAATGAAAGAAAAATGATTATGAGAATTCACTAAAAGTTAGATTATATTGTGATTTTACTAGGTTAGGTTAATTTAAATTTTAATTATAAAGTGGGTTTATTTTTTTAAGATGTCTTTGAATGTTCTTAAGTGAATTTAATTAATGCTAGCGATCAAATCTAACATTAATTTATATGAGGATGATTTAAGATAACTTGTATGTGAATGGACCACGACTTATTTATTAGGAATTGTATAGGGTGATGATAGAGATATGGTTACATAAATTATCTGGAATTAGGGTGAAACATAAATTCTAGTAATTGTAATTTCATATGAGGAGTCAACGAATAATAAGAGGATTGGGTGGGTTATGATCACGGCTTAGCTAGATTTAGTTATGGAAGGAAAACTAGATAGAATGAGTTTTTCATTATTAACTCTTTTGGGATTCAAGATTGTATTTATTTACTCAAACTCACTTTTCATTTTCAATAAGGATCATGTATAAATAATAATACCTATTTCTTACAATTGATTGAAAAGAACCTAAAGAAAGCCCTCATTCAGTTAGTAGCTGAGACATAATCAACGGAGAGTTCCCACGGGCCTTTTATAGGTGTACCACTTAGAGATGAAGAGAAAGACAACCAAATTCAAAACACTAAGTGCTCCCAGTAGCCAGAAGAAGTAATCAATGTGACCATAGTTCAAGTTGTCTGGTATCCATCCAGGCTTTCCATGCCTAGCTGTGATATTTGTCACGATAGTTACAAGGAGAGAGCTCAAGTAATTCCCAAGTGCAACCGTAGTCAGTGAAAGGGCAGAACACATGCTCCTCATGGCATCAGGAGCTTCCTGGTAGAAGAACTCCAGCTGCCCGATGAATATGAAAACTTCAGCACATCCTATCAGGAAATACTGTGGAACTTGCCAAAATATGGAAATGGGTACCGTGTCTGCGTTATAATAATTGTGCCTCCTTACCATTCTCAGTCTTATCATTTCTAAAACTGCAGCTGATATCATGGAAAATATTGATATGAAGAGGCCAATGCCCATCCGCTTCAGTGTAGTCATGCCACTGCTGACGCCAGTGAACTTTCTAGCAACTGGGACAATGATACTATCATAGATTGGAACCCAGAAAATGACACTAAGCGTATCAAAGATGGAGAGAGATGCAGACGGAATCTTGAAGTTGGAGTTGCCCACACGTGCATCCAGTGTTTCACCTTGCAGCACAAACAAGTTGCCCATTTGACTGTACACTGCTGCAAAGATGATACCAGTTGCCCATATGGGGAGCAACCGAATGATAGACTTTAGCTCCTCAACTTGGGTTACCGTGCATAATCTCCAGGGGTCTACCGAATCCTTCAGGTGATCGGTTTGTAGATCCACTGCTGCCTTGTCAAAAAAACTGGGACACAATCACATGAGACGTGAGAAGTAGTACATGGCATTCTATCTGATCCTACCAAATATTTTTCTACTAAAGTTTGGTATTCAAAATGAAAATAAATCAGTTCAAACGCCAACCTCAAATCTTTGGTGTGATCAAGCTTCCTGCTTCCTTTGATATTGGATTCAGCATCAACAGACTCGTACAGCTGAGACTTATCTTCTGGCACTTTGACTTTGCGTTTCCTTAAAGATGCGACCATCACTTGACTCAGACGAGTAAGAGGGCTACCTCCAGGCTTTTGGTTCCTGTACAACCGAGTTCCTGAAAAGAAGCTGACAACAGCAATTGCCATGGCTATGGCTGGAATGCCGAATCCCCATCCCCAGCTTACATTATTTTGTACCCAAACCAGTACAGAAGAAGCAATAAGAGCACCAACGTTAATTGAGAGGTAGAACCAATTGAAGAAAGAGCTTTTGTGTCTCTTCTCAACTTCCACGGTATCATCAAACTGATCAGCTCCATAGGATGAGACGCAAGGTTTAATCCCCCCTGTGCCTAGTGCTATCAGGTAAAGTGCTACAAAGCATAGCGCACTTTGTCCATCCTTCGGATGGCAATCATTTTCTGCATAACACCTTGGCTTTAGTCCAGGAACAGATGCTGACATTGCTAAGAGAGTCATCCCCTGTGAATAACACCTTGTTAATGCTTCTTTACCGGAACATCTTTTCCAGGAAAGCTAGTCTCCTAATTAAAGTTGATCTTTCTGAAAGATTTTGGAGTTTGGATAGTAACCCAAGTTGTTGATTTTGCACAACTTGAGTTACTGATTTTGGAGATTGGATAGTTAAGTTATTGACTAAAAATCAGAAAATAGGGATAGTTAAGTTATTGACTGAAAATCATACTTTCCGTGTCCTTTTTCTAACATCTTACTCGCAGACACTTCCTAAATTGAAACCATTCTGCCATATTAACTGACATAATATATTCAGATATGCATCGAAAAGTATTGAGAGAATGGAACTTACAAAAACATAGATGGTTGAGAAACACGCTATTGTCCAAAACCTTCCTAGATATGCATCAGCAATGAAAGCTCCAATCAACGGTGTGATATAGCACGTTCCGCTCCAATCAGAGTTATTTTTAGTAGCAGTAGCACTGTGTTGATTTAGTTTTTTCTTGAAATATAACACGAGATTGGAGCTCATACCATAGTAGGCCAGTCTTTCACAAAATTCATTAGCTGTTGAAAATTAAAGACTGAGTTAGAGTCTCGTTTATCAACTAGAAATCACCATATGTAAAAGGCAGGACACATAAATACCAATAATAAATGGGCAAGCCTTCCAGGTCCCAGTAGTATGTATGTTAGCAGGATTCCCCTTATAATCTACAGTCCCATCTTTCGTGTAAGTGTCCTCCGCTCCCATCCTTTTACCAGAATGATGTGCGCCCTGGTTTCGCCTTGGAGCTTCCTAATTAAAAGGGGTAGTGCTGAACTTGAGAATCTTAGAGCTTCTGTGGATAAAGAACCATAGATGCACTAAATCTCTTTCCGTCAACAAAAGTAAAGGGAAAACAAGGGAGATGTAAAAGCCAACACTTTGTAAGCAGAGAAAAAGTTCAATGACTGGAAGATGCACAGCCTGTTAAGAATTTTGGCTGTAAGCAGAGAAGAATCTGTCTTTGACCCTAATTTGCAACCAAAGCATTAAACTGAGAAAATAACATTTCAACTACAACAGAATGAAAAACAAAAATGGAGACTTGTGAGGCCTGTAGAGCAACCAAAGCATGAAAAAATGGAGTCTTGCGTCAACAGTGATGCAAACAGTGAATTGAATTTTTGACTAGTATGTAGAAGTTATGAAAAGACGTGAGGAAACAAAATCTAAAAGACAACATTGGTGTGCCATAAAGATCTGAAAGACGACACACAAATTAAATGGTTCTATAGAACTGTCTTCTTTCCTCGATAGATTTAGCAAAGCCATTGTTTCAAGATATGCTTTTTAAGCTAAAGATTCAAACTTTTCGCTTTGGCAATAAGGAAAAAAAAGGTGTTCCTCCGTGATTGGTTTCAGATGCTGCTTACCTTGTTGTCAGTTGGTCTTTGGTCTCGCACACAGTGAAAATTTCCGAAGATGAAAATAGGAGCGACCTCTTCCTTCAATACGAGTGAATACTGAGAAATGAACAAGAATGTGAATAAGGAATTGGTTGTAAAACGGGTATTTTTATCATGGGTAGAGCGAGGCCGAGTACATTACGACAGTTTTGGAGTCAGCATTATCTCCCAGGTCCAAATCCAACGCATTGTCCCCATAAGTGGACAGCAGGATAGCTTCTAAAGTTTGTTTGTTTTTCTAATTTACTTGGCTTGAAAAACTTTCGGTATACTAGGCAAAGGAGTTCTACTGTGTTCTGCTATACCGGAAACTGAAAAGCATCAAAACCAACTAGAAAGAATCTGTTGTCGCTTTCTCAAGTATTCTAAAACAACAACTCATCTAATTTACTTGTGTGAGTATGTAAATAAAAGCGTAATGTGAACAGACGACTTTTAAGTAGCACGTGAACTAGTGGACAAACCATTTGACTTTTTTTCTATGGGGTTAAGGGCCTGTCTTGTTCGCCCAAGTCTATTTCAGCACAACTTGTCTATTTCAGTACAACTTGCACGCTGCAATCTCTTGTGCAAGTTCGTGTCAATTTCCAAACTAGTAGTCCAAGAGAAAAATCGTATCATTGTAGAGAGGTTTAAGAAACCAAATTTGATAAGATGTGGTTCATTTATCAACCCATGCTTCTAACTTACTTAGAAGCATTTGGTCTGCATTCTGTAATATGGCTTTTGACTAGGGCTTGATTCTAAAACTTACCAAGAAGACGAAGGCTGACTAATTTTATATTACCTTAATGTGTCTTCGGTCTGAAAAAAGATAACTTTTGAACCTTTTTTTGTATCTTATCTAAGCGTCCTTTTTTTTATTGTCTTTGATATGAAAAGATAACTTTTGAACCTAATCTATCAGCCTTTTCTTTAATGTCTTAAAAGATAACTCTTGAACCTTCGGTACCAACTCTAAGTGTCTTTAAGATAATGTTCTAGGTTCTCAATGGCCACAACGTTGTAATAATGAGCCCATAAAAGTCCAAATTGACTCTATTCTAAAATTATGAATATCGTATCAGTAATAATATCTAATTTAGTTATGGTACATGTAATTTGGGAATAGATATCCTTTTGGATAATTTTTTTAATTAATAAAGTAGTTCTTAAATAAATATTTTTAAAACTACAAACTAATTCATCAAGATATTTTATTTTCTAATTTATAATTTTACATTAACTACGTCTTTAAAAATTATGATAATAAAAATTTTAAATTACAATAATTTATTTATTTTTATTAATATTACTTTTCACATATTTCATGTATAAACAATAACCACAATTAACATAAAAAAGATTATTTAATCATCATACAAATATAAACTTAAAGACAATATAAAATATTTATAATTTCATCATATGATAAATAATAATTATATCTAGACATCAAATAAAAAGAATAATAAATATTCGTGACTTTCTAACTATTACAATTTACAATGCGAGTTCGTACCGAGAAAACAATCAACTAGAAATAAAACCTGAAACAAAAATATTTGCAATTATATTTATATTGCATACATAGAGTTTAACATCTAAATCAAATGTAAGTGAAATTTAAAAAGGAGGATAAATAAAAACCTAGAATTTTGTTCAATTAAATATTCGCTTAAATCATACTGACCCCAATTCTCATGTGGTGCAAAATCTTCATAATTGAAAAAAGCTTCATCATCATTATCATTCAAACTTATTGCATTAAATGACATGTTAAAACTTTTTCATCCAAAATTATTTTCGAAGCCACTCTCATCTATAAAATCTAGTTCCTTTAAAACTCAATATGTCAAAAGATCAATATGATCAAGGCAAATTTGATCTACAGATTTACTTGTTCTATTGAGTCCTAGTAAATAATAAAATTAAATTATTAAGAAAATTATAACAAATTATATCCAACTTAATTATGATAATAACATAGCTTTCATAAAGTTTTAAATTATATCAAACAAAGACCAAATCATTCAATTTTTTGTGTTCTAATTTATTCATTTTACACCTTATTGCACTCACACATTGACTTAGAATTCGAATTGCAAATATTTGCAATTCTAGAACACCACTTTCAAATTGGTCCCACCAAGCAATTGTAAGACAATAAAAGTGACATTATAAACAAAATAAAGTAATGACTAATTTTCAATAAGTAACAAAAGTGAAAATTGCAAGATAAGGTGTATAAAAAGAATCCCTACTTTTATATTGACCTTGATTGCTTCATTTGTCCCCTTTATAGCATCATAAAAATAACTTATTATTCCTTTCTCATTACTATCAGTCAGACTAAGTACCCTCACCAAAGGCTCACAAACTAAAATAACAAATTAACATTGGGACAAAAATTCATTGTCTTCAAGTATAATTCTAAAAACTTCCAATCCAACTTTAAACCTAACAACTAAGAGGCAACCTATTTATTACTTGTAAATATTTGTCTCAATTTTTTTTTCATTAGAGTAAAACACTGAAGTTATAAGAAATTAGTTGCAAATAGTGTATTAATATGGAAAACACCGGTAGATTCAGTTAATTCTAAAGTGTCTACATCTAAAATAGTAGTATTATTATTGTTAATGTGAGGTTCTTGAATTATTTTAGTCATTTTGAAGTTAGTTAGATTGATGAGAGACTCTTTGATGTTCTGTAAGTTGATTACATTTAAAGATTAAATTTTGATTACATAAATTATAAAGATTGATTGCAATATCTGATCTTTCTTTGACAAGAATTAAACCATTATAATTTACAGTTATAAATCTGATCAACAAGAGATATATATGGTTCAACCAAAATCTAAAGGATCAAAACTAGAAGAATAACTTGAAACAAGTCAAAGTGGAGAAAAATGAAAAAGAGAAAATAAATCTACGTATAGTTAGAATTATAAACCTATAGAACAAGAAGAATTAAATTGTTTTTTTAGTTACAAAACAGACAATAAGATACAACCTACAGAATATACACCAAAACATATAACATTAGGACTAAACAGAATTCTTAATTTAGACTGTGTTTTATCTCCAAAAAAATTATTACTTGAATGGTCTAACAAATTAGCATTAGTCATTCAATTAGAAAAACTTTTTGAAGGCTTAACAAATATTAGCACTTTATGGAATTTTATTACCTATAAAACTACTAGTATAATATTAAATCTTTTATTAGACAACAAAATACGAATAAAAAATACCACTGAATTTCTAAATGTTATTGAACCAGTAAAAGCTTTTCATGTAGTTACCAACGGAATTTACAAAGAATTTATTGGAAAAGATATAACTTCATATAAATAAGAAATTGAAAATGAAGAAAGAAAAAATGTTCTATGAAATCTAAATAATATACGAATATGTGATATCTATTATTTGGAATAATACATTTGTGAATTCAAAAAATATTATTATAAATTAATTCGTACAGAACAAGAAATGGATATACAAATATTTATTCAAAAATTACCTTATCCAATAAATAAAATAGTGGAAGAATTATTCTTAATAAAACAACATGATAATCTAGTAGCTTATGATCTAAGAGGTGTTATTTCAATAGTAAAAGAAGTATTATCTCAAAAATGCTTAGAAGCAAATTTTCATAAATCATTAAGACATAAAGATATTCAACTACGTTATTCTAAATATTCAGAAGTACATCAACAATATGGATGTGACTCTTTTACCTATCAAAAATAAAGAAAACATAAATATAAAAAATATAAATGGCTAAAATATCCCAAAAACAAGTATAAAAAACTCCCATTTAAACCTTATAAAAATTTATTAAAAAAAGCTAATAGACAAACTAAACCCAAGCAAAACTATTGTCCTAAAAAAAACATGTAAATATTGGTTATGCAAACAAGAAGGTCATTATGCAAATGAATGCCCAAAAAGAAATCAAAATAAATACAAAGAAAAAATTAATACTTTAAATTCAGCATTTAAATATAATTTAGAACCTATCGCATCAGAATATGAAACAAATTTAATAATTGAATCCGAATATGACATTTATTCAAGTGAATATTCAGAATAAAAAAACTAAAGAACCCCACACAAGAAATTAATATTAAGAATAATATTTATATACACAACAAGATGTACAGGAATTTATTAATGAATGTTTCGAGTTATTACAAAAACAATTAATAGCACAAAGCACTAGTAAACATTCAACCCCAACCTTCTATGTAAATAATCATTCCGAACAAAAGTGTGAAAAAAGAAGAATGGTAATTAATTATAAAGAATTAAATAAAGCTACTATAAGTGACACATATAAATTACGTGAAAAAGACTATATTATAAGTAGATTAAAGGGACATTATTGGTTTATTACACTCGATGCAAAATCAAGTTATTGGCAATTAAGACTACATAAAAATATCAAACCATTAACAACCTTTATATGTCCACCACAAAAACATTACCAATAGAATGTATTACCTTTTGGATTAAAACAAGCCCACGGTATTTATCAAAGATTTATGGATAACAATTTAGAAGCATTAGAAGAATTTACCTTTAACCTATATTGATGGCATTATTATATTTTCAAATAAAGAAAAGGAAGATCATTTTAATAAGGTAAAAGAGGTTCTCACTAGATGTGAACATAAAGGACTAATTCAACACAAAAAGAAAATTAATTAGCATAACAAAATATCGAATATTTAGGTATATAATTTCATAATGAATTCTTAAAATTAAAACCTAACATCCTTGAAAAATTGCACCATTTTCCTGACACTTAAAAAAAACATAACTGGACTTTAAAAATTCCTTGGATTACTAAACTATATTTTTATCAAGGATTTCTTAAAGATTTAGCTAAAGAAAGAAAAAAGTTACAACTTAAATGCAGTACAAAAACCCAATGGATATGGACATAGGAAGACACAGCTGTAGGGAAATCCCGGTGTAGGCATCACATGCCCACGGTGCGGAAAACAAAACTTTTTTATTCCGGGACCTTCCCGAAAGCCAGGATCCATGTGACTATATAACAAACGCCAACCATAACGGCCAAAGTAGACCGTCTCTAACGGTAT
>JAOTIZ010000008.1:25830852-25841881 GCA_027123425.1 Erythroxylum panamense | reverse complement strand
AATCATGGACTTCATTAATTTGCCTATAGATCACCATCTATTCGTTCATAAATAATATGAACTCCAAATTAATGAAATGTGCCTTTGTTTATATTTATTCATAAAGTATGTACACCACTTTGTACAAAATACGCTAAAGGTGATTGCCTTTAGGGCACTACTCTAATACTACTCTAACAACAGCAACATTACGTATATTAAAAAATCTTTGCAAGAAATTACCAGCATTATGTAATTACAATGATAAAGATACACTACTAGTACAAATTGATGCAAGTATGCATACATAGGTTGGTTGCCTTCTGGCACAACCACTTAAGTCAAGGAATTATCTCTTATGTAAATATATCAATGGGACTTTTAATCCCACTGAAAGGAAATATCTTATCCATGAAAAGGAAACACTGGCATGTATTAAAACATTAAGAAAATAGAAAGTTGATTTATTACCTGTCAAATTTCATATTCAGATAGATTCTAAATATTTATGTGGATTTACTAAACATAATATTAAAAAAAATTACAATCAAGGACGCTTATTTAGATGGAAATTAGAATTAATCAATATAATTTTCAAATACATTATATAAAATATTTGGCTAACAGTCTTATAGATACATTAACCAGAGAATGGAAGCAGTAATCCTAAGCTTCAAATATTCACTCACCAAAAAGGAAGCACCAATTACCCCTCAACAAATTACTCGAACACATTTATCCCCTGCTCCTTCAAACATTTCAATTGAACCAACGTGTCCCTTTCCTCCTTTTTTGGGAGAGACAAAAAATTTTATCTCTGTCCATTGAAGATGGTGGACAGGACTTCAAGGACAGCAAGTAAACGTATAATAGAGACAAGATTTTTCTGTCTTGTCTTCTATCCCCACTAACGAGGACATGAACCAAACACTACGTTAGACATGCAAAGAACATGATCATTTGATAGCTTTCCAGCCTTTCTTATCCAAAAGTCTTAACAGGTAATTTTTTTTAAAAATTGATTTGGTTCCTTGACATTTTCGACTACAATTTAATTGGCGCATAAAAGTTCTCATTGAAATGCCTTTTAGGCAAATTAATTTTGATTCCAAAATAATTTGTAAAATTCCTCTATTTTAGACATAATATGATCTTGTTTTGTTTAAACTAAACAAAACACAGCTCAAAATGTATACAATCAATATTCCAATCATTGTTAAATATTGAATTTTTTTTAAAATATTTGGAAAGAGCATGAAACCTAAAAGCTTCTAGAATGAGATAACAACTAAATTAGAAGGCCACTCTTATACATGTGAAAATGGGAACAGTCGATGACTTTGTTACCGTACCCACTCCCTAATGCTAATTGATATTATAAAAGGCCCCATGACAACTATTGCCCAACGAGAGAGAAGTCCTGACTCCTGCCTATGCAAGTATGCATATTTTTTATTTTCTTTTTTCTTTTCTTCTCAATTAAGGCTGACGTGACTCTCTCCTCTCCCTACGTGTATCTGTCCATGTCATCTACCCACCGCCTTCCACGTATTTCCCCTGTTTTTCCTTTCTTTTTTTCAATGAAACCACATGTCACTCCTTAAGTAGTCCGGAGGACCAATCATTCCAAACATGGTGACGGATTAATTCATGTCACATAAAATTACTGGTCTAAGTGGAATTTTTATAGATACCATCAAATTAAATTATTGATCTCATTAACAGGAATCTGAACTACCGAATCAGTTAGGATGCTCCAATCCATGAAGTCATCTTTGTTACTTACCTCATTTTTCTACTCGACATTAAATTAAGATACCATACTATTTTGACTTGGTAGATAATTATAAATTAAGGAGGGCGTGGCGTCGTTGAAATCATGTTCTGGTATTCCTTTATTAGAAGTCCATCATTGTACAACGATTTTGAATACACCGAACACTACAAGCCAACGGCAATTACTAGTAATGCTGCTACTACAACTACAGGAAACGTTTTTATAGGATGAAATCCTCATTAATTACAGCAAAATGCTGATATCTTGTACACTACTTTTAGGGACCCCAATTAAAATGAGAGGGAAGAATAATTTTTTTTATTAAAGGAAAATGAGCAGTTCAAATTACATGACTAAGCGGAGGAAACAGGTTCCTGAAAGATCTTCTAGAAGGATCAAGTGGCAACCTATGAGTGTGGAATCAAAATAAGTAACTCCATCGGCTAGCTGCTCCGTATAATTGGACATCCAGTCGGCGCCTCTGTAGCCCTCTCGATAGACAAACCGAAGAAGTATTAACTAAGCCTCTAGTGATCTTGTGCATTTCTATCTTTATTGATTGGCACTAATCTGCTTTGCAGAATCTTATACCAGGAGAAGGAAAGAAGGTTCGAGGTAGATTATGAGTAGGATTAGTGTTTCAGTTGTTGATTAAGATGACATTTCCTTGACCTCAGGGACAGGGAGAGGAAGAGGTAGAAATGGTTCCATTTCCACTTTTATGGTTAAGTTAGATGGGAATCGGGTGTACTTCACCCCATTACGGTTGGACCAAACCCAGCATCTGCTGCTGCTGACAACCTAGTCTATTGACAAATAGCACAAGTTCGTCCACTAGCTTAGCTTCCAATATTATATATGCTTTCTCATCTCATAACTACTTTGTGTGATACTTAAGAAACCGTTGAGGCGTCCAGTTCGTTTTCTGGCTATGTATTTGTGTGCACTATATAAAATATTTAGCTTGCCCCTCAAGTGCTGCCTTCAACCCCACCTAATCAGCTAAAACGACATGGCATCAACGTGTTCGACTTTTAAGGTTTGTATATAAGTCCTGGCGGGTGTTGGTTCAGCAAATAACAACATTTTACTACAAACATTGTCTCTGTGACTATGTCTGAGACGGAGAGAGGGATGTCGGGCACCAGGATCATGGCACAGTGGGTTCTTGTCCTCTTGATCTTTGCCAGTTGTATGTTTCTGTCACCGGTGGAGTGCATAGTTAGGCACTACAAGTTCAATGTAAGTACTTCAGCTTTAACATTAACTGAGTCTGTTAATAATTAGTGGTCTCATGAAATCAATGTCTTCAGTTTCAGAAACTCCCATTGAATTTTCATTTCTAGTTTTTCTCCGAAAACTAGACTCATTAGTTCATGCTCATTTTGTGGACTTTTCAAGTTGTCTCACCGCTTAGGATGCTAACAGAGGAAAGAATATAACAAAACAAAGAAGAGATAGTAAGATCAACTTTTAAGTCGTAAAGCTTAAGATCAGCTATTAGTGGCTTAGACGACCGACATCATGGGTTTCCAGGACAAAGGTTTTAATTACTTGCTTAATTCGATCATTACATTTTATATATATGGTAGCCATTAAGCTGTTCCATGCATATTAACAAGTTCATATGGATTGAGGACTGATGATTTTCCTTGGTGATACATCAATGAAGAAAAAGTAAAGCAGACAAATAAACTTCCGCCATTGCCACCACCTCAGAGTTCTTAATAATAATAATAATAATGGTTAAGAGGTCTCTGTTCCAACTTGAAGAATGCCTGCCAGCCAGCTTAATTTGATCTTCACCTTCAAGCTGTGATAGGTACAGACAGTTCAAATAATACGATTTGTTGCTTAAACAAGCTACTCAGTCAGTGGTGCATGGTCCTAACACAAAGAACTCGATTCAAGCCAGTTGGTGAAATTAGCTGTCTAACCATAGCAAATATGAAATATTTAGTTTTTTTTTTCTAAATGATCTTGCATAATTCTTTCTCTAGATCATATGCTTCTCGTTTAGATATTGTGTTATAAGTGGCACATATAGTGTTAGGATCACCTTTTATTAATTCCTTTTATGCTTGATTAGTTTTATCGTTCGTTTGTTACGAAAACTTCCACGTGTATGACGATGAGTAGGTGATTCTCATGTTAATATGCCGTGACTCAAATAATTAGCGAAGTTAACAAGTTATTTATTAAATCAACTTATAAGTAGAAAAAAGAAGCTTAACTTGTGCTTGTTCATTAAATTGTAATTAGTCAATGAGAATGATGGTGTTTGTGTTTAAGTACAGTAGATGGATATCTTTTCATGTCAATGTTAACCTTTTTTTAATAACCATTTTCATAGATCTAATTTTTTGCGTGGAAGTTTCATACTTAATGATTTATCCTCAAAAAACGAAAATCTTATCACGTCACGAACTTTATATCGCTTGCTTTATAACTTTCGACAAAAATGATTTTGACATCGATCTAGACATGTTGATATATATTACTTGCCTAATTTTATTTCATGTCAAGTATCTTTTTTTTTTAATAATCAATTTGGAAGACAAACAAGTTCCAAGTCATACTTTAGAAGGAAGAACACTGCATCGTGTTATATTCAACTTTTTTTTTGTGCCCACGAGATGTTTTAGGAGGGTCTCAATTATGAGAAGGTATTTTTAAGCCATCCATTTTCAGATTAATCCTCGTTAGAGTCGGGTAGGTTCCTTGCGGGAGGCAAAGTTCTAACTCCAAGTTTTAAACGGCTGCATACATGAGGACGGTTTGAACCCGTGATCCCACTTAAGCCAAGAGAACCCCTTTCCAACTCACCTGCATCATGAGGTTTAGATATTCGACTCTCACTTGTGAATGTAGTAGCATTAAATACTCGATGATAGTGTTAAGCTGCCTTTTGTAGGGATTAATTTGGGTATGATAAGAGTTTCAAGATGCCACCGACAATTCAGGCTTACCTAGAACAACTATTAGATTAACCCAAAAAAAAAACTTAAAATAGCATAAAGGTATACTTATTGAGGTTACATTAACAAAGTCTGGCAACTTCCCACTCCTGATTGAAGGAAAAAGTTGACACTAAATCCACATTCGTGTATGTCCGTTTCATACAGGTGGTGATGCACAACGTTACGAGAATATGTTCAACAAAGCCAATTGTCACCGTGAATGGGATGTTTCCTGGACCCACTATAGTTGCTAGGGAGGACGACACTGTTCTTGTGAAGGTGGTGAACCATGTCAACTACAATCTTAGCATCCATTGGTGAGTTTGAAAAGACATTCCAATATACTTATGGTTTTGGTACGTAATAAAATGTCTGGATGATGCGTCATGGTCAGGCATGGGATAAGGCAATTGCGAACTGGCTGGGCGGACGGTCCAGCGTTCATAACTCAGTGCCCTATTCAGCCAGGACAAGTATACACGTACAATTTTACGCTTACCGGACAAAGGGGCACCCTACTTTGGCACGCACACATTCTCTGGCTCAGAGCCACCGTTCACGGTGGTATCGTCATCTTGCCCAAACGCGGTGTTCCTTACCCCTTCCCCGCACCTCACAAGGAAGAGACCATCATCTTAGGTAAGCCTAATATGCAGTGACAGAAATTAAGAAGCACCAAATGTGCAGTTATAGTAAGCCATATAGTGACCCTTTTCATGTGGTATAATAAAGCAAGACGTTGCAGATCTGTTCTTGTGCTTACCTTGATTGAATCAATTTCATATTAATTAATTCACAGGTGAGTGGTGGAAATCTGATGTTGAAGCTGTAGTGAATGAAGCGATGAAATCTGGCGCTGCACCAAATGTCTCAGATGCTCACACCATCAATGGCTATCCAGGGTCACTAGCATCCTGCCCTTCACAGGGTAATACAACTAACAACAATTCTTCATTATCAACTATTAGACCATCAAGCAGGCTCACTAGCACAATTAATCACAAATTTCCCAAGTTGTTTTAGGGATTCTTTACTCTTTTTATTACTTGATTACAGGAGGATTTAGTTTACCAGTGCACTCTGGTAAAATCTACATGCTTCGGATTATCAATGCTGCAATGAATGAGGAGCTCTTCTTCAAGATCGCCGGCCATCAACTCACAGTCGTCGAGGTCGATGCAACCTATGTTAAACCCTTCAAAACTGACACCATTTTGATAGCCCCAGGCCAAACCACAAACGTCCTTGTTAACACAAATTGTAGCTCCGGCAAGTACTTGGTTGCAGCCTCCCCTTTCATGGACTCTCCTATTACAGTGGACAATAAGACAGCCACTGCCACTTTACATTACTCTGGCACTCTTGCTAGCGCCAGGACCACCCTCACCACTCCACCTCCGCAAAACGCCACCCATATAGCAACGAACTTCGCCAAGTCTCTTCGTAGCCTGAACTCCAAAGAATACCCTGCAAAAGTACCCTTGAAAATCGATAGTTCACTTTTCTTCACCGTTGGTCTCGGTGTTAATCCTTGTGCTACTTGCCCTAAGGGCAACAGAGTTGTGGCAAACATTAACAATGTCACATTTGTCATGCCAAAGATTTCCCTGCTTCAAGCTCATTTCTTCAACATTGAAGGAGTTTTCACGGATGACTTTCCCGGTAATCCACCAGTTCAATTTAACTACACTGGCACGCAGCCGACGAACTTGCAGACTACAAAAGGAACGAGGCTTTACAGGATTCCATATAACTCTACGGTGCAATTGGTTCTTCAAGATACTGGCATGATTGCTCCTGAGAACCACCCCTTACATTTGCACGGCTTTAATTTCTTTGAAGTTGGGAGGGGAATAGGTAACTTCAATCCAAGCCAAGATCCAAAGAAGTTCAACCTTGTTGATCCTGTGGAAAGAAACACCATCGGAGTCCCATCTGGTGGATGGACTGCAATAAGATTTAGAGCCGATAATCCTGGTAGGTTTTTCTAATTTTTCTTATCCATTTTTTATTGTGAAGATCATAGGCAACTTCCATAACACAATAAAAACTAAACACTGTAAAAGAATATTAATACAGGAGAATTTTTGAGTTGCAGGGGTTTGGTTTTTGCATTGCCACTTGGAAGTTCACACATCATGGGGACTGAAGATGGCGTTCATAGTAGAAAATGGAAAAGGTCCTAACGAATCACTCCTTCCACCGCCTCCTGATCTACCCAAGTGCTAGGAAGAAAGAATTAAATAGTCAAAACGTCAGCTTTACTTTTCTCACTAGAGATTATGCCTAAGAAACGCCAAAAATGATACCTGCTGAGTCAATAACAAGTATCTCTTCTTCAGTAACTAAATTCAATCATAAGTTGCTCCTACTTCAAATAAACTGAATTCAGGATGTATATCTTTAATCTTCCTTTTTGTCTTTTCCTTTTCTTACTCGTTTATGGTTTGCTTTTGACCTGAACTTTTTGATTAGGTTTTGTATGTTTGATAATTGTAAAGTATAAACTTTGTCAATTAATGAGTTTAAAAGTTCCTTTGGGGACATTCCATAAGATTGGAACGATACAGAGAAGATTAGCATGATCCCTGCACAAAGATGACACACACAAATTAAGAAATGATCCAAAATTTTAAAACGAGTTTAAAAAGTTTAATGCTCTTTTTTCCTCAATCAACTCACAGAAATATTATTGTGAATATTAAACTAAAAAGAATCATTTGTGGCGATCCATTCCATTTGTAAGATTTAATTTACTTGTACGGATCAGAGCAACACAGAAAAATTGCCACAAAGAAGATGTTTATCTTAGGAGCATTAACTTTTAGTTATGAGGTAACCTCGCAATATAGCTCAAACTCAACTTAATGTAACTAAAAATCCGAGGTTAAATTGAAAAGTAATTTAGAAAAAAAAGTGTGGAAATATAGGATCAGACAACAGGTTGGGGGAATTGCTTCTTTTCGGAATGGATTCACGTCCTTTGCTATTGAATGTCTTATTTCCTACAACATATGTATTATTATTTTTAAAATTATTTACATATATTAATACTATTAAATATTTAACAAACAATAGTTCGTGTATATTCTGTTCCTATAATTTGTTACAAATATCTTTATAAACTAGTCAGTATGATTAAATGCATATTTATCAAGAGAATGAGAATAGTAAAGCAATAAGATAACCAATGGCATAATCACTTGTTGGAAAATCACAGCGGAATTAGATCCCGTGTGCAATAGAATAGATGTGAAACTTTTTATATAAAATTTTAAAAGTAAATATCACTTAAATTCAATAACATGATTAACGTATATCTAATAAAGTATATGGATCATAATTCATACTTTATTATTAAGTTTGGTCATTTTTTTTATTATTTCCCTCTAATCATTTATGAAATCGACTCATTTCAATCACATTAGCTACTTAAGTGTTTGGCCAATGGCCTCTAACGTATATCCATAGAGCATATTAAGAGAACTTTAGAATCGTTGTAGACAAGGTTATGTAAGGAGTACTCATTCCTTTAGAGCCTAAGTTTATTTATAATAAGTTTTGAAAATTTTATAATTTAACTGAAATGAAATTTTAATTTCAATTAAACATAATTAGAATTATAATTAATTCTAATTAAATTTCAGTTTTGCTTAAATAAGACCCAATATCTTATATTGGTCCTTGTTTATTAAATATCTCTTATTTAATCATAATTTTTTTAAACTTTACAATCAAGTACAACTTGATTAGATCATCTTTTCTCTCTTCATCTCGTTCTTTGTATGTGACCCTTTAAGCTCCAAATTATGTTATCAATAGATACAAATTATAACCCTATATTATATTTAGGATTATATAAATTAAACTTCTTTAATTTATCTTTAATTCTCTAATTAAACAATTTTTGTCCATAGATCAAGATTGGCTATTAATGTCCAATCATAAGAAAAAAAAAGTATAACATATGCTAATATTTTTATAATCTATTAATATCTGGTCTTAATAGAACAATGACTAGAAATAATTCAGAGATAATATTAATATATAAATGTAATATAAATCTCATAATTATGATCTTATTATAATTTCAATTGGAATTTATATTTATCCTATGGACTTTATTATATACATCTAAATACGTATAAGATAAAAAATGCTTTTGAATAATTATGTCACTAAACTATAATCAACCAATTGGTTGTAGTGCATAAATCAACAATCTCTCATTTACACTAAGCTAATCATTTGTGTATATTATACTATATCTCTATATGACAATCATGCTACTACTGAGATAGTGATTTAGTAAGAGAATTCTACAATATTCTCTAATGTAAGCACTTACTTATATCTTACAACCTTCATCTTAATTATTGTTATAATTAAGAGAAACTACCTAAATACATATATGGATCTTTAATGAGATCTTAACTCCTTTTATATGTACAATGTCTCTAATATTCTACACTAATACAAGGAACTATACAGAGTTCATTAAAGAACTTATTAATCCATTTAAGCATTCCATTAAATAAAAAATGTATTATGGCTTGATTAGCAATTAATTCTATATTGAAACATTTCTAATCTCAAAATAATATTGATCTAAGGAATATATATCTTAACTAGGATTTACTTTTAAGTTTAATATCCTTATAATCTTGAACTCAAATATAACTTATAGAATAATGGAAATCTTTGATACTTCACAAGTATGAGATATTTTAAATATTAAACACCTTTAGTACATTATTTATATACTTGCACTAGAATAGGTAAACAACTTCCATATTTATCTCTATAGATCTAACTCATAAAATTAAGTTATTACTTTTTTCATAGCCAATAAGAGTTACTTTTGGACAATTATATTTTCAACAATTGAAATATGAATTATTGTTCTCTTAATAAGCAATATGTCTCTATATATTCCCACTGAAGAGGACAATTATATTTCCACTAATCTTCTTGTAGATATGATCAATTCATAATCATCTCTAAAAGAAACTCTTTAAGTTCGTCATGAAAGTGAATCTTTCAACATCTTGTAGCATTTCAACTATACATCAAATGTATCAATAAAGGCAATAGTTCTAATTGAATGTATTGTCACAAGATTTGGAAAATTTCAGATTTCATATTACTTCCACTACTTTTCTTGAGAACTATTCTCCTATAAGTATATATTGAAACAAACAATTTGTTCAATAGGTCTGCAAGATTATATCCAACATTTTGGATATTTTATAACCTTTTATTATTCAATTTAGTTATAAGCTTATTAGACAATACATGCTTCAACTAAGCATTACATCTCAAAATCATTAACCATAAAGATTTCAAAGTCTTAGTTTTCTATATCTAATATGGAATCTTGCTAATTGATCTAATTGAAACTTTCGAAGATAAGTTGCATTATACAATATCTCATATTGTACTTTTTTTTCTCCTTACATAAATTCATATTCTTATGAAATTTAGTTGTTGAGATATTCACTATAGAATCTCATTCCCTATAGATAATCGAGGAATTTATATCTCACCATATCAATCTCATCGAAATGCTTCAGTATTCTCAATGTTTAATTTTTATTTGGATTTATTTTTTTTATTTTTTAAACATTTAAATCAATATTATATTTGATACATATCACTGTATCACACGAAGTCATTAGTAATCTAATGAAATACAAGTATAATCCTTTTATGAATTATTACTACATCTAACGTATCACATGTATAAGATTTAACAATTCGATACCATCATCATCCTTTCACCAAAAGTTGATTTAGTTATTTTCAACCCACCAAGATACACAAGTTTCATACAATTCATAATCAAAAGAATATATCCTTGTATGTAACTTTATAATTCTCATTATGTTGATTTAACCAATATGGAATAAAAGGATAGTTTTAGTTCTATAACATTATATTCTTGATACTTGTGTTAAGTATAAGTCTGCTTTGATCCAACATATATAAACTACTTATATAAAAATGAATTAACTACTTTTACTTAACAATATATTTCTTATCAGGCCTTACACAGTATAGTAAGTTTGAATCTATATTCAATATCATATATTCATAAGCATAAACTATAAATATATGTAATCTTTATCATATCACGCATTAACAAGAAAAGTCTTGCAATTTTTTATATGTAATCTTTATCATATCACGCATTAACAAGAAAAGTCTTCACTACAACAAAAATGACATACAGTAATACTAGACAGTAACACTTTTGATAATATGTTATAAAATACCTATCTATGGTAACATTATATCTTAAAATGTTATGATT
>JAOTIZ010000008.1:25754509-25788051 GCA_027123425.1 Erythroxylum panamense | reverse complement strand
CCATGATCATCTCTTCGGTCTCCTCTACTTCACACTTCATCAAGAATTCTTCAAACTCCATGGTGTATTGCTCCACGATTTTGTTGTCTTGTTAAAGGCTCAACATTTGATTAATAAGTCTTTGCCTATAATGTGGCGGCAAAAACACAACATCCATCTCCTCCTTCATCCAGTGCCATTGATTGATTCTAGGCCTCCCTTCTCTAACTCTTCTTTTTTGCAAATTCTCCCACCAAAGGGTAGCGTACCTTTTCAATCTCATTGCAATCAATTTCATCTTCTTATCTTCGGTCACCTCCCTCAATAGTAAATAGTGGAGTTTGCATACTGGGAGAATTGATGGATTACTATGGTAAAATTACTAAGATACTTGAAATTGAGAACCCTGCATGGCCAATAAAGCGAAGTGTGATATTTAAATATGACTAGTTTGATCCAACTCCAAATGTCGGTACAAAAGTACTAACCGATACAATCTAGTTAAAATCAACAAGCGAAGAAGAATTAGACAATTTGAACCTTTTGTGTTAGCAATGAAAGCAATCCAGGTGTATTATGTGTCTTTTCCTAGCTTACGATAAGATAAGTTAAATTGGTTGGCCGTTTGCAAAGTTAAACCTAAAGGTGTTTTTCAATCACATGGAAAAGGAGAACAAGAATTGAAAGTGAAACGTTTCAAGAAGATGTTTATAAAATAAATGCATTTGTTACATATGACGAGAATTAACCTTTGAACGATCCAAATAATGAATATCTTGAAATTTCATCTAGAGAGAATAAGGAGGGCGAGAGATCTGAAGAGGAGCCTGAGTGAAACATGACATCCAAAGGTTTAAGTTATAGGTTTAAATTTAAAAATTGGTATAAAATTAATTATTTTAATATTAGGTTGATTCCATCTAATCTGTGCTTAAGAAACATGACATCCAAATTCAAGGAGAAGATTGATCTTGAGGGTTATATATGAAAGAATATTTCTCACGTGACAAAGGAATTTTACTATCAGAAGTTTGAGGTAAAAAAATATATTTTTATTTTTTAATTGATTTGTATACATTAATTAGATAAATATTACATTAAAAGTATTTATCATATGTTTTTCCTTTTGTTTCAGAAAGAAGTTTTTTAGGATTCTGAATTTGACGCGATCATTTATAAAGTGTGGGAGAGACAAGCACATACACGTTATCAAGACTTTATTGGTGTGATATACAAGATTGATGTACGACTGCCTTATATTTCAAATCAAATATGGAGTCGTTGGCAGCAATATTAAACATCACCCGAGACGATGTCCATTTTAGAGCGTAATTCTACCAACAGACGTGGAGGACCGGGGGGAGAGAGTCTTCCTGTACATACTAGAGGATCACGAGCATGCAGAGATACTTGTACATATCTACACTTTACATTTATATTCTAATTTTTTACTTTAGTGTATTCTAATTTAATTTGATGTGTAAATTTTGGAATTAAATATGTGTATTATGGAGAATGATAATGTTATAAATATTTGGTGCCATATATGGTTGTGTTGTTGAGTTACTTTCTTTGTTCAACAAGGGGTAAATATCATAAAATTAGGGAAAATTTTGTCAAAATTTTTATAAATTGAATTTCACTTACAGCATTTTATTCTGATGCAGGAAAAGTCTATAAGCACGAAGCTACACCCCGTCAACTCTTTTTGCTCACTCACACGAAGAAGCATGACAATGTGATCTTCGTCAACACCCGATGTAGAGAACTAGATGTATGTGAAATTTATGATTTAATATTAATGTTTAATAATTATCATTTACTAACATAAACATTGCCTTCTGATAGAACCAAATACAAGAAAGCATTCAATGACAACCTCAGCAGTCTGAAGATGATGAAGAGAGTCAAACCTATCTTCATGCAGTAGGTGGTAGGAACTATTGTGGAACAATATTCAGCTTAGGATCATTTGTGAACACATGTTATTTGCAATCCTCCATATCCAGTACAACAGTATCTAGTAGGCAATGCACACCTAATGAAGTCCATGAGCTTCAGAGCATAGTATAGATATTGGCAACTCAGTTGCAACAGTCGATGGAGTACATAGCTCAGCTCCATAATAAAGTCGAGTTGAAGGAGAGGGGCAGCACCTCATCGCAGCAGTCAGAGCATCTACATTCACTAAATGAATAGCATACTTGTAGTCATTTCATATGAATTAAATACTTATTATGTACAAAATAATTTTTTATCATTAATTAAGATAATTTTTACTTTATATCATCAATCAACTTTCTGTTTTAACAAATTAAATGTAGAAACAAATCAAAATATTATCAAAAAATAACTGATAATTGTATAAGTTATGCATCAACCATAAGATTATCAAATAAAATTAAATACATGGAAAAATAAAAAATAGTTATAGTAAATTTACCGATAGAAAAACAAATTATGTCGGTAAAATCTATTCGATTTACCAACGAATAACTAAGAACTATCGGTAATGTTGTCATTAACTTGCTAATGGAATAATCAATTACGTTGGTAAATTTACTGACAGACAAGATTTGTCCGTCAGTAACTTTATCGATCGAAACAATCTTTTCATCACTAAACTTGTCGACAGCACAAAATAACCATCAGTATATTCACCAATGGTAACACAAAATGTCCATCAGTAAATTTGGGACAAAAAACTTGTGGTTCATTGCAAATTATTACCTACGACCATTTCTCCAATGTCTTTGTCGATCGGTAAATTTCATTGTTAACTTAGCTTATCGACAAAATGTGTAGGTTTTCTGTCTGTAATTTTCATCGCTAAACTTTTTATTTCTTGTAGTGGGAGTTGCAATGGGAACTCACTCTCTAATGTCATGAAATGATTGTAGGATCATTAAAGTACTATTAAAAACACTTTGTAGAACACTTTTTTTTGCTATGGGATTAAGCATTTAAGAGTAGTGGTTGGAAAGGAACAATAGGAAATTTAAAAACAAATCTACTACAGAGAAGAAGATTACAAATGTGATTATACAAAACCTAAAGGAATTAATCCACTTAAGGCAACGATCAAGGAATTCCTTTTAATCTACATTGTTGACGATTGTACTTTTTTTTCATAAGAGGTGACTTCATTAGATTTCCTTATAGAGATTGGTTGTATCTATAAACCTTTTGTAATTTCCATTGGTTTCTTAATACATTCTTTTAATTTCTAAAAAAAACCCAACTTGATTAAATCACATGTTTTCTCTTCGACTCGTTATTTGTGTGTAACATTTTAGGTTTCTAAATATGTTGGCAATTATGATCCCATCATAATTTCGTTTACGGTAAAGATTTATCATATGAATTTTATCATATACATCTAAATATGTATAAGATAAAGAATGTCATTTAAAAAATTATATTACTACACTAAACCAATATAATTTCAATCATTTATCAACATAATATTAAGTTAACATTTATTACAAGATTTCTTTAATATCATAGTCAAAGATTCCTGTCAAGAAAAATGGGCATTTTGATCTAAATATTTTTCAAAAACTTAACTAAAATTCTAACATCTAATAGTGTTTTTAATATTATAAAATTATTTTGTTTAAATTTCTAAATCAACAAAACCCTAAACTTTAGTATGAATTTTGTAAAAGAAATACTATGATATTTTTAATATTCAGTGGTCCTATATTAGAGCATTCTAGTTGGTAATGTAGACTCCATTGGGACCCTTCTTTTTATTATCATTGGTTATATCTCTAGAATATTTCTAACTTGAAGTCTGGTAAATCCAATTTGGCTTGGGAGATGGGATTTGTCGGGAGTCGAAGATTGGTAAAGTTAGGGGTGAAAGTTCTGTAGCACCGCACTCCCGCAAGATCTAAACCCGACATCTTGGGTGATATCCGAGTCTGTGTCCCGTGAGAGTGGCATACTAGTGCATTGAAACTGTCAACTTGGTATTTTTTTTTTTTTGAAACCACAAACATAATATGCCAAAATCCATAACCAAATCGGGCCCACTTTAGTCATAAAACGTTTTCAATCATAACAATACAATCAACAAAACTTTCAATAGTCAATTGGGCCCTTTACAAAAATAAAACACTTTGGTCATAAAGTCTTTACACTCCACCATAAAAGCCTTTGTATACACATTGAACAAAATTTCGGAATACATTATTTTTCAGAAATGGCGGAATACACATTTATACAAAAATTGGAAAACACTAATGCAGACGCGAACTAATCCCGACCTCTTCTTTTACTCACATGCAGTAGGTATACTCATGTTTACCTAACAGGGTATCCTTCTAAGTCCTAAAAAATATTTGCAAATTTTGGGTGAGATTTGCGAACTCAATGAGTGACCATCATTGATGGCTCACCCAATCACATAACACATAATTCACATTCACATCATTTCACATTTCACATTCAATACAATTTAATAATTCATATTATACATATGCAATGAACATGATACTCACTTTTCATTTGTTACTTTGTTGTGATCGAGTGGCTAAACTGTCCCGTATCCATTGGATACCGGGATCATTACTAACTGTTCCTTATCCGCTTGGGGGATACAAGGCTCATTTTACATAATGAGCCTTAGGCTCTTAATCACTTTTGAGCTTGAGGCTCTTTTTCACTCGTTAAGCTTTAAGCTCTGATCGATATCTACTTTGGTCACAACTGCCATTATGTTTCATGCATTCATGTAATGAAATGCATCGCAATATTTAGTCGATTGAAAGTGCTCAATAACACACAATCATATTCACTATCACATCTCATTCACATTGTCATCGGACCTTATTCCGGCATTTAACACTTAAGTCAAGAAAACACTTATTCTGTCCAATTCACATTCAATGAGCATTTCAATATTTCATTCATACATCACATTCATTGGACCTCCTGTCCAGAAACCAACACAATCAATCACATTCATATAGTTATTCAGTAGTCAATCAATACAAAAATTTAAAATAGAACAAACAATGAAATGAAACCATCTAGGTCTACTCACAGTATGCTCTAGATTAGAATTAGCTTCCGTGATCTGGAAACGTCTGAATGCGGACGTTTATCCTGCACATCAAAATTATGCAATACACACATTACACACACACAATAATAACTTTGCACAATTATAAGTATTTATTTATACATAAATGTATATATGGACTATATACAATGCATGTTCTCGATAATCTCGGGTATATTATCATATTTCATATCTTATCCACATTCTCATTTTATAACTCAATTACACGCCATTTCATTTTTAGCAGTATTTGCTCTCATAAAAATCAAATTCTCATTCACTTTAACTTTAACGTGGTACTCATTACTCATTTTCTTTGAATCACAACTACAATCATATGAACCCCTTCATCTCCATTATACACATTCCTTGGCACTTTAATACCAATAATGCATTCACTATTGTTATTCTAACATTATATGATCATACAATATCCAAACTCTCATTCTTTCTTATAAATTCTCCAAAATTCTAGACCTTTGGGTCTATTTTCCATGACCAATTAGACAATGCAAATGATGTAATTTGGCAAAACTTTCTTCTAATAACATGTTTTCTATTGTCTTAAGTTTCTAATAACACCAAGATCATTCAATGTGGTTCAATATTTCAAAATTTATACTCCAAATAATTTGGACCATTCCTTAACTATAACAGTATTCTATACCCAACTTAAAGTCAGAATCTGGAACTATGGACACAGAATTAGAGTTTGATTTCTTCATAAATATTGTATCCTATGTCTCTATTTTAATATAAATCAAGAATTATTCCATTTGGATAACTACATAATAAGTTATGCCTAAAATATGTAAGCATGTTTAGTGAAAATACTCCAGTTATCATTTTCCAGAACTCCTCATCAATTCCGTCCCTAATTCATCAATCCATCTCTCCATAATGATTTAAGATGGTTATAAATTTTGGTGGAGATGAAGATAAATGAGTTGCGAGTCCAATGGTTTAAGAATCCCTAGAGCTCTGGATATTGCAATATCTGGATAGGTGAAACACTAGAGGTCAAACCCTAATCGCAAAACTTTCTGAAGATGAGACAGCTTCCAGAGTGATTTACCTAATTGAAGAATAGAGTGTGTGAATCTCCATCGTAGACAGAGCGTATAATCTTTTTTTAACCTAATCGAGAAAGGAATCAAAGACTCAAGAAAAGCCCTAAGTTGTTATACTCGATTTGCAATATGTCTTTGTAAAATGTAGAGTATCGAGTCTTAGTGTTAAACATCATCATATGCTTCTCATTGAATGTCAGTAGTACTGTTAGGTTTATCAGAATTTGGAATTAACCCTTTTTCATGTAATATCCAACATTTATTAAATTTAAAAAAAGTTTCTCCGTAACCTGGTACTCCTTCTTTGAAAGAAGGTTATGTGAAACTTTTTGCAATACTTTTTTTTGAGAATTTAAAAATTGTATTGAATAAAAAGGATTGATACATGGACTGCCAACCTTGGTAATAAACCAAACTCTCTAAACACAACTCACGGCTGCGTTTTGACTCAATAAAGAAGACAAGCAAAGTCTTAAAGAGACAGTGAAAACGGTTGCGCTTTGGGCGATGGGAATGAAATCCAATTAGGGCATAACTAATCGAAGCTTTCGCGACTCGTCCAGAAGCTACTCGATTCGGAAAGAGAGGGGAGCGGGCTAGGCGACGACGTCGCTGCTGACTCTTTCCGGAGCTCCTTCGTCTACCACACACGGAGAGTGATTCCAACGGTAAGTCGTAACGAGTGTGAGACTACGGGACTGGAGATACTACTCAGAGTTGACGATGTTTGGTGATTTTGTAGGAATGTCGGAAGGGAAAGATGGGGCAGGATATGCTGTGGATCCTCGCTAATGGTAAGAGAACTTCGCTGTTCGTAAAATCACCAAACATCGTCAACTCTGAGAGCAAGTAGCCACAGAAATGAGGATCACTGCTCTGTCAAAATTAGAGACAGATAAGTGGGGCAGCTCCAGTAGTAGCTCATGGAGTCTGTTCGGCAGATGGGCTTCAGTACTCAATCTAAGAATCTTTGTTCAGATTTCTGTAGAGTAGTCACAATTTTATAACGGAGATGGATGATTCAATTAATAACTCTTAAGAAGATAACAATTCAAAGTGTGAATTTATAGCTTTTTTTTATGTTAATCTGAAACACTAAAGCCAATTGTTTTTTTTTCTGAATTTTAATTGAGAACAAATAATTTTCTATTTTTTATATTATATATTCTTCATTGAAAATAATTTCTATTTCTGAAAGCATTATCTAAATTTATTACTCTGAATCAATTTGGGTTACCTGACTACTCTAAAGTCAAAACCCATGGCTGAGTCTTTTTTTTTTTTTTCAAAAAGAACTAAACGAGATTGTTTAAATAACATATTCTCATGTGTATTTGCATTTGAGTTAAAAAGCGTCGCCGTTTCCACCAGCTGTCTGTCTCCCGTTATTCTCTTCGATGCGTCTCTACTTGTAGCAGCCGTCGTCCGTTTATACCGCTGGTCACTCTCTAGGATCAGATTGTAAGAATGAAATCCCTCAACAACGATTTTGTTTCAGTTCACTCAGTTCGAGTTGTTTTTATCTCAATCCGCTCTAAGCCTTGATGTCATTGGTTGTTGCTGCTGTATGCTCAGTTGTAGTACTTCTAAGCCGATGTTGGTTTATTCGTTGCTGGATTAACTTCAATTTCTGGGTTGCTGCCATATACCCACTTTATAAGACTTTGTTTTTGCACACAAATTCATCAACAATGTCTGAACTTTCTGCTACTATATAGAATGCTTTTATTGGTTTCTGGATTGTTATAGATGAATACGTCTGTGCCTAATAGTATTATATTCTAGAGTCCTAATGGAATACCATTAAGACATTAAGCATTCTTATCATATCTTAAAGCTCCAACCTTTTAGGTTGAGGGAATAGCTCAATGGTTGACACTCTTTTCTCAAGAACAAGTGATTTTTGGTTCAAATCTTCTCCTAGGTGGCATGATGCTTGAAAAATGAAAAACTTACCCCTCATTACATAAAACCCAATTTGCTTTTGAATGTCCGAAAAAAGAGAGAAGGAAAAAAAATGCTCCAATCTTCTTCTTCTTGATCCTTTTTAAAACTTGCAATAGGCAGCATGCAATTGCTTTCCCACTAATATATGTCTGCTTGTGACATTGCAGGCCTTTTTGTGTGACCGTGGACTTCTTGGTAGTACTCAAAACCAACTCTCACTTTGAAATGCTGGAAGAAAGTAAATTTGATGTCATATTCAATTTATGGGCACTTAGAATTCCCCGTGAGCTCTGCAAAGTTGCCACTGGCATTCTGAATGGGTACTGTTATTCTGTTGAGTATCTATTATAGTTGGCTACCATGTTAGTTATGTGATTTTGGGCTCATATATTTGGACTTGCAGTTACTTGCTCAATAAGGCTCGTGTGAAACCTATTGCTGAAGATCCAACAAGTGAGAATAATCGTTATCTGATATTGTCTGAAAGAATCCAAAATGCTGGTAAGAAATATCTGCAAAAATAAGGCTCCTAAATTGAATGTGCATAGTCTGTGGGTTAGTGTCTTTAGTCACCTCTTTCTAAAGTATATTGTTTGGCTCATGACATTATGCATTGAAAGTTGTGATGCTGCTTTCCAGCAAGTTGCTCACCTTATTTTCTGCAATTTTTTCTGTCTGATTGAAGTCTCTTAATGGGCAACAGATTTAACTGATATACCAGAGGGAAAGGTATATGAGTTGAAGAGGCTGTGCAAAATTGAAGTAGTTCCTTATTCATTGACTCTTGGATATTCTTACTGGGGTGCAGGTCTGTTGCAATCTATTCCTATCAATTCTAAAATATAGTACAGAAATTGTTTCAGTTATGTTAAGCTGAATTTAGAGTAAGCTTCCCCAATACAAATCTGCCCTTCGACAAAAGTTGATGTTTAAATGCAATTATTGACCAGTTTGCATATCAAATAGTGCAGATATATGTTGTAGTCCTTTCCCGTTCCATTTTTATTATCTGAAATCTGAAATTGTTTGATATTGCCCCTGTACACTAGTATGAGTCCTGTCTTGACTAGGCACATGCCAAATTTACATTACTTCAAGAGCGATGCCCTGATCAACGTATTACTTGTCTTATGGTTTCACTTGTCATATGCTAGCATATTGAAGTTATAACTAAATTCTTTACTGCAATATGACTAACATCATTTCATAAGCATCATGAAGAAAGCATACAACGAACACTAATATGTTGAGTTAAGCTTAGGATTGGATTATATGCCTTCTCACATGAAAGCTTGTTGGACTGAGAGTATGGAGAAAGCACATACCTGCTGTACCTAATGCTGAAACTGGATTGATGTTTCTTTTAGTTTAGTTCAATGTAGCACTATCAGAATGTAAGATATCTGAGACGTAAAAGTTATGATATCATGTCAAAAGAAGCTTAAGTTTTGTTAAAGTTTTAGGACTGTGTTATTTATGACTGACACTCCTCAGTAACATATCAAGCCGCTTCATTCTTGATACTGAGCATGAATATTTATATCAGTCTGTAAATTGACAAATAGCTAAACTCTGTCATGGGTTGAAATCATTGTAGATCACATACTGAAGCAGATTCTTCCTCCTGGAGTTGAGGTACCTTCATCTTTTGAAACAATAGTTAAGTATTTAATTTATGTTATATTCTTTTCCATCTTTCATCGGCCTGCTCTCAAATCCATTAATGTTATTAAAAGATAATGTTAAAGTTCTTTTTCTCTAATTAGATGCCATATGATTTATCATTCACTTGTAAGATAACTATTAAACATGATAATTGCTAACTTTGAGAAGAGAAACCTAGTAGTGATAAAGATATGTTTTCTCTTTCATATGCATGCAGGTCACATTGCCCATCTCAATATACATGATGAATTACTTCCATACAAGGATGTTATTGCCAAGGTCATTTATGATGTAAGTTTCCAGTTCTTTTGGCTTAGTCCATATTTTTCTTTTGACAACTTGTTAAGAAAACTACCAATTATTTCTGTGGTATAAAAAGCTGTATACATCCTCCTTGTTCAACTATTTGCACAAGAGATTACTTTACTGATTCTTGAGCATACCTTTGTAAATCCCTTTCTTTTTCCTAAAAATTAGTGTTTTGTTTTGTTCCGCAATAACATCCTGCCATCATGTTTTATGGTTTTTGGTACATTATTCAGAAACATCTTGTGCAGCACCTAACTTATTTTAAGTTCTTGCACTTATGTGATACTGTTTAAACTTTGAAATGTTCTTACTTCTGTAATCCTCTGATTCTAAATTGTTTGAATTATTTGGTCTACTGTCACTTTTAGATGTCTGTTTTAACTCTTTTGCTCAGATAGAGCAGAACGGACTGTTAAACTGTTAATTTATGATGGCAGAAAAATTACCCCAGGATCAAAACTGTTGTCAATAAAGTTGGAACCATTACCAACGAGTTCCGAGTACCAAAGTTTGAAGTTTTGGCTGGAGAAAACAGTATGGTCACAGAAGTAAAGCAATATGGGGCCACATTTAAGCTTGATTACAGTTTGGTTTATTGGAACTCTAGATTGGAGCATGAACACATAAGGTTGGTTTCTCAATTCCGACCAGGGGATACCATTTGTGATATGTTTGCCGGTATTGGCCCTTTTGCTATTCCAGCTGCACAGAAAGGGTGCATTGTTTATGCAAATGACTTGAATCCAGATAGTGTTCATTATCTGGAGATCAATGCAAAACTCAACAAGGTTGAAAATCATGTTCATGCATATAATATGGATGCAAGAAATTTTATTTCCCACTTGATGGCTGTTCCGCGGATTAAAAATAACATAGCATCTGGCAATGAGGAATCTCAAATGGACAATGCATGGATAGCAAGTAAGATTTCTTGATTGATCATCCTTTCTGCAGGTTCTTCATTCAGTTTAATTTTGAATCTTTTCCTTCCCAGTTGAGGTGCAGGAAGTCCCAGATGGTATTTCAGAGGATATGAAAAATTCACAGGGTCTGTGTGAGAAGGCAGATACATCAGTTGCTGCAGTTAGAAGAACTTCATATTCTTGTCGGGAAGGTATTAGTAGCTCCACATTCAGAAATTTCATCATTCCGAAAGTCTAAAATGCCAGAGCACTGAAGTTAGATGCTTATACAGATATTTTATTACATGTTCAGCCAGACTAACTGATCTCCTTTTCTCAAGCAGAGAACAGAAATACGAATGATACCAGTCCTTCCTTCACTTGTAGGAAAAAAGGAAATGCGAATAAAAGAATGAAATCCTCAGAGTTATCCAATGCAAAACCTTGGGAGCATGTTGATCATTTCATTATGAATCTTCCTGCCTCTGCTTTGCAATTTCTTGGTACATACAATTTTAGACTACTCTTTTCTTCTGATTGCAACTAATCTATGGGGATTCATGTTCAAATGTGACTGCAAACATTTGTTCATCACTGGTGTGTATGTATGTGTGCTCCATTTGCTTGTATATTTATTCTTTCCCAGTCCTTTTCCTCTTTATCTTTTTGTTTTTCCAGAATTTTGATTTTTTAAATTTCTTTTCACCGGCAGCTGCTGTAGGGATATGCCAAATGTTTTGTTTTATTTACAGACATATGGCATTAATCATTTGATTTATCCATTCTTTTCTCCACGTATATGTTTCTTATCATGTACTTTTTCTGTGCGTACATCTGCAAAATGCTATTAATCTTTGCTGTTGGCAATTGTTTCATGGGGCAGGTTATTTACTAATTTCATTTCTGCGTATGGTCACATTTTTGCCTTGAAGATATTAAGCTTCTTTTTGGTTGTTTCTGTGTATCATTATACTGCACATTTGTTAGTAGTTCACCATCTTGCTTGATGCTGTTTCTTTGAAAATGTTAGAAGTTCTTTTTGGTTGTTTCTGTATATTAATACTCACCATATCCATTAGGAGATCACCATCTTGCTTGATGCTGTTTCATTGTTTGAGCTAAAAGGTTGACTTCATCATTTCTCTCAGATGCTTTTAGGAGCCTTATTGGGAGAAGAGATTGGAAGAGTTCTCTTCCGTGGATTCACTGCTATTGCTTCATGCGAGCAAATGAAAGCAAGGAATCGATAATTTCAGTAAGATCAATCTGTGACCATTCTCTTGCTTTTTGGTTAAGCAGATTATTTAGTTTGTGGTGTGGTGGATATATGTGTCTATTGGACAGCCTAGAGTGAATTCTTTTGGCCTATTCAACATATGTTTACTTTGACTCTCCAACCTTATTTATATCGGGAGGGGAATTGATAAAAACAGTTGTAGACACATCATTAACACCAAAACTGGTTAATTTGTGTTAGCGTAGAATCTACTTCTCCGGTCTTATTTGGGTTGAGTATTTCTTTGAGAAACAATAGTGTTTGAATGTCAGGGGAAACATTTTAAAACTGTTTCTGGTGAATTATATCATGGCTGCTTCTATTTTCTAATCTCATAAACGATATTCGGATTAAACTCTTTTTGCAGGAGGCGGAGTCTGCCTTAAATGCCCCTATAAAAGACCCAATATTTCACCGGGTTAGAGATGTTGCTCCAAACAAGGTTCATGTTTCTCTTATTATGGTTACCCTCTAGTTGTCAATACTTTCTTCCTTCCAGGATACACATTTTCATACTGTAAATAAGTATACTCATGGACATGGAAACTCTTTTCATTCAACTTATTCATCTTTGTTCTTTGGTGTTTACTTTATCATACAGGCAATGTTTTGCTTGAGCTTTAGACTACCAGAACTGTATTTCAGAGAAGATTCGGTCAACATTGATCTTCAAACTGTTGTTGGAGACATGAAGTAGGTCATTACTCTCTTTCAAGAGCCATTTTCTTTTGTAGATTTTATGGCATCAAAGCTCGCTTGCTGTGATGAGAGAATCGAAACATAAGTTTTGCTAGCAGGACAGCTTTAACTTGAAGCATTAACAGATTTAAGATTTTGCCAGATTTCATTTTAACGTTTAAATGTTGTCACATCCAAGTTGTGGGTATTGTCAGTCTCATGTAAAGTACCAGTATGAATCCTGTTACAGTTGATCCCTCCATGAATTGCCAATTTCCCAAACCAGGATGCTATCTGTTCCCGTGACTTTTATAGGAGGTGAACTCTCGTAGATACATGCACTATTAATTTGTTATAGAATGTCCAAATGGGTGTCGATCTCGACAGAGAAAATTAGCTTTCTCACGGTTTCATTGTTTTATTTCACCCAATGATGAGTTTGGTGGGAGCATGAACTTGACAGTGAAGTTGAATCAAACTGAAGAAGATATATAAGTTGTTTACTTACCTACTATTAATAAAGATCAACATTTATTCATCGGATTGGATTTGTTTTCTGTTTGTTTCGATTATGATATGTTTCAAGAAGTGAAGAATAATTGAAATTGAAGGTTAAGTGATTCGTTGGGGTATCTAGGAAGGCTCTAACGGCTCTTACATATTGACTTCTGATGAAAAAAAGGCAATACAGCGGAGAAAGCAAAGCAAGAAGGAAAAACGTAAATCTAAATTGGAAAAGAGGCATTTGGGGGATTCGCCTCTATCCTGTTCGAGAAAAGGTTTCAGTACCATAAGTCTTTGTTTATTCTTCCATTTTATCAATAAACGATTATTTTAGGGCTTGAATATGTTCATTATATATTTTTGAATTTTTATTTTCATATTTTGATTCATTAAAATTTTCATATTTGTTTATTTTCAAATTTATATAAAAATTATGTATTTTAATTTATGAAAATTATTTTTTGTTGTGATATCTTCTAATTTTTATAACTTATAAAAAAATTAAAAATTAAAAAATTTCTTCTCATTTCTTTGTTTTAAAAATCAATTAGATATGTTTTATTGAATTATTGAATATTAATTATTAATAACATATTTTAATTATTTAATATATTTAATTTTTATAATTATTTTGATATTTTCAAATTTGATAATTATTCAGTAAATACATTTTAAGTTTAAAATATCTTTAAATACATAAATTTAAAATAAAATTAGTTTTCATAATTAAAACATACATTAAATATTCGTATTATAGAAATTAAAATATAGTTAATTAAATTATTTTTAGTTAATATTTACTTATTATTAAGAATAAAATATAATTATATTGATATTAATAATCAAACATAATGTTGCTTTTACTTTAAAATCAAAAATCAAAAGTTATAAAAAACTAAAATGAAACTAAATGGCCTAATCAATTTTTTACCTAAATTATGAGATCAGATCTTCTGTTTCAGTTATGGTGTTCCTATTATGTTTCATTAAATCTTATCAAAACATAATCTTACATAAATGTATGGATTAGATTTAATAGAACAAGTTGAAAAAAAGTAACCAGATACTGTGCTAAATTGTTACCATTTTGTTTCTTAAAGAGTTTTGAGAAGGATGATCATTTTAATTCTTTATCTTAACCGTATTTGGACAATGTTTTTTTTTGGTAAATCAATAAAGTTTATAAATAAATAGAAGTTATGTACAACTAGAGATTGCCCAAGTTGTAATCTCTTATCCAAACCAGAAGACTAACTTACAAGAAAGCATAAGGAGCCCTACAAATGTTTCCCATAATCATGCAAACCACAATATCAAGCCAAAGCTCTGACTCCAACCACGATGGTCATATCAGGACTATCTTACCAGTAACACAATTTCTTGCAACATACTCATTTATCATATAAACCAATCCAGCCTTCCTACTAATCCCTAACTTGAGAACCATACATCATAATTTGATTCTTCACCTTTGCGGGATCTTTTAATGCAGGATTCCGAAGTGATGAAATAGGTGAGATAGATCAACTCTAACCCACCTTCCATTGAAAACCCAATCTGGACGTCCATTTTTTCCAAGCATCAATCCGTGGGTTAGAGGCTCTTTGACTGTTATCCCAAGGAGGTTCCCTTGTAGCTTTTGCCACCATGCTTCCATAACTCATTCTTCAAAGCTTAGTGGAGATTGAGGCTTTCCCTTCATATTATGTTTCTCCCTTTGTAGCTATCAAGGAGGGATTGGGTTGCCCTCTCTGTACTCGAACCTAAACCTGGAGTCAAACCTACAGACATTTTCTTAGAAATACAAATCACACACATTTTACCTTCTCTCAATGTTTGAGCTGAGGTGTTTCATAACTTGAAAGATTACTCTCTTGTTGAAGCTCCCTACATCCAAGGCTTCATCTTTGAAGGTTCGAAGGTTTCTTTCAGTCCACATGTTATACACAATAACGGAAAGGATAATGATGAAGGTATTTATGTCACAGTTTCTGAAGGTTGGTGACTGGTTAACCTAAAATAAAATGGATTGAAGATTTGTCAGGTGAGGTAGGTGTATTTGGAAGTGGTTTAGACTGTTTAACCATACTGTTTTAGAGAAAGGACATTCAAAGAATAAATGTTCAATAGTCTCTGAGTCCAAAACACACTAGGAGCACCGATTTGGGGTATGGAGGTAAAGAAGTTTGTCCTTTGTATGCAATTTATTCAGGAAAGCTAACCATAGGATGAAGGAACACCTAGGACTATTCCTTTTATTCCATACTAGTTTATACCAAAGAACAGCCTGATTTGGAGGTCTCATGAAAGTGTATGCAGAAGCATTTGTATACTTCTTTGATGGGCTAGGTAGTCATTCTAAACTATCCTCTCTTGAAGAATATGGATGGTATTGTAAAGGTTCTAGGTTACTAATAGTCCCAACTGTTGTCTCTTGCCAGCACCATTCAATATTCCTGATTACTTCAGACACTCTTGCAGTCATAGGAAGCTCCAACCTATTGATCACTCTAAGAGTAGAGTGAGTCATCAAGATACCTCTCGAATGCCAAGGATCCTGCCATAAGAAAGTAGAGTTTCCATTTCCTATTATAAATTTGAATTGGTTCCCGATTTGATCCCTAACATACAAAATCTTCCTCCAACTCCACCAACTACAGTTGTTAGGAAAGATATCCTAGAAATTTTTCCTTTTCAAAGTAATTGTGTGAACCCACCTAACCCACAAAGCTTCCCTATCATTGAACAGAAACCAAATTCTTTTCCCTGTCAACACGTTATTCTAAGTAGACAAATGTTTAATACCTAGACCATCCTCTTTTTTAGATCTACAAGTGTCATTCCACTTTACCTTAGCATGAGCTTTTGTCTCCACCTTCTCCGACCACAAAAAATTCCTAAGTTTTGTCTCTATTTCCTTAATAATGGAGGTTGGGAGAATGAAGTGGCTAGACCAATAAACCTGAAAGGTGGAAAGGACCAAAATAACTAATTGCAATCTACCAGCATAAGAGAGATTTTTATTGTTGAGACCCGATCTGAGAACCGGACCCCAACAGGAAAAAAAACGGAACGAAAACAAAGGAAAGCGAACTCTTAATGCGAAAGAAACGGACGAATACAAATGCGAAAGTCCGATCAAACCGAAACACAAAGCGAAGGCATCGAAACCGAATCGAACGCAAAACGAATCGAAAATCGAATAACAAAATATGGAAACGACATCGAAAACGGAATCGAATTGCGAATCGCATCAAAATCAAACAAATCGCTTAATCGGACTGAAACAAATTCCGACATCCGAGAACACAAACTTTCTAAACAAACAAAAGGGTCGCGTTGGAAACCTATGAGACAAAAACCAAATCCGAAATCGGTATAATTTTTTTCTTTCTTTCTCAGCTTATTTATCTTTATTATTATACAAATCAAATCAATATAAAATTCATCCTCAAATCCAAATCTCAAATCATAACTTCTTCTTAATCATGAAATTTCTCAATCTCATCTTTAACAAAACTTATTCTTATTCTTATTCTTTCTTTGCCATAAAAAATTTCGGCAGCATAACGACTGTATTTTAAAAATCCCAAAACCTGCAAATAGTTTAAACACACTTCTATAATTCCCAAACAAAACTCAGAATCATCGGGCCTCCCGTCCGGAATCCAAACACATTCATATCTCATTCATATTCAATCACATTCATACATCATATGAAATTCCCATTCATCTGAATTCAATATACAAATTCCCAATTCAATCCAAACACAACCCAATCATATGCATATACAATTACATTTCATATACCATAAGCATACCATATCATTCACATACATAATTCACTATGCTAGTTCATATACAAATCCATACTTCAATTTCATACTCCAATAGCAAATAAAAGTGGCATTTTCAAGCCACGGTACAAATCCAAATACCAAAATTCAAATTATTACATATTACAAAAACATGCAAAAGTCAAACTGATGTCTTGACCGTCTTTCATCCGATCTCTTGCTCGAATACCTGGAGATGGGGATGAAAGGGGAGGGGGGGGGGTGAGCTGATAGCTCGTGGATAACATGTTTATAAATCGAAAAATAAGTAAAAATCATTTTTCAAGCAGTTTGCCATTTATAAACATTTCACATTCGGAAATTATCAAAAACTCATTTCCAAACTTTTCAAAACATTCAAATCATTGATAAACAGTTTTCCAAAACTTTCAAGGTTGAAAACCTCAAATTCTCATTCCTCGAAATTCCAAAACTTTTCACAATTCATAAATAAAATCGAAAACATGTATGCATCACTTATAAATGCATCACATTAGAAACAAATCAAAAATCACATAACACTTCAGAATGGTTTGGTTCGGTCCGAAACGGAACGTACTGCACATTCTCGCATAGCGGTCCTGTGCAGCCGTGATCGGAACATACTACACTTTCCCGCATAGCGGTCCAGTATAGCCGTGAACTTATAGGAGTCCGAAATCGGAGCTCTAGTGCTACTAGCGGGCAGGCAGGCGAAGCCTTTAAAAATAGACAATGCACTGACTCGACTTATGGGACCTAACCAAACCCACAAAACACACAAAGCATACTTGAAAAACAAAATGCCCGAAGGCATACTTCGAAACTGAACTTTTCATATCTTGTCATATCATATGCAAAACATAATGATATTCACAATTTCAACCAAAATTCGCATAACATTTAATTCAAAGAATGCAACACTTTAGCAGATTTCCAAATCATTCAAACACAAAATCTCCCAAATTCACATATTGAATTTCTCAATCAATCAAACATAATGAATTCAAACAATTATTCCCATTTTATCAAATCATTCAAAACCCTTGAAGTAACAATTGAATCATTTTATTAAAAAGTCCGAAACAATTGTAGAAATTTTCCAATCATTCCAAAATCAACGAATTTGATCATTCGAAAGTCATAATTTTTAAACATTAACATAAACAATAATTTATAAACATTTTGCTTCTTGATTTTTCAAAATCACAATGGTAGCTTATAATTCAAGATATAAACACATTACCCACCTCATTTCCATGCTAGAACTTTGTCCCAAATATCAATTTCTCCAAAGCCTCACTTAAATCCCTAATTCAAGACATAAACCCTAATTAATTACACATCCAAAATTGATCCAATTAAAACATGTAATCTCCAAAGTTGACTTTAGAATTCACAAACCCATATCATTACCAAGGTATCTAAACCAAAACTTCATAAAAAAAAACCAAAGCTCAAAAGTTTTCTCTTACCTTCATCTTCTCCAATTTCGGACTTTTCTTGACTTGGAAGGAAGCTTTCACCTTCTTCCATCTTTTTCCCCTTGAATCAACTCAAAATTCATGCTTGAAGACCCAAAAATTCGAAAACCTAGCTTCACTCTTTCTTCTCTCTTCTTCTCCTCATCCGAAAGCACACTCTCCCTTCTCTCTTCTTTCTCTTGTTCTTTTTCCTCTAATTTTCATGCTTCCCCTTATGCCAAACGACAACCCCTCTGTTTTATATTGCCATGTCATTAAATGAAAGCCAATTGACCAAAATGCCCTTACTTATAAGCCTAATACCTTAATTCTTTTAAGTAAACTTCCAAAATTGCCCCTGAACTTTATTTCAATTCATGTTTACTTTAGGACATTTTTCTCACTATCAAATTGAAGAAATTTGCTACAACGTCCTTCTAGAGAAACATTCCTCATTGTCTTAATTTCATAACGCCACCAAAATCATTTAATTTGGTGCACTATGTCAAAAGTTATGCTCCAAACATTTCAGGTTATTCATATGCTAAAACATTTTCCAGCACTTTATTTCCTTCCAAAAATTGATATTCTTAAAGACAAAATTGAAACTCAAGTCCTTCAAAAAATTTGTAGCTCTATTTCTCTAGTTTAATCCAAATCAAGAATCACCTCATTTGGATGACTAGAGCAAAAGTTATAGCCAAAATACTTTCAGATCTTATTAATCCAAGACTAAACACTAAATCCCGACTTCCAATCAGAAATTGAAAATCTTAGGGGCTTAATTGAAATTTAATTCCTTCATATGACTTGTAGCCCCATATTTCTATTTTATTTTGAATCAAAAATCAGATCAATTGGATCTTCACAGATCAATAATTACTCATAAGACTGAACCATGTTCAGAAAATTTCCCAACTCACTTAGATTAAATCACTCTTCCTCAATTTAATTTCAAAAATTCACAAATTTTCCCTGAGGATGTAGATAATTGTCTTAGGAATCCAAAGCTTCAAAAACCAAGTCATTTGGATGTTGGACGGAAAAGATATAAACAAAAGATTGAGCAAAGGTCGGACGAGGAAGGAAAAATAGCAAACTTAGAAGGAATCAAAACGGCGTCGCATCGGCTGGGCATAAGCCAAAACGGCGTCGCACGGGGAGAATCGGATGCACGCAGAGGAGAAGAAATGCAAAATGATGTCGTGCAAAGGAGGAGAAATGGCGTCGCACGCGGGCGAAACGACCGCGCGCGCTAGGCTCCGTTTGCGGAGCCCAACTTCGGAAGTCTTAAACCTTGTGCTTAAAACCTTGTAGGTCATTTACTGACATTCCACAATAGTGGTGAGCGCACACTAATCAAAATATCAAAATCACAACTTGACTTCTTCATAGAAATTGTAGCTTTAAGTCTCTAATTTGCTTTGAAGTAAGAATCACCTCAATCGGAGCTGTATAGCTCAAGATATGCTTAAAATTCCAAAATATGCTTATACCTCAATCATGCTCTCTAAACTGACCTCTCACTTTCCTACAATCAATCTTTTTCATCTCAAAACCAAAACATACAAAATTTCATGGAGAGATAAATTCATGTCTTAGAAATCTATCGCCTTAAGAATTACTTCGTTTGGAGGTCAGATGAGGGAGTTATGACTGAAAGAATCGGACATGCTCATAACCTCAATCATGCAGTGACATGTCTTGGCGCGATTATCATAACTTTCACCACAAATGTCTTATTAGTTTCGTTTTGGGCCATTGGAAAGAAGACTTCGAGATCTAAAACTTTAATGAAGATCACAAAGTCATATTCGGCCTCTAAAATGGTCAAAATCGCAATTTCCACAAGCTGACCCGAGATTGTCCGTTTAACGGACATGAATCAAGTTTAGAGTCCCAAATGACCCGGGAAAGTCCGTTAAACGGACATGGGCAATGCAAATGTCCTTTTTGACTCGTATATGTCTGTTAAATGGACCTAAAGTCCGTTAAACGGACATGGGGGTTCCCAAGACCCCTCCAAACCCTCTCCAATGCTTTCTACCTCCAATCTAACATCATATACACTTATAATCTTCACAAATTCACTTATTCAAATGCCTAAACACTTCATAATGATCCAAACAACAAATTTACTTCACAATCTTCTCAAATCTCAACTCGTTTGGTTCATAAAAAACCCCAATTTCCTATCAATCCCCATAACTGTCACAACCCCAAATCATAAACAACATCCTAACTTGTAACTATCATATCTTTTCATTTCATCAAATGCTCATAATTCATTTATACTCTTCTTTCATTACCAAAAATCATACCATATTTTCTCATTTTATGTCACTTTAAAATTTTCAAATTTTCAAAGAAAGTTCGGGGTCCAACAGCAAATGCATGCTCTTCCCCTTTTCCCCAAATAAACCCTTTATCTTTTTTCATGATTTCAGTTAATGGGGTAGCAATTGCACTAAAATCTTTGACAAATCTCCTATAGAAACTTGCCAAACCATGAAAACTCCTTACCTCACTAAAATTCTTAGGTTTCGGCCATTCATGTATAGCCTTTACCTTTTCGCTATCTACTTTAATTCCTTTTGCACTCACCACATATCCCAAGAAAATGATGCGGTCAATGCAAAATGTACATTTCTTCATGTTAGCATACAATTGAAATTTGCGTAACACATCAAACACACATTTTAAATGAATGACATGTTTTTTAATAGATTTGCTATACACTAAGATGTCATCAAAATAGACAAAGACAAACTTGCCAATAAATTCTCGTAAAGCATGGTTCATTAAATGCATAAAGGTACTTGGTGCATTAGTTAGGCCAAATGGCTTTACCAACCACTCATACAATCCATGTTTAGTTTTAAAGGCAATTTTCCATTCATCACCTGGTTTCATTCTAATTTGGTGATAACCGCTCTTCAAATCAATTTTAGAAAACATGCATGCGCCATGTAACTCATACAACATATCATCAAGTCGATGTATAAGATGTCGATATTTTATCGTTATTTTCTTGACGGCTCTGCAATTCACACATACGCCAACTTCCATCCTTCTTTGGTACCAACAAAACAAGTACTGCACATGGGCTTAAGCTCTCTCTTATGTGTCCTTTCTCCTAAAGTTTTTTCACTTGCTTTTGCAATTCTTTAGTCTCCGCAAGATTGCTTCGATAAGCTGGTCTATTTGGTATGACAACCCCAGGAACGAGATCGATTTGATGTTCAATTCCTCGCAAAGGTGGTAAACCTTGAGGTAGATCATCTAGAAAGACATCACTATATTCGTACAAAACATCAATCACAACACTAGGCAAAGTAGGGTCAAGATCGTTAGTTGAAAAATAAGCCTCTTTGTACGAAAGTACAAACATTGGCATGTTTGTCATCAAAGCTCTCTTCACATCCCTCACTTTTGCATGGAAATTCACTTTTCTCTCTTCTTTTCTCTCATTGGCTGAATGATCTTCATTCTTTTTCTCTTTAGATTTGCCTTCTATTTTTCTCTCACTCTCCTTTTGCTCTTTCTTTTCTCTTTCTTTCTCATTTTCTTTTCTTTTTCGCTCAGCTTCTTTTTGTACAAATTCATCATTGGATTTTTCAAGTTGCATTTGGTTATCAAAATTTTGTTTTGGTGTCAAAGGTAAAAGTGTATACCTTTTGCCCTCTTTCTCCACTACACACCTATTTAAATACCCATCATGCATTACTCTTCTATCCCATTGCCATGGTCTACCCAACAACATATGAGTGGCTTGCATTGGAACCACGTTACATATAACTTCATCACTATACTTCCCAATTGTAAATGATACCCTCACTTGTCTTTGGACTCTCACTTCCCCACTATTATTAAGCCACTGTAATTTGTAAGGTCTGGGATGTTTAGTGGTTTCTAGTCCCAATTTATCAATAAATAATGTACTAGCCACATTCACACAACTACCCCCATCAATAATCACACTACACACTTTCCTACTAACTAAGCATATAGTATGAAAGATATCTTCTCGTTGGAGTCTTGCCCCCTCCTGGTCTTCTTTATATTGTGCACTCAAAGCATGCCTAGTCACCATCAATCTACCCTCCAAAGGTAACTCCCCATCACTACCATCCTCTAAGGAAGGCATCTCATCATCGACATCACTCTCATCATTGGTTTCAACCTCACCACCACGCATCACCATTACTCTTTTGTTTGGGCACTGTGAAGCTATATGTCCAAATCCCAAACATCTAAAACATTTAATATCTCTATTTCTATTAGTGTGGGAAGTAGAAATACCTTTGTTTTTTTTGTCAAATGGTTCTTTTGACTTGGTTTTGTCATCTCTTTTGAATTGGGCAACCTTGTTATCATTCCTTCGACTTCCATGTGGAATTTTGAGTCGAATATGTGTTGGCTTGCCTCACAATTCCCTTTTGCTTCAATTGCTTCTCTATTTTCATGGCCATGTGTACCATGTCTTCTATCCCCATATAATGTTGAAGCTCTACCACATTAGCAATATCTCTATTGAGTCCATTGAGAAACCTCGCTATGGTGGCTTCTATATCTTCCTCCATATTTGCCCTTATCGTTGCTATCTCCATCTCTTTATAGTAGACCTCCACACTCTTTGATCCTTGAACAAGGCTTTGTAATTTTTGATGCAATTCCCTATAATAGTGGCTAGGAACAAAATGTCTTCTCATAATGGCCTTCATCTCCTCCCACATTTGGATAGGACGTTCTCTATTTCTCCTTCTACTCATGATCAATTGATCCCAGCACACAATGGCATACTCACTAAACTCTACGGCAGCAAGCTTTACCTTCTTTTCTTTTGAGTAATTGTGATACTAAAAAATGAGCTCCACCTTTCTTTCCCATTCCATGTATGCATTGGGATTACTTTTGCCTAGAAGCGATGGAATTTTCATTTTGATACTCCCTAGGTTTCTATCAAGATCATTTCAGCCCCTCCTTGCTCCTCCATAGTTTTAACCTTCATTTATCATGGTGACTTGATCATCAAAGTCTTCATCATATTCATTGTCAATTGGAGATGTTGGTTGTCCTCTCGGACTTGGAACATTTTGGCCAGCCCCCTTATCAATTCTTTCACTCATATCCCTCATCATGATTTGCATTCTCTGGAACTCTTGTTGTATAGCTTTTAGAATGAAAGCTTGGTCCTGTTTCTCAACTCCACTTTTTGAGAATTCATGTTCAATCTAAAATTTCAACAAAGATAACAACAAAATATTCCTCACAAACACTCCCTCATGTGTTTACTCTCGTAGTAATGACAAACCTCTCATGTTTTCACTCAAACTTGGCTTTTTTCCTTCTTTTGAGCTCACACACTCTTGTCTTTTACCACTCAAGCAATCTTTCAATATTTATACTTAAGGGCCGATTAAAACAGCAATCAAATATCTTAAAGCAACCAATTTTAATTGAAAATTTGCAAGGAAAATCCTAGGCAAAGAAGGAAAACATGCAAAATACTAAAAGAAAAATTGACGCAAACAACAAATTGAAAGCACACACTTGAATTACCAATAAGTGTATGATTTTTCAAGGCAGCAATGAATCAATATTATTGCCTTTTTAATGTAATAGATGCAAATGGGTAGATTCAAGAACAGAAAACTAAAGGATGCAAGAAAATGATGAATCTGGAATTTAATATTAGAAACTTGAAAATCCCAAATGGAACCTCAAATTATCACTCAAAACACTCAATCAAAAACAAATTGTAAAGTAAGGGTTTTGCTAGCAACCAAACTCAATTCAAAAGAATTAGATATGAACAGCCCAAAATTGCACTAATTATACCTATACTGTTCTGAAATTAAAAACACCGAAAAAGCAACTATAATCTCAATTTCCCTTGAACTTTTAATGTTTTTCAGTATATTTGAAGCCAACAAAAATTGAAGCAATAGTTGTTTAGCTCAATTGCACGTTTTTGGATATGTAAGATCTTGAAATTTTGTTTCTGGCACAAATAAGCCAACTAGAACAAAAAAAAATATGTTTTTAAGTATCTGTTAGAGGATTATTCTATCCAAGAAGATCAGATTCCAATATTCTATGAAAACACAAGTTCTATTAATCTCTTAAAGTATCCAATACAACACTCAAGGGCAAAGCATATTGAAGTTAGACATCATTTTATAAGAGACTATGTATAAGAGGGATCATCAATCTACAATTTGTTGAGACGAATCAACAGGCATATATGTTCACCAAACCCTTAAGTAAAGACAAATTCAAGGAAATCAAATGAAACCTAAATGCGGTAATATTAAATGACCATTCTTCTGACACTCTATGACCCAGACAATTCGTCCAGAAGAATCTGAAAAGTCATAAGTTTTCAAGTAAAATAGTAATAGTAAGTAATAAATGGTAACTTTTCAAGAGTATGTATAAAAAGGAAATCTTATTAAGATTCTAAAACACTTTAAACTATAGATTTTTCTTGAAAAACTTCGAAACTGACTTGTTTAGTGCTCTTAAAAAAGACGATTGAACACTCTGTTCTAAACTTCAAATTCTTCTCATTTCATATCTTTATCTTTTTATATACTAACCTGTCTTCGATAAGTGTAATACGTTTATGTGTTTAGTGTTTATTTGTTATAGATCAAAAATGTTGAAATCGCTTTTCCATGGGAGTCACGTCGATTTCACTTCCTTAAAGAAAAATTAGATGGATATTGAATGAGAGATTTAAGCAGTTGGCTGGAAATTTTCTTTAGCATTCGCGAGATGGTATATCTGAATGAAATATATAAATTCTAGAAGAATGCGAAGGTGGTGGACAACATCTTGGCATCGATGGTAGATGGGTTGTCAGTAATAGTCACATAAGATTCTATCGAGAAGGCTATTGGGTATCCAAGTATTACAGCAAAACTATTTAACAATACAAAATGGATCACTCAAGGTCATATAGATAAAGCTAACATCAATCGACAACTATGTGGATCCAATAATCCAGGAGTCAAGAAGTCTTCAACCCTCATTCCGAAGGATAGGGTTCCTAATTCACTTATTCTCCATTGTATTCTACCAAGAGTAGGATCAAAGGACATAGTGACAATGAATGATGAGCATTATTTGTTTCATCTACTTCTCACCAACCCATTAATCTTCCATTCTTGATTATGAAGAACATAATAAAGGCTAGGGAGGATTATTATGGTTCTTTACCTTACGGTATGTTATTGACAAGATTCTTCAAAGAATTTGAAATCCTACTTGATAGAGGAAATAGAGTAAAGATGATTGTTAAGAGTGTTATTAATGCCTCTACCATTCACAAAATGGGAATCAAGACTGAAGCTGAAGCAAATGTAGATTTTACACTGAAAGCAAAGTCTGAGGGGGGGCTTTTAGTAAGACGAAGCAAGAGTGAAAAGGTTAAACAATCGTCTGATGTGCCTATACAAGTCAAGATGGTTCTACAGAGGGAGGAAAGTAAGGTTCAGCAATCAACACACCAAGTTTCTTTTTAAGAGGAAGGCTGAGACGCTCTAATCAGAAAGGCCCAAATAGTCAAGAAGGTCACCAAGATTATTGACCTTACGATAACAAGAATAGAAGAAGTAAAAAGTTCTGATTCTTGGTGGAGGTTCTGAGAAGCAAGAGCAACAACAACAGCCTACCAAATCAATTGTCTATATCCCTCAAATTCAATCAACACAGTCATCTGAAGAGACAGAGATAAAGAGGAAGTTTGTATTTGAGAGGAAGAAGCCTCAACAACAACTCTCTTCCAAACCAATAGAAGAACAAAAGAAGATGAAGCTTAGTGAGAAAAAGATTTTTTCATCTGATGTTCCATTAAAGACAAAGACTGTTGAACACCAGCTAGTACTTTACAACCCTCCTCAACCAATAAACAAAAAGGGATTTAAAAATGAAGGTCATAGAAGAATCAATACCTGATCGAAGCAGAAGTTAAATTATCATTAGAGAACCTTCCAATAAGATAGTCAAGGTACAAGTTGAGCCTATAACAATAAAAGATCATATGATACATCTTCTAAGTCATGAAAAATGAAGACTATATGGTATTCTACGAGATGAAAAGTCAGATCCATATCCAATGAAGATTACAAAAGATCGTTATATAATATATCTGATAACAAGCAAGACGACAATAAAGATTGTACCAGATGTACAACCAAGATGTCCAACACCTGTAATAAACAAAGGAAAAGGGAAGAAGAAGATGTTTCCTAAAGGGCACAAAGATGATCTTACAGAAGAACAGGTTTAAGTGGCAGTGAAGAACATAGATGATGCATTTCATGCAACTTAGCCTGTAGGTGTCTATCTATCACATCACATATCAAGGGCATCAAGAATTCAATTTGGAGTATCTACTAAAGACAAAAGTTTCAAGGTAGTTGGAACATTTTCAAAAGGAAGGTACAGAAGTATAACAATAGAAGGTATCGATTTTAACTTAGAAACCTTTGTGCATTTAATCATTCATTTCAGACCCCTTAGGTTTCATACCTTTAGTCAAAACTATTTTACACCTTCTTGGGCAACCAATTTACAAACTACTCAGACCTGATGATCTTGATATCCCTGAAGAAAAACAAACCTTCAAATTACCCTCAATCAAAATCATAGAATTAGACGATTCACCTAGAAAACCATCTATCTTTGAACACCCTCATCCACTTAGTGAAATATGACAAGACGCTACTGTTAATTCAAAGTTCTTGAAGCATTTCATCAATTGGACTAAACTAAGTGATGCAGTGGGTGATCTTCATGAGGAAATAACACTTCTACGCATTTCTATTGAACAAGACCTCAAGACGATCCACACTGATATTCAACACGTGTATTTTGAAATTCTGAAGTGTCTAAAATGAACTATCTTTTTGATTAATAACAAATAGGGGGAGAAAAGTGGAGTACATTAGAAAACATTGTACATCTGTTGCATATCTTGTGTATTGCTTTAATTGTTATTCTTTTAAACATTATTTTTTTATTCGTCTATTATCTGAATATTATTTTAACTTATAATATTATGATTATACGTTATCATCAAAAAGGGGAGATTGTTAAGTCAATAAGACTTCACTTCTTCCACTAATTTTGATGACAATCAAATAATAATAATCATAGAAGTGTGTGAATTACTTTGATGAGTTTATTAAGTGCATAGACAAATGTAATTAACACAAATCGTTAACTCAAGAAGATAGTTAAGACTCAAGGTCAACTTATGATGGTCAACTTAAGACGATACTTAAAAGCTGAATATGACAAAGCATCTTAGATGGACTAGATGAAAGTGTGAAGTGCTTGGTCTAAGACACCAGACGGAGCACAGAACTAGATGAAGTATAACACTAAACGAAGTATAACATCAGATGAAGCATAATACCAGATGATGCAATTGAAAAATAATCTAGAATGTCAGTTAGTTAGTTGGAGTTAATTACAGAACTCAACTAATAACGATTTCTAGAAGATTCAAGAAGTGGATTTTTCAAGAAGATAGTTGAAGATTTAGGTTATAAATACTAGTTATAGTCATAAACTAACAACAATAATATAAGAAAGAAAATCTAATTGTACAAAAATTACTTAGAGAAAATTAGTACTCAAGTGCAAAAGAAAGAGAGCAAATACATCTGTAACATGAAGCTCAAACAATATGTTTTCAAACGAAAGAAAGGCTAGATCTTACAGACACTAAGAAAGAAGATAAAGAATACTTTGTGAGAGAGACCTAAAGAGGCTCTGCAAGTGTAGAAATAATACTAGTAATGTTGAAGAGTATAGTGAAATCTCAGACAAACTCTTAGGACTGGACGTAGCCTAAGGTTAAGGGTGAACCAATATAAATCGTAGTGTCATATTCTCTAATCCTTATCTCTTTAATTTTCTTGTTGTTAGAAGAATTGATAGTAATTTTTTTTGTTGCATTATTCATCAAATTAAGTGAAGTGTTTTGTAATTGTTTGAATTTGTAAAGAAAATCAAGAAGATTCTAAAGATTAATATCTTAGACGATTTAACACAATTCAACCCCCTCTTCTTGTGCATTCTACATATTATACGTGGTTTCTATATTAACAAGTGCTTTACTTCAAAATGGACAAATAAGTGAGTGACAATTAGGAGTGTACAAGATAAACACTTAGCATGGCTCTTAGCTTGACACTTGGCATGACATATGCCTATGTTCTTCACCACACACCTTTCCCACGTTTCTTACTCTTGTAAGATCACCATCTTTCATGTTTTGTTCTATTATTCCTCCTTCTTTCCTCCCACCTATGACACTTTTACACAATGCCTAAAACCCTTAAAGATTTGCTAAAATTTTGTTACCCTCATATTGTAAATTGAAACCCTTTAATCCCATTTTGTTTTTAATATATGTTTAATGCTTGGGAGACTTCCTTAGCTTGTTGATTGAGGAAATCTTGAGACAAAAAAGTAAGTATTTGATTACATTATTGAGTTATATGTGAGCATAACATCAATAAAGATTGGGTAGGGATGAATTGAGACGAATTGAATGTAAGGTTGATGATAAGTTGTGCTTTAAATGTGATGAATGAATTAGTTTTGTTTTGATGTATGGAAATGCTAGGTTATAGATTGTTTTGAGAATAAATTAGGTAAGATTAGAGGTATGCTAAAGAAGAATTTATGCTAAAGAAAGATGCTAATGTAATATTCTTATAATGGAAAAGGAATAAGGTGTAACATGTAAGACAGTAATTGAAAGCATTTCTTTGATTGATGATGCCTACGAGATAAATTGTTTATAAATTATCAATTGAATGATTTTGTCTTGAAGTTTATGATGAAATGATAAGAAATTGAAGTATCCTTGATGTATAAGTGAGGTATAGTTGAGGAACTATCATGAAGGGGCTAGAGTTTGGAAGAAAATTTGAAGAAAAAGGAAGATGGTTCTCATATCACAAATCCTACGATCGTGGGAATTGTATGGTTTCTTCCCACAATCATGGAAATGCTTGGCAGAAAGGAGAGTTTGTGTTCTGTGTTCTGGTTGAGTCAAATAAGGATAAAACATTATACATTGATACTTTTAGACTTGATTAGGGCTTAAAATGAGCTTAGTTTGATGTTAAATCAATTGATTAAGTGTTTGATGAGCTTAGGTTCTTAAATGATGTTATAATTCAATAAATGAGTTGTCTGATATCAATGCATACAAATTTGGAAAGTATGAGATGTCAACAGTATAAGGATATTCTTATGAACACAAGCTAAGATAATGAGTGAGTAAGATTTATGTATAAGGTTATATACCCGAGATAGTCAATTGGGCATGCATTGAACATAACACATATAGATATGATATAGAGCACAAATTAACTGACAACATCCAGACCTTGTCGAATCATCAAGGCAATAGTTAATTTGGAGTAAACTCTAAGTAACTTAGATGTGTGATCTCAATTAGATATGTGCTTCTATTTGAATTGTTTTTGTTTAATCCTTATATATATATAGAAATTATTTGGATATGATTGTGATATTGATGATTGTGAACAATTGATTGTTCGAGGAGTTCAATATTTGGGACTATATTGGGAGTGTTAACTATGTGTATGTGAATATGGGAAATAAATGCTCAACTGAATGTTAAATTCCAGAATTGGTTTGATGAATGTGATAAATTACTGTGTGTATTGGATGAAAGTGATTGCCAGCATATTATATGAAATGATGCATGTCATGACATTGATATGCATGATGAGATAAAAGAGATGTGTATGGAGTGACCAAAGTGAAAAAAGAGCTTAAAGCTAAAAAATGTACACACAGAGTCATAAACTCAATGATTAATGAGCCCGATATCCACAATGAGTATAGGACAACGTCTAAAATGAGCCCAATATTCTTAACGAATGCCGGACAGTTAAGTAGGCAATCGGTCATAATAAAATTAAAAAGAAAGTGGAGTCACATCTGCATTTGCATATATATATATGTAACATCCCATCCCTATATTAAGGGTTAAACTTTAGATTTCAATAATCGAGAAAATAACAATGTGAGAGTTAAAAAAAAAATTCATTTCATACTTAGCATAATGTCAGCATATATGCATGTGAATTTGAATTTTTTCACACATGAAAATAATTGTACATGCACTCATTGACATTCTAGGTATATTGAATTGTAATGGGATATGTTGAGAATTGTGGTTATAGTGAATGAGTTAAATGAAATGGAGTAGAAGGACTAGAAAAAAAATTGAAGTGTTGGATTTTAGTGAATAAAAGTCATCTGAGAAGTTACTGGGAATGAATAGTTAAGGAAGTTAAATTTGATCTGAAACTTTCATGAATAAACTGTACTGATCTAGATGGATTTTGACAACATTATCTTTGTGGAAGTTATAGATCTTTCATTTATCTTTCCATTGATATAAAGTTTGCAATTTTTGGAGTTTAGGATCAAAAGTTATGGAGTTTAGAAGTTAAACTTTAGTGAAGAAGAATTGCACGACGGTGACTTTTGAATGAATATTGGAAGTGTAGAAATTTAAAAAAAGGGTCGTAGGGTTAAAATTGAAAGTCACTATCAGGATTTTTAAGTGAATGTCACGATCGTGCACATACACGATGGCGACTTTGGAGGTTCAAGGAAGAAAATCATGATCATGGACGACTTTGAAAGTTGATAATTGGTGAATATTTGATGAATTTTCTTGAATTAATTTTTGGTTTTTGTACCCGAGAGGAGTTGTAAAATGTTTTTGGATGGATATATATGTAGATAATCTGTTCTGGTTTGAAAATGTGGAAGTATATGTAAGTTGATAAAGAAATGCATGTACTCTGTCCTGGGTAAAAGTTGGCGTACTGTTCATGCATGAATTGTGAAGTATTTTTAGAGATTGTTTTACATGGTCTGAAATGAATTTAATCATTTTATAATAAGATGTTGATGTGGTCATGAAATAGAGTTGACAAAACGATAAGTTTTTGATGAAATGAAATGTTTTGGAAAATGAAAACACAATATAGAGAGAGCATGAAATTTCGGTTTTGATAGTTATTATTTTATAAACTTGTAGTTGATTGATTTTGAACTGAAAAAAAAGGAATAAAATGAAGTTAAAGAATAGACAAAAAATGAAAGAATATGCATTGGATGAAAATCTGAGAAATTGAAGATTTAAAGTAGAGAGAGATGAACTAAGATGAAATGATGATGAAGAGTTCTAGAAAATGTACAAATGCAGTGTTTTCACCGAACATACATTTGTATTCTTGCCATATCTTGGTCTATAGACATCCAAATGGGATTTTTTAAGTTTATATTAAACTAAAGACGTATGGGTATATTTTACATGAAGTAATTGAAATTGAATTTTGTCTTTAAGAGTTTCAAAAGTTAGCTCGAATTTGAGTTTATGGATTCTGTCGTGGTTTCGAACAGTTTGTAGTGTTTTTAACATAACTTGCAGAATATCGAAGCACATTGCAAGAAATTGGTTTCATTTGAAATTTAAGACATAAAGGAAAAATTGTTTAGAAGGATGTTTGGCCTAAATTCTTCATTTTTTATTGTCAAAAAGCCTATGTAAAATTGTCTCAAATGTTTGCTTTTGGGAAAAGCTGGAAGAAGTTAAAAGAAAAGGAGTGTGCATGATCATGCTTGAGCATGATCATGACTCTTAAGAGTCACAAGGGATCTCACCATCGTGCATAAGCATGACGGTGACAATGGAGAAACAATTGGAATTGCACGATTGCGCATAAGGAAGGTGCATTGAAAGTGGACTAATGTGAACTTCCTTCACTCTTTTGGATATTACTTCTTCTTCCGACCTCCAAATGACTTGGTTCTTAAATCATTAAACTCATAAGACATTTCTCTACCTCTTCACCTACAATCATAGCAATCTCAATTGAATTGAGAGAGCTAGAGTGAAAATCTGGGACAAATCTAAGAATGTATATTCTTCAACATTTTTGTCTTTATCATGAATTATTTTCACACCCATGACTTTTCTCACACCCATGATTTATTCTCATGGGCATGACTCCTGCATAACCGTGAGTTTCTTCACTCACGCCTGTGATTTAATTGCAAAAATGAATGCTTAATTGTCTTGTCAAGCTACAGTGCTCTCTAATGGTTGCTGAACATTGTGCAGCCAAACCATCTTGCTTCCTTCGATAATAACTTCTTCTCCAGACCTCCAAATGATTTGATTTTTGATCCATTGGATTCCTAAGAAATTGTTTTAACTCTCCACAAAAATTGGTAGTATTCATAATTGAGTGGAAAAGATTTAATGAATGAAAGTGAGGGAATCTATTGGAATAGTGAACTGGTGTTGTTTTACTGAACACACTTCAGTATTTTGATTATATCTGGATCTGTAGGATTCAAAAAGAGATGGTTTTTAATTTTCAATAAATTAGAGATATAGCGTTATAAATCATCTGAAGAAGTATAATTCTGAACAAGTCTCTAAGATGTTTAAATTCTAGATGGAAGTTGTGCATAGTGAACTGTTTTGGACAAGAGCAGTCTGAAAATGTTTAAGTTATATGTTTCAAATCACTGAACCAAATTGAATTATTTTGGTGTCAATGGAGACATAAGACATAAGGGAATATGTGTTAGCCCCAAAAAATTTTTTAAAATTAAGCATGATTAGCTAAATTGAGTAAGTTAAGTTAGCATAATTAACTTGACATTAATTAGCATGAATTAGCATATGACATAAGATGAGTAGGTAGCATTGATTGATTAAGTTAGATAACATTAAGTAATAAGTTAGGTAAGAGTTAATAACATTTAATATGTTAGTTGGTTA
>JAOTIZ010000008.1:25717864-25732455 GCA_027123425.1 Erythroxylum panamense | reverse complement strand
TAAAAAAAATACGCAAAGACACCCAACTATTGGGACGAGAACTCCCTCCACAGCAGGAAGTATGAAAGGGACGGATTGTATACAAGTCCGTATGAAATTAAAATTTATAATACAATTAAGGTAGATTATAATTAAAAAAAGAAATGGTGTAGTCCAATTTAAAATATTTGTGCTTAATTATTTGAATCTATTGGGAATATTATATTAATAATTTTCTTAAGATTGGACAATAATTAATTACGCTTTTACGATTTTAATAAATTTATAATTAGATTAATCGAATTTGAACCAATTAAAGATTAATAAAATAGTCTGATAAAAATATGAGTTAATAGCTTAAAATTTAGTAAAAAAATAGACCCTAATTAATACGGGTCAGATATGTATTCAATTTATGATAGGATGATCCGATGTAGATATTATATATATAAAGATAAGGTCTCATATTTTTACTTTAAGTAAGTCGTAAACTTAAAACGTTCAAGCGTTAAGAAAATTGCAGAAACACGTTAACAACATCGGATTGATCAACTTTCGTCGCTCTGAAAACATGAAGATTTCGGTGTCAAAAAGCTCGTTCGAAGTTCACTTTCACATTTAATCTTAGACGGTAACCAAATGTCGTCAGAATTCGCTTACTTGCGTACACGTATTAAAAGAAAGAGAATGATGGTTTTGCCTGCCAACGTTACATCCGATACAAATTAATTACATGGAAGTGGAAGTTGACGTTACAGAGGCGACCGAGACGATGCACACGCATATGTTATCGTGGCAAAAGCCTCAACATCCCTTCTTTCCCATTTTAACCTGTTTCTTTGTGAAACGAATCTTTCCATTAATGGAAACAAATTGGTAATGGGTTCAATCTCAATCCTTTTCGATTATTGGCTCGGGGTCTGTCTCTGTCGGTCTGTCACTCACCTTGTGGGTGTGCGTGTATATTTTAAAAGTTGTGTTGCTAGCAAGCCTGTTATGCATATTGCTTGCTTAGTTTTTACTTTTTACACTTTGTCTATCTTTATCCTGTTTATTACTTATTTTATATTTTATTTATTAAGTATTTATTATTATTTTATTTCCTATTTATTGGTATTTACTTGAAAAAGATTATGTATTGGATAGGAGTGATATAAAAGAATAGGGCATATAAGAAAAAGGTTACAATGACAACCAGAAAACATTAAAAAAAATAATAATATGGGCAATTATATTGGGTCCTTTGGTTAAAGCAATTCCATACATATTGTTAGGACAGAAAGAACAAGAACAGGAGCCAACTTGTCTACTTTATTTCTAAATCAGTAATCAAAGAACCAATAACAAGCTATTTGAATATGTTTTCATATATACATCTCAAAGACATTGTGAAAATGAGGACAATTTTCCAAAGAGATTCTCTCAGACAAAAATAAAAAAGAAAACAAGACCACCCTTACTTGAAATTTGTTAGTGTACAACTAAGCATATATGCTCATGTTCCCGTGGCCAAGACACGTCAGGATTGTATCCAATACGAGTTAAAGAGCACCAGAGGTCCTTGAATAGGATTACCGATATTTTATTTCCAAGGCACAGGGAGAGTGCACTATACTAGAGGTGCTTGAATGGGATTACCAATATTTTATTTCTTCCTATGAATTCTTCTTTCAAATTAAACTAATAACTCCATGAACCAATAAAAACAATATGGTTGGTTTAAATATATATATAATATACGTGAAAGGGCGTCGCCTTTCTTAAAGAAAAGGGCATAACACCCAGAAAATGGAAGGGGAAAGTAAGCGGGTGATGGCAATGTTACGTTGAGTGACACTTCGATATCAAAGCATATTAAAATGGACAGGCAGACAGATACAAGCCTCATTGAAGAGTGGGGTGAGATGCGCGAGATTCGAGGTACCCCATTAAAAAAAAACAGAGAAAGCAGGGACTGTGGTGTCCAAGTCAACACCCCAACATGCAACATGTGCATAAACCTCCTTTGTTGCCTGTAATTACATACTCGATTTTAAAGGACAATATCTTTTTTCAAATTTTATGATGTCTTCTACTGTTTTATGAATATCAGTCATTTATTTATATAAGACTAATATTTATTTATAAGAGACTCATGCAGGATTCATATAAATAAATAGTTGAAATTTATTAAACACAATAAAATATCATAAAATTAAACAGAAAATCTGGACTCCAATTTTATGTATTGGCAAACCACCCAAGACACTGTAGTTACAATGCAACCAATTGGTGGCAATGAAACAAATGCATTAGAGATATATCAACCTATAATTGTTATATTTGAAAAAGAATAGTTAGTATATCAGGACTAAGAAATAGGTACTCATGCAGGTATAAAAACAAGAGAGTTGATTCTGGCCCTAGTTTTGGGTCCATTTGAATCCCACTAAGTTCTAACCACGGAACCTGGTTCCATATTCATATGAATTCAAAAGATGCATACTTCGTTTTGAAAAAATTACGAGGTAGAACTATTGAAATGACGCTTAATTTGGAAAATTTTGAACTCCAAACCAAATTGATATTCCAGCATTATTTTTCTACTGGTTTCAAATTGTAATATACTCTTAAGATATTATATCCAATAATGAATGAATTAATATATTAAAATTTCCTTTAATTATTTTCAATAAACAGATAATTGAAATATTATACATAGAATGCCGTTTAACTTGTGTTTTGAAGGGATCAGAAATTTGAGTGCCATTGAGTTACAATACGGGTGTAAATACGTGTTTATTATTATTATTTTCAAAGATATGTTCTATTTGCATAATGCGAGTTTTAGAAAGAGAGATAGGCGAAAAAAATCTTCATTTAGAAACATACTCTCTATTAATTAAAACTAAGACATCGTATTATTAATCCTCTCAAAATTTCATATGTCAGAATTTTTTTATTATTGATATAGATATGTGAAGAAAATATAAATTCAAATGTGTAAATAAGAAGCGTTAGATGCCACACAAAAAAGGGGTTAGGAAATGTGGCCTTGTATATTTTCTATAGTTTTTTTAATTTGTTTTTAAAATCAATAAAAATTGTTAGTTAAATTTTTTAAATTTATGGGATGCTTAAAAACTTTTTTATTTATTTATTATCATAATATCATTTAATATTAACTAAATATATATTATTTAGTTATTTAATATTAATTGTTAATAAGAATAATAATATTGTTTAATTATTTAATTTATTTGTACAATTAGTTTAAATTCTATAATAAATTAAGTATATTTATTGAATAAATTAGTTTATACAATATAAATGTATATTAACAAATAGATCATGTAAATATTTTTACTAATATTTATTAATAAATATTTAATAAAAGAATAAATAAATTATTTATTTAATTAGTTTATAAACTTAATTTATCTCTAAATCTTATATAATATTTAATTATTATCAATAATAAAATTATAATAACATTAATATTAATAATTAAACATATTTTTATTAAAAGTAACGATAAAAACAAATATTAAAAATTTGAAAATAGAAGTGAAATTAAACCTCTACTAAACAGTTACTCCTCTTCGTCTTAATATCTAAGCTCGAGAAACTAAATGATTAAGGAAAAAGACAAACTAACCCATACTTAAGTATGAGCCACAAACTAACAAAACAAGAAACAATCCATAGGTAGGTTATTGTGGGGAGCTTAAACTTATAAAGTGAAAAGAAAATGTAAGTGCTAAAATCCAAAGAAAAACCATTATTTTTGTTAACATTAACAAGCAATTGATATTCTAATTGTTATTATAGTAGCAATCATCAAAAAATTAAATCAATTCAATTAATTTATCAGTGAAAAATTTGAACTGATAAACATTTTATTTAAGTTTTAATTTTTTAGTTTGATTTATTTTAGTAACTTTTATTATTAAAATTAGTCAGTTTATTAATCAATCGATTGTTTTTGTTATTAGAGTAGTGTTCTAAAGGCAATCACCTTTAACACTTTTGTATAAATATTATTTTGATTAATAAAGCGTAAGTTAATTTTTCATTAATTTGATCTTCGTTTATTTATGAATTGATGTTGATCTTAAATCAAATTAATGAAGTTCGTTATACAAAACATAGCATGAAGGCAATTATAATGAGATCATGATAATCAGATTCCTGTTATATGCAATTATGTTAGTATCTAAATTATTCCTAGTCATAGGATTAATAAGATAGGACATTATTAATCCAGATAGACTAGCACATGTTATACTCCTTGGTTTGATTAAGCAGTGCATCTCACAAACTGTAAATATGGGATTTTTAGAGTTAACATGTAGATGCTTACTAAGAATAGTGAGTATATCGGATGACCCATTATGAGATTATTATATAGATAATCTATCAAATATCAATAATTAATCTCATCATAGCAATGGTGCAAATATCCTTAGACTTGAGATACTCACGGATATCTTGGATACTGATCATGTGCTTTTACATCATTCCTTGTTGCCTCAAGACGAGGTCGCTCGTATGATTGGGTACAACTATTGCTTTTGAAGGTAATTGAGTAGTCAATAAAAGATTCACCACTCCTGATAGAAGGAGATGATACCCACAGCCTCTTATCGGAATCATTACTCAGGAGTCTCTGGCTAGAGCAGTTATGTATCATGAAGAGAGTCTTCAATGACACATAGAGTAATGAGATCTCAGGACAAGAACTAACATCAATTGGAATAGATGTGATGTAGTCAGTCTAGTAGGAGATGACACACTGCCCATACTTCAAACCAAGTGGGGTATATAATGGTGAAGGATTGCATGGTAATTGTCTATGGAAAGGTTCGTAAGTCAGATAATTAACAATTGAAGAGTTCGTGTGCTAATTATTCACTTATACTTCGGTAAATTGTCATCATTAAACCCTTCATTATTTGCTTGAATTAAGAGTTAATTCAAGTGACATGAAACCATCCATGATTTGATCAGATTAAGAGTTAATTCAAGTGCCCAAAATAATCAAGAACCTAAGGGTCACATGCATAAAAGATCGAATGAAAAACAATGTATACATGGCTATCATTGAAGTACGCTATGATTATGGCTGCTTGGCAGATGATGCATAAGCGAGTTCTTCACTTATGTACACATGGACTAACTAGTGAAAAACACACTTAAGTGAGAGGATAAGAGGTCCAGAAGTGTTTTGGAGTTAGAGAGAAGAGGTTTTGAGTCTTGTTTGTGCAATTTATACAATTGTTGCATGAATCTAATTACATGCAACATAATCTTGATCTATCTCTCCATTTGAGCATTTACTTGAACTCATCTAGTTTGGTGCTCTAATCACCCTTATACGCTTCTTCTTCTTCATCTTTGCTTGTTCTTGAGTAATCAAGGATGGTGTTTGGTGTTTGCTACAACTCAAACACAGAGCAGATTAAAAAAATGAGGAGCATTATTAAAGGTACATGTGCTAAAATTTTCATGTTCTAATAATCTGTGTATGCATGCATTTAAGATTCTAGATTTTAGGGAATTCATAGGGTTATAATTTAGATTATGATACTTACACTGCATTGTTGTGCATGTGATTCATGAATCTATGGCTCCCTAATAGTGGTATTAGGGCAAGTTTATGCATGAATTAGATGATGTATTGAACATGTGCAAACTGTTTGTTAAGTTGTGACTGAAAAATTCGTATAAATTGTAGAAAATTTGTTTTTTTTTTCTGATTTTCTTTCAAAGAAATAATTATAAGCATTATATTATGTTTGTATAAAAGGAAATTGCAATTTAATATCATTTTCTATTTTACTTAAAATTAATATCCAATATGTTTATATGTTGGTTTCTGGGAATTTAAGGAAAACTAAATGCATGTGATGATTTTGAAAATTTCGTAATAATTCTAGATTTTTCCTGATTTTATTTCACATAAATGTCTATAAGGTATTATATTATGTTTTTGTCAAAGGAAATTGCAATTGAATGTCATTTGCTATTTGATTACAACTTTGGTTTAAGCCTAATGCATGTATGAAGTTCTGGAAAATTCTGGAAATTTGATGAACATGCATGCTTGTAAATTCCATATTAATTTTATAAAAATTGTTTTTATGAATTTTCTACATTGACATGCAAGATAAGATGTTTCCACGTGTATGAGATGCATGACACTTGTTGTTAAAGTAATTATCTTATGCATGCATAATGTAGAGTATGACTAGTGTTAGAAGTAATATGGCAAGTGTCATAGACATGTGATGTGCTGGCTAATTCCACAAAGTTAATAAATAATTGCTAAGAATTAGTTTCTATAATTGTTTATTAGGCACATTTAGAATGTGTATAAGACTTTGAAAATTTTCAGAATTAATTGAATTTGATTCAATTAATAAATCAAGTCAAAGTTAACATTAATCAGCTTTTTGAAAGTTGATGGAGTTGACTTGTTTAATGACTTATGTGTATGTGTTTCGGTTATAAGACCTTAAATTTTTTTATCAGATAAGAAATGTATTATTTTGATGCTAGTATCATGCTAAGTGTATATGGTTAAAATTAGGGTTCTGAAAAATTTTCGGACATCAAATCGGTCTCTTTAGTGTCTAGTAGGTTAACTCATTATTTATCTTGATGATTTTGGCTATCAAGATATTTTTTGACTTGTGCCGAAATTGTCTTGATAAATTAGAGATGACCTAAGAATGTTTTAGATGACTAATTGATGTTTGGGAATTTTGGAAACCCTAAGGATTAATTTAGAATTAATCCAAGAAGAGCATTGCATTTCTAGTGTGACTCGAAAAAGGAATGTGTACTAGGATTAAAGTGTTTATTTCGGACATAAAAATAACTAAAATTTTAGGGTTCCTAATCGAATTACATTCATAATTTGAATTAGCTAAGGCTAACACTAGTGCCTGATTCAGTTCAAGAGTTGAATTGAATCACAAACTTTTGATGTATAGTCAAGTTATAACCTAAATTAAACCTCCTTAGTGTGATACATGCATTTGATGCATTTTAAGGGTGGTTATGGACATAGGCTCAATTTAATTGAGTTGTCCATAATCTGAATATATATATGTGTGATATATACATAATATCATCCAAGTATTGATGAGACCTAAGAATAAATCCCTCAACCAAAATATTAGGACTTACGCCTTCCTTTGATATGGCAAGAACCAGAGTTCTTTTAGAGTTGGGTTATTGGGCAAACTCAAGCCCACTCCACAGGAATATATTTAAACCATAGAAATTAGATTTCTGGATTAATTGGTTAGTCCTAACTGTAAGTGTTGATTTGTTAGGCAAACCTAAGGTCAACATGGATAGAGGCGAAGTTGGGTTATACATATGGGATGTATACCAATTAAGAATTGATAACCTAATGAGTGTGATAAATCAACAGTTGATAGCACAAGTTGATAGTTGCATAATTGAATGTAATTGGTATGAATGATACCTACCGATTGACCTAAGGTGTATTGTTGGGTAAACCCAAGGTCATTATTAGTGATATTGGATATCGACCCATTAAGAAAACTATAAGTTTTCTAGAATTTGTAGTGAGAGTTGTAAATTTGGATAAAAATTAGTAAGGGGCCCATAATGTATATGATTAAAGTCCTTATCGATATGCATTAGTGTACATTCTAACACTTTCTCTCATTTTTCTTGGTTATTAACTCACCACGATGTCTTTGTCCAGTGTGAACCTACGCTCTTTATTAGACTCTAACAAATTCATGAGACCCAACTTCTTAGATTGGCTACGAAATTTAAGAATTGTTCTCAAATCTAAGAAACTAGGATATTTCCTAGATGAACCACTTCCCAATCCGCTTGCTGCCGATGCATCTGATGAGGATCAAAAAGCTTACAAGAAGCTATTAGATGATAGTGAGCTGGCTAGCTGTATAATGCTGGCCTTTATATCACTAGAACTACAAAAGCAATATAAGGCTATGGATGCTCATACTATAGTCTACCATCTAAGGGAACTATTTGATGAGCAAGCTTGGTTGGAAAGGTTAGAGACCTCGAGGTTGTTTTTTTGCTCTAAGGGATCATCTCCAATGCAGTATGCGCTGAAGATGAATGGATACATTGAGAGGTCAGCTATTTTGGATTTCATAATGGATCATGAATTAAGTATAGACTTAATTCTGACTGGTTTGACTGATAGTTATTCACAGTTTGTGCTTAACTATTAGATGAATCAAATATCCACCTCGATACTTGAGCTGATTAATCTACTCAAAACAGTTGAACAAACTGTCAAGAAAGCCAGTAAGACTATAACGCTGGTGGACTATCCTTTTGGTTCTCACAAGAGGAACTAAAAGAAGAAAAAGAAGTTTAAGAAGCCAATGGGAGGTGTAGCTAAGAAGAAGGAAAAGGAGACTACATCAAAGGGGATTTGCTTCCATTACAACAAAGAAGGACATTGGAAGAGGAGCTGTAAAGCCTATCTAGTGTTACTAAAGCAAAAGAAGGTATTAGATGCTCCACCGGCAACTTCAGGAATGTTATTTGTCATTGAGGTTAATATTATTTCTGATCATAACATTAGATACCAAATGTGGCTCACACATATGTGTTAATAAGCAGGGTTTCAGGGATATTAGACTATTCAAGAAGGGAGAGATGGACCTACTTGTGGTAAATAGAGCAAAAGTTGTTGCATTAGCCGTAGAAACCTATGTTTTGTATCTTCTTAGTGGGCTAGAGCTAATTTTGGATAATTGCTATTATGTACCCGTTCTGACAAAGAACATTGTATCCGTTTCATGTCTTAATAAAACAGGATTTCATTTATCCTTTTTAAGCAATGGTTGTTCAATTAAGTTGAATGAAATGTTATATAATTATGCTACATTGTACAATGGTATTTACATATTAGATACATGCAATCCAATTTAAAATATTTTAGACAATAAAAGATAAAAACGGGATAACTTAAAATCATCTTACTTGTGGCACTGTTGACTTGGCCGTATAAGTGAGAGATATATGGCTAAGCTGCACATGAGTGGTAACTTAGGGTCATTTGATTAGGAATTATATGAAACATGTGAATCGTGCTTCCTATGCATGATGACTAAATTATCTTTTAAAGGAAATGCTGAACAAGCAAATAGGTTATTAGACCTAATACATTTTGATGTATGTGGTCTGATGTCCATTCATGCTAGAGGTGGGTGTGTGTATCTAATGAGATACAAGTCTAGAGCATTTGAAATGTTCAAATAATTTAGACATAAAGTAGAGAAATAGCTCGGTAAAAGTATTAAGATACTTCATTCAGATCGAGGTGGTGAATACTTAAATAAGGAGTTTCTAAGTCATCTCAGGGATAACGAGATCTCAATGGACTCCACCTTACACACCACAACATAATGGTATGGCTGAAAGGAGAAACCAAACCTTATTAGACATGGTAAGGTTAATGATGGGCTTAGCAGATCTACCGAAATCTTTTTGGGGTCATGCACTCAAGACTGTTGTTTATGTAGAGTCCCTTCAAAAATAGTTGATGTTACTCCATATGAGATATAGACTAACAAAAACTCTTATCTTTATCATATGAAAGTTTGGGGTTGTTCGGTTTAAGTAAAGCAGATTCAATAAGACAAGCTTGAAATGAAATCTTATAAATATCTATTTGTAGGATATCCTAAGGAAACAATTGGATATCAATTCTAAAATACTTTAGAGCAAAAGGTGTTTATCTCAAAGCATGTTATCTTTTTAGAGAAAGAGTTTCTTCTAAGAGAAGACAGTGGGAGCAAAGTTAAACTTGATAAAGTTTATAATGCTCAAACAGATGCAAATCAACTGCCTGAACTTAAGATTATTGTTCATGGAGATGAGACAATAGTTAAACCTTCTGACACATAAAATGTTCATAGGTCAAGTAGGATACATAATGTTCCAGAGATATATGAATTTCTTCTAAGTGAATATGATGTTGTATTGCCCATAGAAGACAATGAGCCTATAACCTATGAAGAGGCTATGAGGAGTTCAGAATCTGAGAAATGACTTCAATCCATAAAGTCCGAAATGGATTCCATATTTGAAAACCAAGTATGGATTTTAATTGACCCACCTAAAGGGCTAAAACCTATAAGGTACAAGTGGATTTTCAAGAAGAAAATTAACATGGATGGTAATGTGATTACCTATAAAGTGAGGCTAGTCGCTAAAGGTTATTGCCAAAAAGAAGGAGTTGACTATGACGAGACATTTAGTCCCGTATCCATGCTTAAATCCATTATAATACTTCTAGCTACTACTGCTTATTATGATTATGAATAAGGCAAATAGAAGTGAAGACGACTTTCCTGAATGGAAACCTAATTGATGATGTGTATATGATACAACCTGAGGGTTTCATATCTAAAGATGGAAAAAAGTTATGAAAACTTCATAAATCCATTTATAGATTGAAGCAAGCATTTAGGAGTTGGAATATCTGATTTAATGAGACAATCAAAGACTTTGATTTCCCACAAAATCTTGATGAACCTTGTAGATACAAGAAGGTTAATAGGAGTGCTATCATATTTCTTGTGTTATATATGGATGACTTATTACTAATAGGAAATGATGTCTCAAGTTTTTAATCAGTCAAAATTTGATTGTCCTAGAATTTATCCATGAAAGACCTTAGAGAAGCATGGAATAGTCTAAGAGAAGGTTTCTTCCCATGACTCGTGGGATAAAACTCTTGAAATCTATGTGTCCCAAGACGCAAGATGAGAGGACTTGTATGAGTATGATCCCGCATACTTCATCACTAGGATCAATCATGTATGTTATGTTATGTACAAGACCTAATATATCGTATGCTCTAAGTGTTATGAGCATATATCAATCTGATCCTGGTAAGTGTCATTGGGGGCTATCAAGAATATCATAAAGTACTTAAGAAGGACTAAGGATATGTTCTTAATATATGGAAATGGAGATCTCATAGTGAGCAGATATACAGATGCTAGTTTTCAATATGACCAGGATGACTCCAAATTCCAGTCAGGTTATGTTTTCACACTGAATGTTGGAGCAGTCAATTGGAAGAATTCCAAACAAGAGACGACTGCAGATTCAACGACTTAGTTCGAGTATATTGCAACTGCAGAAGGGGGAAAAGAAGTTGTTTGAATTAAGAAATTCCTTATGAAACTTAGAGTGGTTCTGAGAATAGTAAACTCGATACTAATGTACTGTGAGAACAATGTGGCTATGACTTAAGCTAAGGAACCAAGGTCTCATCAGAAGTCCAAGCACGTACTCAGGAGATATCACATAATTAGGAAGATAATTAATAGAGGTGATGCTACAATAGAGAGAGTGCCCATATATCAGAACATCACTGATCCTTTAACTAAGCCACTTCCTCAAAAGAAATTTGATTCTAGTGTACTCGCTTATAGTATTAGATACAAAGGCGATTGACTTTAGTGCAAGTGGGAGATTGCTAGAGTAGTGCTCTAAAGGCAATCACCTATAGCACTTTTGTAAAAACTTTAATTTGATTAATAAAGCGAAAGACAATTTTTCATTAATTAGATGTTTGTTTATTTATGAATTGAAACTTTAATTTGATTAATAAAGCGGAAGACAATTTTTCATTAATTTGATGTTTGTTTATTTATGAATTGATATTGATCTTAAATCGAATTAGTGAAGTCCATGATACAAAACATAGCATGAAGGAAATCATAATGAAATCATGATAATGAGATTCCTATCATGTGCAATTATATTAGTATTTAAATTATCCCTAGTCATAGGATTAATAAGATAGGACATTATTAATCTGGATAGACTAACACATGTTATACTCCTTGATTTGATTAAGCAGTGCATCTCACAAACTGTAAGCATGAGATGTTTAGAGTTAACATGTAGATGCTTACTAAAAGTAGCAAGTACATCAGATGACCCACTATGAGATTATCATATGAATGATCTATTAGATGTTAATGATTAATCTCATCATAGCAATGGTGAAAATATCCTTAGACTTGAGATACTCAAGGATATCTTGGATATTGCTCTTGTGCTTTGACATTATTCCTTGTTGTCTCAAGACGAGGTTACTCATAAGGTGGTGATTGGGTATAACTATTGGTATTCGAAGGTAATTGAGTAATCAATAAAGGATTTACAACTCCTGATAGAAGGAGATGATATCCATAGCCTCTTTTTGGGGTCATTACTCAGGAGTCTCTAGCCAGAGCAGTTATGTGTCATGAAGAGAGTCTTCAATGACACATAGAGTAATGAGATCTGAAGATAAGAACTAACATCACTTGGACTAGATATCAACGTAGTCAGTCTAGTAGGAGTTAACACATAGCCCGTACTTCGAACCAAGTGGGGTGTAGAATGGTGAAGGGACAAATTGCATGGTAATTATCTATGGAAAGGTTCGTAAGTCAAATAATTAACTATCGAAGAGTTCGTGTGTTAATTATCCACTTATATTATGATAAGTTGGCATCATGAAACCTTTCATGATTTCCTTGAATTAAGAGTTAACTCAAGTGACATGAAACCATCCATGATTTGCTAGGATTAAGAGTTAATTCAACTGTCCAAAACAACTGAAAAAGTAAGGATCACACGTATAAAAGATCGAATGAAAAACAAAATGTACATTGTTGTCATTGAAGTAGGCCACGATTGTGGTGACCAAAGGCTCAATAGATGATGCATAAGTGAGTTCTACACTTATGTACACATGGACTAAATAGTGAAAAACACACTTAAATGAGAGGATAAGGGGTCCAGAAATGTTTTGAAGTTACAGAGAAGAGATTTTGAGTCTTATTCATGCAATTTATGCAATTGTTGCATGAATATAGTTGCATGCAACATAATCTTGATCTATCTCTCTATTTCAGCATCTACTTAAACTCATCTAGTTTGGTGCTCTAACCACCCTTACACACTGCTTTTTCTTCATCTTTGCATATTCTTCAGTAATCAAGGAAGGTGTTTGGTATTTGTTACAACCCAAACAAGGAGAAGATTGAAGAAATGAGGAGCATTATCAAAGGTACATGTGATAAAATTTTCATGTTCTAATAATCTGTGTATGCATGCATATAAGATTTTGGATTTTGGGGAAGTTGTGGGGTTGGAATTTAAATTCCGACACTTCCACTGAGTTGTTGTGCATGTGATGTATGAATTTATGACTTCTCAACATTTGTAAACTCCTCAGTTTTAACCAACTAATTTTTATTTTATTTTATATTTTTAATTACAATTTTAATTAGTTATATTTTAAATTCTTTATTTTTATTCAATCTTTAACTGATTTTGTAATATTCTAATATTATTTGAATCTTTTAAAATATAAAAGTCTTATTTTAAATTCATATTCTAATTGTTATTATTTGAACTTATAAAACTTTTTTATTTAAGTTTTAATTTTTTGATTTAATTTATTTTAATAAATTTTATTATTAAAATTGATCCGTTTACTAGTTAATCGTTCATATTTGTAAAATTATTACCTTTAACTAATTAATTTTTATTTAATAATTTTTCATTTTTAATTAAAGTTTTAATTAATTATATTTCAAATTCTTTAATTTTGTTTAATCTTTAATTGCTTTTATAATATTCTAATATTATTTAAATATGTTAAATTTTAAAATTCTTATTTTACCGATATAATCTCTAATTTAATTTTTAAGACCTTAGTTATTAGTGTTAAAATTACCTAATTTACGGTACATATAATAAGAAAGACTTGAGAGGAACAAATTCACAAAGCACTGCAGCAGCCGGTCACATCAGAAGGGCAACCAAAGTCGCCAGAGCGTATTTGCACGCACCACCGCTGATCGACACGCGAGTTCTGCGGGGCTGGCTCTCTGACGTTAAACAAAGCAAGCAGTAGGTCCCACTTCCTCAAACCATAACCTAATGTCACGCGCCTATGCGGAGAATGGTATGCTATTATTCGTGACAAACACAAAACAAAAACAAAACAAGCGACTAAGGGAGAGGGAGGAGATGTGAGAGGCGGTGGTTGGTTGTCTGGAGTTGGCAACTGGCAACGAAGCTATTATATTGTGTGCTCGGACTTATTACATTATAGTTGACTTCCTACGTGAGGCCACGTCATTGGACGGTATGTACCTCTTGGCTCGTTGAGAATATAATCACGACTTAAAGGTATGCATGGTTAGAGTTTTATACCGGAGAGATGGAATATAACGCAGTTTTATTGTTGGGAATGAGATGCGACGAAAGTAGAATGTATCGTGTTCGTGATACGTTCTATTATATTTTAAAAATTAAAAATAAATTTTTTTTAATTCGAAACATCCGAGATAAAATATAAATTAATAAATATATACTACCTAATATACTTTTAACAATTTTTCATAATACCAATTATTTCTTATCTTATCATAATAATAACCAACATAATACAATAATATTTTTGTATAATTAACAATAAATTATATATAATTAATAATAAAATTTTTATTAATAAAAATACAAAATATGTATAAAAATTTATTCTTTAATTATTTGTCAGAGTGTTGTGACATATTTTTGATAAGTCA
>JAOTIZ010000008.1:25682537-25696935 GCA_027123425.1 Erythroxylum panamense | reverse complement strand
CTGATCCTTGAAGGATGGACCGATCGGCCCATGGGACATTTTGACTGGGCTCGGGCCCTGCACGACCGACCCGACCAAAGATAATTAATTAGTTTGTTTGTATAGACGTTCATTATATAAATTCGATATTATAATAATGAACTTTATTATATCTAATTACAGAAATACACCTACCCATCCAGAAATTATAATAAATTAGATGTTATGCTGATGTGACAACTAGTTTACATGGCAATGGGAACTCCAAAAATATTATATGAATGTGTTTTCTCATTTATATAGATTTTATGTCAATGTTTTAATTAAATATAGAAATAATACATGTCAAATTGCAAATAACAGTATGAAGAGTTAATTGATTTTATTTTGAAAGCAATCTAGGAACTTATTCCTATCATTTTGTATGATTATAAATATCATATATGTGCTTAAATAATAACAAATATTAATTAATCATAAAATATAAATATATCATTACAGGTTAAAAATATAAACTTCCTTGACAGTTTAAGAAATTTTAGAAAAAAAATTCTTGATCTTTAATATTCTTGAAAAAATTTAACTTCTAAATTTTTCAGAAAAACTCATTCTCTTAAATTTTGGTTAAAAATAACAACGATACATGTGCAATAAGACAATTAGACGTAAACTAATCAAATGTTGTTTATATAACGATTTAACTCAACTCTTAAACTTGAAATAGAACTAATTTCAAATTAGATTTAAACCAATAATTTATGATAATTATTTTAAATTACTAATTTTATTCAAATTTAGTTTGTTTGAGTTAGGTTTAAAAGCTAAGTTGGGTACCATATTAGTGACATTTAATTAGTTTATGTCTGATATTCATATAGCATGTGTTTTGTCATTAATTTTTAACCCTAGACAAATAAAAGGGTTTTATAAAAAAACTGAAAATTAAAAGGGGTTTTTTTTATAATTTTAAGGATTAGGAGATTTTTCTAAAAATTTTTAAAGTATAGGAAAGGTTTATGTCTTATACTCATTATTACATTAATAGAAATTATGAGGTATGAATTTAAACTCAATCTCTTTTGTTTTTTAATATTGGTTTCATGATCATGGAGATCACTTTGCAAGGATAGAATTACTCTTCAATATTGCATTCAAACGTTTAACTCTATCAATAATGTTTTTATACTCTAACATTGCTTTTAAGGAGATGAATCTATTTCTATCACACTTAATGGCGTTATTGTCATCTACATCTAAATAAATCCTAAATTTCTGCAGCAAAAACGAATATAGTATAAGAAGGGAAGGATCATTCCAATAAAGAATTTTAATTTATTAACCTACATGTATCAAACTGATTAACGAAACGAAGATTATAATAATACATAAGTTTGTAATAAAAATTGGCAAATTGAATTTAGTAAATAATAAAAATAAGTTATCAAAGATAATAACCTTCACACCCAACACTAAAATACGATTTATTATTGATATAAAAAAAGTATTTTATGAATCCATATTTGTTGCAGTACTCAATACCTATCTTTCCTTACAATTAACTAATCAAAAATATGTAATATAGTTAACTCTTATTGTTTGACAATCATATATATTATTTAAATTTTAATTAAACAATAGCGTAAAGAAAAGACAGACTAATGAAATAAGGCCACACAACATTCCTAGTTACATTTAATCCAATTAAATACTCTTCCTTGGAGTTGATAATTTGCAAATTTTAAACCCCTAGTCACTATAAAGATTAAAGGGACCACTGAATATTTACGAATTCAATATTTAAATTAGGAGTTGATTATTTAAATCAATAAAATAATTGTGCACATTAGAAATGAACCAAAACAACCCTAATAGATAAGCATATATGAATAAACAAAATAATTTGCATTAAGACTCAATTATCTCATCATATATTAAGTTCCAAAGTCTTTAGTTTCCTTTAACTAAGCTAAAAAAACTTAGCCACTAAAGATCATAGTTACTGTCAACATCTATAAGAAGAAAAAGAAGAATAGAAAACTAATGATGAAGCTGGAAATAACTACAGAGAAGTGGTGGTCTTCTTCCCCTACCCTAACTTCCTTAAATAGTTAGATTACATTATGTTTTAATATTGTTGATAAATTTTTATTGTAATTCTCTAGCCTAGAAAATCATAACCCACATATTGCTCTTTAGACCTCGTCAAAATAGGATTTAAAAATCCTAAAACATTTGATTGGAAATTTAAATTGTGAAATCTATAGTCACAACTAACTGTTTCCACACATATTTGCCAGAACACCGCTATTACTTTTCTTCTATTATTCTATATGTACCTTAATTTGTGGCCTTTTATTTATTTTAACTCTAGATTTGGAAAAGAATATATGGATGGAAAAGATAAGCACATCCCTTAGATTGAACTAATAATTAATCACAATAAAAGGAAATCATGACTTAAAATAACTTCATTTACCATTTTTATCAAAATTTTCCATACTTATCTTTTACTTGTCCTTGAGTAAAACACAATTAAAATTAAACAAAATCCACTTCTTATAAAATCAAAGATTATGCATATAGCACCCCACTCCCACCAAACACATACTCGACATTTATGGGTGATATCTGAGTCCGTGCCTTGTAAGGGTGGCGTACTAGAGCACTAAATCAATCAAAACTCAGTACAATTTTTTTAAAATACAATCAAAATATGTAGAAATCAATAATCAATTCAGGCTCGCTTTATTCGTAAACTTTTTCAATCATAACAATACAATCGATAGAATTTTCAATAGTCATTTGGGCCCTATCACAAAAACAAAATAGTTTAGTCATAAAGTCTTTACATTACAACATAAATCATATGCACCTTTTTACAAAACTTTTGGAATACATAATTTGATATAAAAGTTGCGGAATATACAATTCCATACAAAAAGAAAGAAATACAATGCAGATGCAAACTGATCCCAGCCTCTATCCCTCACTTGTATGTTGTAAGAATACTATCGTTTGCTTAACAGGGTATTCTTCTGGTCCTGAAAAATATTTGTAAATTTTGGGTGAGTTTTGCGAACTCAATGAGTGACAATCATCGATGGCTCACCCAGTCACATAACACATAATTCACATTCAAATAATTTCACATTTCACACTTAATACACTTTAATCATTCATATTATGCATATGCATTGCACATGAGACCTACTTTTTATTTATTACTTTGTTATGACCGAGTGCCTAAACTGTCTCGTATCCATTAGATACCGGGCTCATTACTAACTGTCCCTTATCCGCTTGGGAATACAGGGCTCATTTTACATAGTGAGTCTTAGGCTCTTAATCACTTTTGAGCTCGAGGCTCTTTTTTACACGTTGAGCTTTAAGCTCTAATCGGTGGTTACTCTGGTCACAACAGCCATTATGTTTCATGCATTCAAGAAATGGAATGCCTTAATCACATTTGCATATTCTCATTCACTCACATTTACATATCATCGGACCGTAGTTCGGCATTCAACATTAGAATTGAATATCACTTTTTCATTTATATGCATGATCACACTTTCTTTCGGAACTAAGTTCAGTATTTAACAACCAAGTCATGTATCACATATTTAATCCAATTCAGAAACAAGGAGCACTTCAACATTTCATTCGTACATCACATTCATCAGACCTTCTGTCTGGAAACCAACACAATCAATCACATTCATAATATCATCCAATAGTCAATTAATACAAAATTCAAACAAAACAAACAATGAAGTGAGACCATCTCAGTGTACTCACAGTATACTCCAGATTAGCATTTGCCTCCAAATTTTGGAAACATCTGAATACAGACATTAACCTGCACATCAAAATTATGCATACAAACAATGCACACACATTAATAATTGCACAATTATAAGTATTCCTTTATTCACAATTGTGTATATGGAATATATATAATGCATGCTCGATGACAATCCCAGGTATATTGTCAAATTCTCATTCACTTTTGATACCTACTATTTATCTCCTTTGAATCACAACTACATTTATATGAACATCTTCATTCCCATTATACTCATGCCTTTGGTATTTTGATATCAAAAGTTCATTCACTAATGTTATTATAACTTTATATGATCTTACAAGATCTAAATTCTTATTTCTTCTTATAATATCTCCAAAATTCCAGACCTTCAGGTCAATTTTTGTATGATCATTTTGACAAGAAAAATGAAGTAATTTGATAACACTTTCTTCTATAGAATTGTTCTACTATCTCTTAAGTTTCTAATGACACCAAGATCATTTAATTTGGCTCATAAAACTAAAAGTTATTCTCCCAATAGTGTCAGACTATTCTTATTCTGAAACAGTACATCATATTCAATTTTCATCTAGATATTGAAAGTCTTAGAGTCTGAATTACAATTATACGTCTTCATATGATTTGTAGCCATATGTCTCTAGTTTAGTCTAAATAAAATATCATCTCATTTAGATAACTACATAGTAATTTATGCCTAAAATACTGAAGCATGTTCAGTGAAAATACTCCAGTTATCATTTTCGAGAACTCCACATTAATTCCGTCACAAATTCATCAATCAATCTCTCAAAAATGATTTCATATGATTATATTTTTTTAAATATGAAGATAAATGTGTTATGAGTCCAATGGTTCAAGTCCCATGTCATTTGGAGGTCGGAAGAAGAAATTATAGCCAAAAGAGTGAAGGATGTTCACATCAGTCCACTTTCACTGCACCTTCCTTATGCACGATCGTGCAATTCCAATTGCTTCTCCATTGTCACCCCTGTGCTTGTGCACAATGGTGAGATCCCTTGTGACCCTTAGGAGTCACGATCGTGCACACCCCTTTTCTTTTAACTTCTTCCAGCTCTTCCCAAAGGTAGACATTCGAGAAAATTTTACATAGGTTTTTTGACAATAAAAATGAAGGATTTAGGCCAAACATCCTTCTAAAAAATTGCTCCTTGATGTCTTAAATTTCAAAAGAAACCAATTTCATGTAATTTGGTTCTACATGCTGCAAGTTATGCTAAAAACACTACAGACTGTTCCAAACCACCATAGAATCTAAAAACTCGAATTTGAGCTAACTTTTGAAACTCTTAGAGATAGAATTCAATTTCTATTCCTTCATGAAAAATATAGCACTATGTCTTTAGTTTAATATGAACTTAAAATCATCCCATTTGGATAGCTATAGACTAAGATATGGCAAAAATACAGATGCATGTTCAGTGAAAACACTGCATCTGTACATTTTCTAACACTCTTCATCATCATTTCATCTTAGTTCCTCTCTCTCTACTGTAAATCTTCAAATTCTCATATTTTCATCCAATGCTTATTCTTTTATTTTTATTTATTCTTTAACTTCATTTAACTCCTTTTTTTTCAGTTCAAAATCAATCAACTATAAGTTCATAAAATAATAACTATCAAAACCGAAACTTCAAGCTCTCTCTCTCTATTGTGTTTTCATTTTCCAAAACATTTCATTTCATCAAAAACTTATCGTTTCGTCAACTCTATTTCATGACCTCATCAACATCCTCATATGAAATCATTAAACTCATTTTAGAACATGTAAAACCATCTCTAAAAATACTTCACAATTACATGTATGAACAGTACGTCAACTTTTACCTAGAATAGAGTACATGCATTTCTTCATCATCTTACGTAAACTTCCACATATTCAAACCAGAATAGATTATCTACATATATATCCATCCACAAACATTTTACAACTCCTCTCAGGTATAAAAATCAAAAATCAATTCAAGAAAACTTGTCGAATATTCACCAGTTATCAACCTTCAAAGTTGTGATTGTGCATGTCCTTGAACCTCCAAAGTCGCCATCGTGCATGTGCACAATCGCGACATTCACTTAAAAATTCAATTTTAACCCTATGACTCTCATTTTTTTAAACTTCCAAAGTCACCGTCGTGCATGCACTTCCAATATTCATTCAAAAGTCAAGCACGACGGTGCAATTCTTCTTCACCAAAACTTAACTTCTAAATTCCATAACTTTTGATCCCGAACTCTAAAAATTGCAAATTTTATATCAATGGAAATATAAAGAAAGATCTACAACTTCCATGAAGACAATTTTATCAAAATCCATCTAGATCAGTACACTTTATTCATGGAAGTTTCATATCAAATTTAACGCCCTTAACTATTCATTCCCGGTAACTTCTCAGATGACTTCTATTCACTAAAATCCAACACTTCAATTTTTATTTCTAGTCCTTCTATTCCATTTCATCTAACTCATTCACTATAACCACAATTCTCAACATATCCCATTACAATTCAATATACCCAGAATGTCAATGAGTGCATGTACAATTATTTTCATGTGTGCAAAAATTCAAATTTGCATGCATGTATGTTGACATTATGCTGAGCATGGAATGCAATTTTTTTTAACTCTCACATTGTTATTATCTCCATTATTGAAATCTAAATTCTAACCCTTAATATGGAGACGGGATGTTACAGACCAGACGTTTCTCTTAAAGAGATCTTGAGAACTTGTCTCCAGTATAACAAGAACATTAAGGGAATGGTTCCAAAGCTCTACTAGTAATACAACTACCAAAGGCCAATTCCTTGTTAGGAATGATTCACAAAGAATTCATTGGAGATTTCTAGCTTATTGATCAATAAAAACAAACATGAGTAATTTGAAATGAAGTGTTGCTCTATGAACATGAATGATTTATAGAAGCACTTCCAAAGAAAGTCTAAAAAATACTATATGATTAATGACTTCAATGACTTTAATCTTCGATACGTATCCATTACCTCCCTTCCTGATGAGTTACAACCAAAATTACAAAGAACAATTAATTCTCTTCACAAAGACATGTCTAAAATCTCTTTTGGAGAAATCTACAAACTAGCTTTGGTGATGCTAGAAAAATTGTGTGAACATATAACTCTTTCAAAGCTATGCTAAAAGGTGGACCTTAACTCAAACAAGCTTACAAAAGGCCTTACTTAAAGATCAAATACAAAGACAGGAAAATGTAAATTCAACATAAAGAAAGAGAAACATTTCAGAAGAAAGACATTCCGAGTTTACCCTTTCGATAGAAAGAAGAAAAAGAGAATAAGATTCTTCAAACGAAGTGCTTCTAAAACTAGAAAGTCAGACAAATGTTACTTTTGTGGACAACCAAGTCATTATGCAAAAATATGCCCTAAAAAGACAAAAAAGGGTATTAAGATCTTGCATTCCATTGACACTATGATGCCTATAAGAGATGATGAGGACATTGAGTCTCTTTTTGAAGAACAATCCAGTAAAGATGAAAAGACATTATTTGCACTACTTGCTTATGAATCTACTGATGATGAAGCCTCTTCTCTTGATGAAGAAGATGAAGAACCAATGTACATAATGAGGAAGTCTTATTTGAAACTAGAGCCAAGGAAGTCAATAGTAACATAACCATACGTCAAACTTCAGTTACTTCTAGAGAAGTATGATAGACCAATCACAACTATTGGTTATATAGGTGCAGGCTCTTGTTAAAGTAATATGAAACCACATATTCTTTCTATAGAAAAATGGCAACTTGATGAAGAATACTTTACTGTAGCTAATGGAAAATCATTCAAGATAGACCCTATCATGAAAAAAAGGATTAGGGTGAAATTGTTCCCAAGTTGTCTAGTTTGGACAAAAAAATATTAGGAAGTAATCTTCGTGGTCCTAACATACTTATTGGGATGGATGTTTATTTTCGAGCAGAGAAGTTACAAATTTTGCCAAAAATGAATTCGTTATAAATAAGATTTTCGTATGTACACTAAAGACTGCAACATCTTTGAGCTACAACATCTTCTTACTAGGTATGAAGATATAAAGGATCAACTCTTACAATGCTCCCCAAAAATTCATTATCAATTTAATCATACACATAGCAAAATTCATAATTTTGTGTTCAATTGCCATTTAAAAGGAATAAAGATATTAATTCAAAAAAGGCAACTTATTCGAAAATGAATCCAAAGGACTTGAAGATGGGACAAAAGAGTGTGCTACACTTTTGAAACAAAGACCAATAGAACGAACAAAATCAGATTGGGCATGTCAAGCCTTTTATGTGAAAAAAAGAGCAAAAAAACAAAGGAATGAAGAGGATAGTTGTTAATTACAAAACTCTGGATAATTTTCTTCAAGATGGCAAGTTTCCTTTGCCCAAAATAAATACGTAAGTGTTATTTCTGAAGGAGGTAAAAATATTCTCAAAGTTTAATTTAAAAGTGAAATTTTGGTAATTGGATATTGACCCAAAGGATCGGCATAAGACAACATTTTGCATTCCTAATACCCAGTTCCAGTGGACAGTAATGTTTTTCGGGCTAAAAGTCACCCTATTACTTTTTCAAAGAGCCATGATAAGGACTTATGACTACATTCTATTGAGTTCTTTAATTTACATCGATGGTATCTTGCTTTATTCTCAGATCCAACAAGAGCATAAAACTCTATTAAAACAAATTTTGGAGCTTATAAAGAAGTATTAGATCATGCTCTTAGCCTGTAAAAGCCAAATTGGATCAGCCCATGTAGAATTTATGGGAATGAAATTTCATGATGGTTTCCACCAACCTGACCTATATATAACTGATGACTTAATAAGGGGGCACCAAATCTTAGTCTAAATAATGAGAGTTAGAATACATTTTCAAGATTAGCATTTATATTTTAATGATTATAAAAAAGAAACAAAAGATTCATTATAAAAAAAGAGTGGTAATAAGACAAATAACATTTCTTCCACTATTAAAGATAATATATTATAATAAAAATCATTAGTTTTTTATTCATTAATAAGTGTAAATAGGTTAATAAATTTATATAACTTAGGTACTAAATAGAGGAGTATTCGAAGTATTATTATTTAATTAGTGATACACCCTATCATGTATATGAGATAAATTTGATTTATTTAACCTAATTCAATTTATTTATTCATGTTTGGTGAAATCAAACTCTTAGGTCGCTTCTAAAGTTGTTATTATAGAACTTATTTAAAAGTCTTAAAACATACTTAACGAATAGGATCAACAAACTTAAGTCTCTTTCTCAAAAAAAAAAAACAAACTTAAGTCTCATTCAAACAAAGAAATTGTGTCACTAATCAAGCTTCCTAGTTGATATAAATTTAAATAATTAGAATCCACCTTTACTTGTTAGAAGATTGCTTACAAAAACAAGATACCTCAAAATAAGAACGTAAGAGTGATATTATCACAAATTCATTTTGATTTTTTAATATTAATACCAATTATTTTTATTGACCTGAACGTCAAAGCATCTTTGTCAAGAAAAACTCTAAATACTTAATCTGTGGACCTACAGATCAATTTCAATTTAGATTAACTATTATAAAAGAAAAATTGAAAAATGAAACCCTTTATATAAGATACAATATATGTGTAGGAGGAATTTGAATCATCTTTAGTGGTTGGTTTTCTCATTAGTTAAAAACCCTAAAACACAGTCATAGAGACAGAACTTGTACACTATTGTTGTCGTCACTTCTACTTTCCCTGATAATTTCTAACCATGGGCTTGACTGCTTCTTTCATAAATGAAATCACCAGCAATTATGCCATCCACTTTGCGCAGAGAATATCCAGCCCCACTCCTTAAGCAAAGAACACAGGGCAGCATGATCAGAAAGGTTATTCCTTTTTCTTTAAGAAAAAATTTTGTACACGGGGAGCAATCCCAATCAACTTTAATAAGGGTAAGTGACAAAATGAATCAACTCCTTTTTTAAAAGAAGGCTTTCAAGTTGCATGGAAAAGAACCTTGTTCACTTTATTCTTAGCTGGATTAACATAAATTCCACTCTAACAAAGTCTTTGCACTTTCGGCTAATTTGATGCCTCTCTTGTTTTAAAGCTATATTCCGATTCTTCTCTTTTGCCATTGTTTCACGGAAAAATACAACCCATTACTGCAGACGGTGAAGCTTTCACAGAACTACTGTCAGTCCCTTAATCATCCATCTCATTCATTCTTTCTTTTCTTTGTTTTCTCTCTCTCTTTTCTGAAAGTTTAGCAGAGAAGCTTGAAGCATCTTAACGTAGAAGAAAATAGTACATAGTACATAATCAGCAATGTTGGTAGGATAAGATACTGCAGTTCATTGTTTTCAGGGCTCGTTTTCTGACAGACTAATACAATTATTTGGTTGGTAATTTGATCTGATGAGTGGATAATTTGGCTTTTGCTATGGTAGAACAATACACACTTTTGATGTTTAAGGGGATTAAAAAGCACTATAATTTATAGATAGATCAGCCATTTATTACCTCAAATATAGCCCTGATTTAGTCACGAGAGTTCTCCTTCTTGTATGTCAACCCAAAGCCAAAGGGAAATAAAGGATCATATGAATTATCTCCATGATTAATTGGAAGCTGCTTCACCTCTCTAAACCATGTCACCGGCAGTAGCCCCTCAAAATCATGATCTCCAAAGATAACATCTGTAATTCCCTCTACTTCAGTTCCAGGCAACCAAGCAGCAACAAAAGCTTCTATCTTCTCCAAAAGTCTTGCCTCCAAAACTAAAGGTCTTCCTGATATCATAATTGCCAGTGTGGGTATCCTATCAGCAACTGAGCATATTAAATCAGTTCCATTGAAGGGTATCAGAAGATCTGGATTATCGCCTGTGGATTCAGCATAGGGTTCTTCACCAACAGCTACTATAGCAAAAGAAAAATCTCGTCTTGCTAAGGTTTCCGCAGATGGATATTTCTCATAAATCACTTCTGTTTTCTCCCCCACTGCTTTTTGAACGGCCTCCAAAATGGTTGTCCCTAAACAGAAATTATGGCGCAAGTGTAAGCCACAATTTGTACAGACTAGACTGGAATTGAACCAAGGATTGAAGGGGATAATTGTTGAAGGGAAGGAGATACGATTTAGCTATGTAACTGTAAAATTAACTTACATACATTAACATATACGTACACATGCGTAGGGAAGTCTTATGCATTTTGGAATGAAGAAAAGACAAGTTTGTGCGCTCATGTACAAAAACAAGTGGATAACAGAGTGACACTTGATGGATAGGTTGACGTGAACATGATCTCATGAGGAGTGAAAAGTTTCAAATGCCAATAATGTGTAACTTAGATGTGTGTAGTTGGCCATTATAACACATACCAATGGTTATTCTGCCACCGAGTCCAACCCAAGTTATGGTCCATCCTCCACACTGATATCCCAAATCATCTGCGTGTGATCCAGCAACCAGAATTTTCTTAGCCTTCTTATCTAATGGCAGAAAGGGTTTACTTGGATCCTTCCCATTTTTTAACAGCACCAAGGACTTGCGAACTGCTTCCCTTGCTAATTCTCTATGTGCCTGTTTAAATTGTCAAACAACTTCTATTATGGACATTTGTCGTCATCATAAAAAGAATACATAATTGCTTAAAGCCCCTTGTTATTATTCCACAAGCAACTTATTTTCAGGGACTCCTGGAATTATGTTACCAGGAATGGTGTATATATTCACATAACACTAAACATGTTGCAAATAGAGAAACTAGTTCATCCTAAAGAATGGACGAGCTAATGCAAAACACGTGCTATAATTTCTTTAACACTTACTTTGCAACCAACTAAGTCCAGCAAAGATCTATCAGAAAAGGGATGTTCGAAAAGACCAGCAACAAACTTCACTCTCAGTATTCGCTCAACAGCATCATTTACTCTGGATATTGGTATCTCCCCTGATTCTGCCAAAAATAGAAGGTCTTCCAAAAAATCTTTATATTTACGACCCACCATCACCTGCATAATTTCAGTCAGAAGTCACAGCCTGAAATAAAACATAACCTGACAAGTTAAAGAGTGAAAGTTCTACCATGTCAATGCCTGCATTAACTGCAGAGGAAACACACTGGCGATAGTTTGAGCCTTGTGGCTGGCTATGCCGCCCTAGTCCTTCCCAATCGGTTATTACAAAGCCCTGCAACATAATAACACCTCAACAAAGGCTCAAATGTGCATAAATCAATAATACTATTAATAATCAGAGTTTATAAAATATTCTGTGTTTCAGAATAGATCCCTTCCACTATCCAAAAAGAAAGAGAAGATTATAGAATGAGTAATAATAAGAAATAAAAATATCAAACCACTAAGAATTATTAGGACTAGTGGTCAGGAAGATAATTTGGAGATTAAGAAGATTTGAAATAAGCAACCAAAGATGACATTATCTTTGGCAGTATCAGGAATTTCAGGATACTAAAGAGGAAAGGATGTATTTACCTTGAAACCCAACTTATTTTTAAGAACTTCCGTCAGGAGATAGCTGTGACCATGCAGTCGATCTCCATTCCAACTAGAATAAGATGCCATAACGGTGGAAACACCAAGGGCAATACAATCTAGATAAGGTGCCATGTGGATCCTTTCTAGATCTTCATATGACAACTGAGTGTTCCCCTCATTTTTACCTTTGTCTGTACCCCCGTCTCCAACAAAATGTTTAGCACAGGCAATAACCTTGTTTCTGTAATGAAATAATAATAACTTCAGGATATGAACATAAGGACAGCAAAAATACACCTGATAACTTAGGATACAATTAAATGCTCAACATAGAACTGAACGCAAAAGGGCAATAAAGGTGCATGGAAGAGCATGAAAACTTAGGGCAGAAACTGGAATGAAAATTGGAAATGTCTGCAGAATCAAAAGTACAAAAACGTCAGATTTCCAACTACCAACATTGGGTTAAAGGCAGACAAAGGTCTGGTTTTTCATTTTCTCCCAATATTTGGGCTTTCATTAATGAACTTTTTTGGAGTCATTATGAGAAACAAATTCTTATTCAAAGTATTGGAATCATTAAATACAAAACATTGGCATTGCAACAGAAAAGCTAAGAATGTGTAATTTTAACCTAACCTTCCTCCTACGAATGGATAACCATGGGAATGTCCTTCAGGTGGCTGTCCCTGCAACCCTATGACACTGGAGGTCATCTTTCTCACTATGCTGGTGTCCTCACTGAAACTCTCATAACATCTTCCCCACCGAGGATCTTTACATATCTGTAATTGATGAAAGCAAATTGCACAACCAGATATTAGATTTATATTTATACCAACGGGTTCCAGTATTAAAAAAAAATCAAAATCAGAAAAAAAACTTTAAAATAGTGTTCAGTTAGATCTGTAACAACTTACTGCAACACAGGGAGCAAAAGTATAATGAATGCCACTTGCTCTAACTTCAAGAGCTGTTGCAACACTTATTCTTCTTGTCAAATCTACATCTCTATATCACATTTGACTTTGAGGATTAGAGCTAGTAGCAACAGCTAAAAATGACACCATTTATGATATAATGGTCAAAACTCTGGAAAAGGAAAGGGCATTAGCAAACTCACCGTGAAGCTCCAAGGCCAACATTGTGAGGAAATATGGTAGCACCATAGACATTATTGTTTCCATGAACAGCATCAGCCCCGTATATGATTGGTATGCCAAGTCGTGACTGGAGTGCTATTTTCTGGAACGCATCCACCATATCTGCCCAATCTGAGGACAAGGCGTTTTCGAAAGGTGAACTACCCCCAACACTGAGCACACTCCCTGTAAACCAACCCCAAAAGAAACGCTTAGAAGATCAAAAGTTCCACATGTTGTATAACAGCCAAAACCATACAAAAATTAGATAACTATTTTAGTTACTAAATCAGACAAGAAACCATGGTCATAGTTTATCTAAAAAGAAAAGAAAGGAAGAAACCATGGTCATAAGATACGTTGGTCATTCTCGCAAAATTAGAACACATTTCATTACGATCCACAAGTGCCAATTGACGTACTTTTCATGTTGAATCATAAGAGAACATGAATTTGCGTGTAAGAGAGCTTAAGACGGGTACCAACGGCAACGTCCCTAAGGTAGTAGGGAGAAGCGACATGGCGATCAATTTGAGCCATCTGGGCAACCTTCTCTTTCAAAGTCATTCTTGAAAGAAGATCTTTAACACGATCTTCTATGGGGGCTTTGTGATCTTTGTAAACGAAAGACTCCATCTGTTTGCTTCCTATGCTTTGCTCTGTTCTGCTCCAACAAGAAACTGAGTTAAAAAAAATTCTTGCTTTCCAACTTTCTAGTGATATTTCTTAGGAGATGCAGCTGACGTGTCCTGCTTTGCTCAGCCACAAATGATTTTTGTCCTAACTAGGAAATGATTGGAGTTTGACCATGGTTTTAAAACCCGGATCGGACCGGCCGGTCCGACCGGTCTGACCGGTGACCGGTCGGTGGTCCGGTCCGGGTGATACTTTAAAACCGGTTGCAAATTAAACCAGTCTG
>JAOTIZ010000008.1:25648792-25659405 GCA_027123425.1 Erythroxylum panamense | reverse complement strand
TAAAACACCCACAACACATACATACTCAAAAGCACCTATGTCATTCATTTTATAATTTCTATTTTCCAAGAAAATTTCAGGGTCCAACAATAGCGAAGGGGAGGGTGTGGAATTCCTTTTTATTGGTTTTTTTCTTACTTTGAGTACAATTAGTTTTGATCATATGAGAAATACGCTTGCAGATTTATGGCACCCGATTGGAGGTGTGGCTATTTCAAAGGTGAAAAATAAGAGGTATAAGTTCTGATTTTTTAATGAAGTGGATGTTTAGTAGTTATAGATGGAGTTCCATGAGCATTTAATCACCATTTACTAGTCTTTCACAGACTTTTGCAGGGTGAAACCCCACAATCAGTTCTAATATATTTTGTGTATTTTTGGGTCCAAATACATAAACTTCCTGCGAGATTCATGATTGAAAAAGTGGCTAAACAATTTGGAGACTTTATAGGCTGTTTTGTGGATTATGATACGAGGTTTCTAGGGGAGGTGAGAAACAATATATGAGGATCTGGGTGAGAATGGATATTCGCAACCCTCTAAAGAGAAAGAAGAAAATCGTACTATTGAATTCTTCATTTGTCTATGCAGAATTTAGGTATGAAAGAATGTCGTTATTTTGTTATCTTTGTGGAAGATTGGGACACTCAGATAGCTCTTGTCAATCTGAGTAAAGAAGAAATTATATCAAATCAAGCTTAAGTGGGGGGGCTGAGCTTTGTGTTCAACCTCATCGGAGTGGAATGGTGACAAGCAGTTGGTTGCACATGGACAGGGATGAGAGGATGGATTCTGTTTTGGTAGCAATCAGGGGTAGCAGGAATCAAGGGATTGGTTTTTCAAATTTGAATGTTACCAATTTGAATACCTTAAATTGTGGTATGAATGAGGTGGTTACTAAGAATGACGTGGATAGGAATGTTTACGTAGAGTCTGATAGTATTGTGGGCCATAGAGAGGAGGATGACCTAATTACATTTGAGGAAGGAGAAAAGAGGCCAAGATCATACCCAAAATCAGTTTCATTTGTTTTTGGTAATAGAGTTTCACGTGAAACATCTAACCTGTAGAATGCGTCTTAAGTTCATTTTTTATCAACAGGACCTACTCAGCAAGCCAGTCGATCTTTATGAAACTTTTAACATGGAACTGTCAAGGGCTTGGCAACCCTTGCATAGTTAGAGCTCTTAATGACTTAATTAGGAGATATAGGCCGGATATTGTTATTTTGCAAGAAACTTTTGATTCATGGTGTTCATTTAAATGAGATTAAAGTTTTAGTTGGTATGGCTAGTTGTTTCGCTGTGTACATATTAGGGAAAGGAGGGGGGTTTAGCTCTTTTTTGGAGGGATAAGTTGGATTTGTAGGTTAAGTCTTTTTTGCAACATTTTATTGATTCAGTTGTCAAAGAGGAGGGAACGGAGGAGTGGAGATTGATCGATTTTTATAGGTTTTTAGAGAGGGGTCGTAGGAGGGAGTCTTAGGAGTTACTTAGGGGCTTAAATGAGGGGAATGTTTTAACTAGGATTTGCTTAGAAGACTTTAACGAGCTTTTATCTACAGATGAGAAGACAAGAGGGGAAGCTCATCTAAGGTATCTTATGAATGGTTTTCGTCAAGCTCTTTTAGATTGTAATTTGAGTGATATTCCCATTGAAGGCTATTAGTTTTCATGGGAGAAGGGAGAGGGATAATCATTGGGTTAGAGAAAGGCTTGACAAAGGTGTGGCAAATGAAGATTGGCTTCATCGAATTCCTTCTTGCAAATCTAAAATTATGCGTGCACCGGTTTTTGATCACTCTCTTATTATTGTTATTCTTAAGGAAAACTTTGAACGGTTGAGAAATAAAAGATTTACGTTCGAAAACCTTTTGGCTGATGGAGAACGATATTAAGGATATGGTTAAAAGAGGATGGGGCCCAAGTGGTTTGGGTTGTATTATGAAGAGGAAGCAAAATTGTGTTAGGGAGCTATCAGTTCAAGGAAATAACGTTAATAGGGAGCTACAAAATAGGAAAAAAAAATTAATCAATTTGTTGAACCTTTATCGTGAAACACCAAATTCTTTTAACTTTGGGAATGGTGATGGTGAGAGGGAATTTCTTCGGTCGAGGGAAGAGCTAAATATGGTGTTGGAAAAGGAAGAGGCTAGGTGGCATCAAAGGGCCAAGCAGTTTTGGATGGTGAATGGTGATCGTAAATCTAAGTTTTTCCATTACCATTTAAATACTAGACAGAAGAGAAATTTAATTACTGAGCTAGAATATGAAAATGGTAACAGGGTTATTGAAAAAGGAGAGATGTAGACTCTGGTTTTGAATTACTTTTCAAAGGCATATAGAGAAGATACTGCTTTTTATTATCCAGTGATTAGCAAGGTGAGAGTGAGTGAGTAGGGAGGATAATGAAGCTCTTTTAGCTCCTTTTACTATAGAAGAATTTAAGAGTGCAGTTTTTTCAAATGCATCCGGATAAGTCACTAGGTCCTGATGGTCTAAACCTATATTTTTTGTTTAAGTTCTGGCATATTATTGGCGATGATGTTGTTTAGAGTTGTACAGAATGGCTCTACCAAGGTACTTTCCCTGATACTTTGATAATAGATGGGTGAATTTAATGATGTCGTGTGTTACTCATGTGAGCTATTCTGTTCTTTTTAATGGTTCAAAAATTGGTCCTATTAAGTCCGGAAGAGGGTTGAGATAGGGGGACCTTTATCACCTTATCTTTTTATTATTTATGCGGAGGGTTTATCGATATTATTGAGTGAAGCTGAGAGAAGAGGTGTAATTCATGGTTTTCGGGCCAATGTTCATAGACCTAGAGTGTCTCACGTTTTATTTACTAATGATTCCATTTTTTCTTTAAAGCCACGGCATGGGAAAGTGATAATTTGAAGAATATTTTGAATGTGTATGAGAAAGCATCTAGTCAATCTGTGATTTTTCAGAAATCTGGCATTTTCTTTAGTCCTAATGTGGTTGAGGAAGTGCGGGATAATATTTGTGAGATTTTTGGGGTGCTCTCATCTTTTAACCAGGGTTGATATTTAGGGCTTCCTTCGATGATAGGGAGGAGTTAAAAGGATATTTTTGGTTTCTTGAAAGATAGATTTGGAGGAGGATTAGTGATTAGAGGAATCTATTTTTATCAAGAGTAGGAAAGGAGGTGTTGTTAAAAACGGTTGCTCAAGCGTTACCTACTTATTGCATGTCAGTGTTCTTGCTCCCTATGTCTTTATATGATGAGCTCTAAAAAATGATGAATTCATTTTGGTGAGGTATGAAGAGTGATGGGGGGAAAAACATACGTTGGTTATCTTAGGATAAGATGTGTGGTGCAAAGAGTCATAGAGGTATGGGATTTAGAGATTTAAACTATTTCAATATTGCTATACTAGGCAAACAAGGGTGGACATTGCAATCAAGACCCAACACTCTTTTAATTAAAATTTTCAAGGCAAAATATTTTCTGAGAGGGGAGTTTCTTTCAACTCATGAGGGGTCTAACCCGAGTTTCACTTGGAAGAGTGTGATGAAGTCTAGAGAGCTATTGAAAAATGGTTTGAGATGGAGAGTGGGTATCGAGGATAAAATTAAAATTTGGGAGGATCCTTAGGTTCCTAGTCTTAATGAATTCATGGTGAGGAGTGGTGGGGGCGATAGAGGTAATTTGGTGTTGGTGAAAGAGCTGATGATGATAGATAAGATGGAATGGGATGTGAACAAAATTATTGAAAATTTTAATGTGGAAGAGGTTAGAGCTATTCTTAGTATTCCTTTGGGTGTGGGGAGTAGAGAGGATAAACTAATATGGCACTATGACAACAAGGGTTTATATTCAGTTAAATTGGGTTATCACAGGGGTTATAATATATAGAGAGGTAGTGATCATTTGGTGGATGGGGATTATTGGAAGAGAATTTGAAATCTTAATATCCCTCCTAAATATAAGGAATTTTTTTGGAGGTTAATGAGGGATATTATTCCTACGAAGTCTAAGCTTAGGAGAAGAGGAGTTAATCTGGATATAACTTGTGTGCATTTTAGGGAGGTGGAAGATGTTGACCACATGTTTTTAAGGTGTTATTATGCTGGTGAAGTTTGGGACAACTGGGGAAAATTGAGAAACTTTGGTTTCAATTATTTTTTTGATTGGGTGGTTCATGCGATTAATAGATAAGATAAAAAGAATGTTGAGTTTTTTTGTTCTATTTTATGGGGTATTTGGCACTCAAGAAATGAATTATTATGGAATAATTCTCTCATTCTAGCTTGTGTTCTTGTCAAAATGCTACTAATTATGTTAAAGAGTGGCAAAGAGCAAATGCTTTGTGTAAAGCCTCGCACATGATCAACGCAGGGGCTGATTTGGTGACACAAAATAATTCAAGCAGTGGTGAGGTTGTTATGGGGTGACAGTGGTTTTGCCATGTTGATGATGCTATCTTTGATAGAATGGGACAAGTGGGTTTTAGGTCTATTTTTAAGGAAAGTAATGGAACTTTTGTGAAGGCAATTTCCAGTTTCATTCCAGGCTGGTTGGAGGTGAAGTGTGCGGAGGCAGTGGCTTTGAGATTAGCTATTTTATGGGCTGAAAATAATTTGTCATCACAAGGCACCGTTTTGATAGATGCACAATTGGTTTTCTTGGCTTTAAATTTAAAGGAGGTTGATTTTTCTGAGTTTGATTCTATTATTCAAGATTATGCATCCATTTAAAGTGTCGTCGAGATATTTTTTTTCGTTGGATCAAGAGACAAGCGAATTTGGACTCGTCTTTCAAATTCTTTTACTAGTTTCTGTATTTAGGACTCATTCCCAGACTTTACTACTTCTTCTTAATATAGTGAAGTTTTTTCTTGCAAAAAAATTTAATACTTAATATGCGGCACTGTTAGATCAAAGACAATAATAAAAAAAACATAATCAACGTATTCCTAATCTCTTGGAGAAAATAGCTTTAGTGTGTTATCGATATACCAGAGCATACTTAATGTTAATTCACACAGTCCGATATATAGTGCATAAATTATAACAACCACGTAAGACCAATACATAATAATGAAATTTTTAGTGAAAGGGATGACCGCTATACTTTATAGTGGTTTAATCTACTTTTAAATTCCAATCTCTATTTGAAATTTTGATTCTAATCGAGTCTTTTTTAAGGGGTGAAAAGAAAATTCTTAAAATTTTCTTCTTTAAATAAAAATAAATTGTACAAGTTTCAAATATTTTAAATTATATCTACATCAATCTTAAGTTTCACAACTTTCAAAATTCATCTTATGATAGACATAATGCTTTTATTAGGCCAAACTTTCTCTTGCTAGAATATAAAAACATAATTGCAACTCGAAGTTTTAATCCTTTGTAGCACTTGATTATATTTTTTATTCTTATTTCTCTTTATATTTTTTATTCTTATCTATCTTTAAAATTTTTGGGTTCTTAAATGTGATCTAATATTTCTGATCATTGCTAGAATCATTACGTACCATATAAAGCCAAATATGATATCAAGTTGGTAACCTCAAATTCAAAACCTTAATTTAGTTAATCGCTTATTTTTCATCCATCCTCATTCACTATGTGTCTTCGAGTTTTTTTGTTTATGCAACTAAATAGAATGTGCCTTAACTTAGCATTTTTTTTGTCCATGATACTCATTTGATGCTCCATTGTTTTAGTACCTTTTTAACTTATTTAGAAATGTGTGAATACTTGTTAAAATCTTAGAAGCATTATATCAACTTAGATAAGCCTTCTAAGGAAATTATATCACATCTTGAGCTCCAATTATTGTAAATTCATTCAAAGGTTTAAGCATATTCCTCTACTTAAATGAATATGTCCATGTTTCATCATGCCTTTACTTGCAATTTTGGTACTTGTCACACTCAACCAAATTTCATTTGTAGTTTAATGTTTTATAAACCTCAACATATGTAATTCATTTATTAGGTTTTTAAAATATGTTTAAAAATTTAAAGACATAATTTACTTACACTTCTGTGTTCCAATTAAATGACAATGTTAATGATTCATAATATTTTAATACTATTTATTAGTATTAAATAAATTTTATTTTTTTTGAAATTCATATTTTTATACACTTTATTAGCATGTTTATATTGCTATTATCATTTGTTAATACTTTTGAAATAAAAATGAGAATAAACACAAAATATATCAAATTATTAAAATTTCAACATACAATGAAAATTAGAACCTAAATTTTATGTATTAAACAAATTAAAATTTTCTCAACATAATTAAAATAAAAAATCTTTAGTTATTTTTATTATTAATAAATATAACCTTTTTCAAGTGTTATTATGGATAAAGGATGAGGAAATGTATAATTTAACATACATTTATTTTTATTTTTAAAAATTATTATTTGGATTTCTATTTACTTATATCATTTTTAATATAAAGATAAATTAAAAATAGACACAATTATTTCTAGTGTATGTAAATTCTAATCACAGTATTTTCTTGTTTTAAATATTTCTTATTTTGGATTCAAATCTTATCACATTCAATTTATGTTAGAATAGTTTAATAATTTAGAAATCAAATTTAGTAAGATTTGGGATTAAATTAAAATTAAAATTTTGAAGTTTATAGTAAAAATTTAGAATTAGGAAAATATTGAGACCAAGGAAACAAAAATTTTGTAGAAGGGAGTAAAGTTGCGAATACCGCATCGAAATTGGTATCGAATTGAGATCTGATATGGTACGATACTGTTCGGGCACCAATTAATATCGAGTACTATTTTGGATAATTTTTTAAATTTATGAAATAGTCCTTAAAATTTTTAAAATTTGCAAAATAATCCATTAGTATATCGTATAGTTGTACTGTATACTTTACATATTTACTGTTTACATCGACCTTGCTTCCAAAAATCATAATAATAAATAATAATCACAATTAATATGAAATAACATTAATTTATAAATATTTCACATATAAATAATAGCCACAATTAATATAAAAAAGACAATTATCATCATACAAATATGAAATTAATAATAATACAAAGTTTTTAAAATATTACAATAATACAATTTCATCATTTTAATAAATAATAATTAAATCAAAACATCCAATAAAAATAATAAATATCCTTAAACAATTTACAAAAAGAGTTCATGACGAAGAAACAATCAAGTAGAAGTTAAACTTGAAACAAAAACATTTACAGTTATATTATTTAACATAAACATCAAATATAAGTAAAATTAAAAGAAGAAGAAAAACAAAAACCTGGAACAAAATTCAATTGTGAACGAGAGGATACCGTCTATAACTGCACTGACTCCAGTTGTCATTTGGTACAAAATCCTCATCATTGAGAGGAGTTTCATCATCATTATCATTCAAATTTAATGCACCAAATGACATGTCAATGCTTCCTATCCAAGATTATCTTCCAAATCATTGACATCTACCAAATTTGGTTCTTCAGATACTCAATCCTCTAAAATATCAATATTATCAATAGAAATTGAATCAGTTGAACTACTTGTGTTATTAAGACTCATAGTAAACAGTTAAATTTAATTATTAGAAAATTATAAAAAAACTATATCGAAATTAGTAATGATAATAATAATAATAGCATACCTTTCCTGAAACTTTAAATTGTAACGAATAAAAACCAAGTCATTCAACCTTTTTTAGTGGATAAATTCAAATGTGCTCTAGTTTTGTTCACAGCCTGTTGCACTCACACATTGACTTAAAATTTGAATTGCAAACTTTTTCAATTCTAGAACACCATTTCTGAATTGATCACACCAAGAAACAATAAGTCATAAGATAACAAAAGTAGTGTTATAAACAAAATAAAGTGATAAATTAATTTTCAACAAATAAGAAAAAGGAAATAACTAATACCTGCAGAAAGTTTTCTTCTTTGTCGAATAACAATCGACATTCTAAAATCCTCATAAGACAACTTGTAAAGCTCTATTTGTGAGCTTAAAAGATCTTGCATCGCATAAATGCTAACAATTGTTGTAATAGTTAAAAGCATTCCTCTATTAACTTCAGCTTGCTTAGTAAGATCTATTCTAAAATAGACACTAGGATTCAAAAGGCCCCAGCTGCAATCAATGAAGAAGAAAGTTGTCTTTCCCTTCTCTCTTCAATGATTGAAAGATATGGTGTGTATAAAGAAGGCCTATGTTTCAGATTGGCCTTGATTGCTTACGTTGCTCTCTCCATGGTATCAAAAATATAACCCATTGTTGGCTTTTCTTCATTATTAATCAAGCGAAGTACCCTCACTAAAGGCTCACAAACTCGGATAACAAATTAACATTGAGACCAAAATTATCTATCTTTCAGTATAATATTACAAACCTCCACTTTAGCATTAAACTTAGCATGCTCAAATGCAATCTACTTATCACTTGTAAACATTTGTCTTAACTCTTTCTTCATCAAAACAAAAAACTAAGGGTATGCTTGTTTGGGGATAATGAGAGAAAATGTATAGGTTTGGAATGAAAACGTACATTTGGTATCAAACTATCATTGAAGGGTTAACATTTTCATTACCTAATTCTCGACAATCCTCCATTCCCCTGGTAATTCAGAGGAATGGGAATCATTGTTTTATTTTCTGGAGCGAGATTTTGCTGCGACTGTGAGCATTGTCTTCACTCTTTTACCTACCTTTCTCTTCCGTGAGAACCAGAAACAATCCTTGCAGCTTCCACCAGTTCCTCCCCCGCCTCTACCTCCGGGTACTTCAAATAATTCCATTGGATCAAGCGGGTTCAATTCTCTTGGTCTGCTTCCATAAAAAAGGTTAGCCTTTTGCTTTGTTTTATGCAGTATGGTGTCTTTTCGACTTTAAAGGTAGTTCTTCGCAACTATGTCATAAATCACACCTAATGTGCTCTTCACAACTGTAGGCACCACATTAATCACCCAAGATTTTGGTGATTCAAGTGCAGTAGCAAAACCCCCAAGCCCTGCATTCATGTCCATTACATTTCGATATCTCGAAATGCCAAGCAATCTGTTGATCTTTTTATAGGCATCTAAATGCTTTTTCCATATGTCATTGTCCTCTTGGTAAGACTCTGTTGTGACATCTTTAATCAGTCGCTGAGGTATTCGAGGAGGCACTACAAAAAGCTTATTTGGAAACTTCTTTAGCTACCCTCCTGCTACTTCATTTACACTGGTTACTTCAGGAAAAGGTGTGCTACAATTTTCCATTTGTACTGGTTCACCATTCAGATGTTATTTATAGAGATTAAGCAATGCTTGGTTAGTGACTATGAGTAATGAGGAATGGGTAATTAAGCAATATTGATTTTGTGTTTCTTTTCTTCTACAAAATAGTGGGTGTAGGTGGGTGGATATGCTTGTTAGGTGTTAACGCAGACGTAATGACACAAGCAACTTTGAATGTCGACATGAATAATAAATTGCCAAATACTTTGATTTCTGTTCTTGGTATAGTAAAATGTTGATTGAAAGTCCTATTTTGTGGTTAAAAAGAATATAGTTGAAGCTAAATGACTGTCGAAACCTAACCTTTGGATTCTGAGTATCTGTTTTCTGTTTGTTGTTTCTAGGATTTATTTTGACTTTTACATTGATGAATACTAAGGGAGGTTGTCTTGAGGAATTGTGTAAAGTTTTACAGGTTGGATTTATCACCACAAATGTTCTGTTAAAATTTGAAAAGAAACTAAAGTAAGCAATGACTTTTTGTGTGTATGTGTGTGTCTTGTACAACCCTGCATAGACAATGACAAAGTTGGGATCTGTCCTTTTAATCTATTCATCCTCTCTGCCATTACTTTCCACCCACACGTTTCACAAGGACAGAGTGAAACGCAAAAGCAATAGTAGAAGGTAATGGCAAATGAAAGAACATAATCATTGTCCCATATTCTTGGAAAATTTTCACCTTCAAAGTCCAAACAGAAACTTGAAGATAGCCGATGAAAATGGTGCTGTAGCATCTTCTACAAGTCCACAAATGTATAGTATTGCAGGTTTCCCATTAAAAGAAGACATTCAATATTCTACTTTTGTGTTGTTGTTTCTTATACTAATAGTTGCAATACTGCTGAAATTGCAGAAGTAGAAAAAAAGAATATCATCATATCATACCCCATCTCCTTAAATGTTGTGCCTATTATCTGTGTGCGTAGTCCTATACTACATTACTATGTACATTGTTGAGTCTTTTACCCGTGTAATCATACCCCATCTTCTTAAATGTTGTGCCTATTGTCTGTGTGCGTAGTCCTATACTACATTACTATGTACATTGTTAGTCTTTTACCTGTGTATAGGCATGAATGGATATATATGACTAGTTCTATGGTTTCTCATGCTAATTACATTAAATTCACATAATATCTTTTATTGAACTTCTATTCCCTTTTGTTGAGTTATAGATAATTTATATATGTAGTGAGGAAATTTTATTTACTATATCAATTGAATAATAGGAATAACTGCAAATGTGAAATCATCTCGTCAATAGATGTTGGGCCCGAGCCCCGTAACCCGAATCCCGAGGCGGCCCCTCGGACTGCGCCCCAACGAGCGACCCGAACCGTC
>JAOTIZ010000008.1:25622456-25632459 GCA_027123425.1 Erythroxylum panamense | reverse complement strand
TTGCTTTCAATTCGTATTCGATTTGCTTCGATTCGTCCGCTTCCGCTTTTCGCTTTTATCCGATCTTCGCTTTTGTTGTTGTCCGTAATTTGTTATCCGATTCTCCCCTTCGCTTCGTTTTGCTTCGATACCTTTGTTATGCGATTCGTTGTTTCCGCATTTCGTTATTCGATTTGCCTTCGGATTCGAATTATCCAATTTGAATCCGCTTCGGTTTCGGCAACTTTCTTTCGTTTTCTGGTTGGGATCCGGTTCCCGGATCGGGTCCCAACAGTGTTTGTACCTAATTTTTATGTTTTCTTTTTTTTAATTTATTGTTTGTAATTTATTTTGTCTTCCTAATCATGTATGACTATGATCTTTTAATCAAAGTGATGCAGTTTGATCCAAAAATGGAAAGAACCCTGTGTATATTAAGGAAAGAAAGTAGATAAAAATAGCAAGAATGATTCAAATTTTACTTTATTATTTGAAAGTGATTCAGATTTAGAAGAGAAAAGAGTCATGTTTGAACATCAAGCTTTGAAAATTTAGAATAATAACCTATTTACATAACATTCCCTTTAAATGTAATCCTACTTTTGAATTAAAATTTAAACTTATACATCTCTTACCCACTTTTCATGGTCTTATAGATAAAGACCCTTATAAGCACTTAGAAGGAATTCAAATGGAATGCTATGGAACTCAAGGGGGTAATGCAAGAACTAATCAAGTTGAGAGCTTTTGGTGTTCATTGAAATATACAACAAAAGATTGACTATGTTACTTGCCATTTAGAATTGTTTCCATATGGAACGAGATAAAGAAGTTGTTTTTAAATAGACATTTTCAGCTTTAAAGGGTGGCCAATATTCAAAAGAAATTTTATGGTGTAAAGCAATACAATAGAGAGTCTTTGTATAAGTATTAGGAAAGGTTTAAGAAGGTACATGCAAGTTGGTCCATCATCAAATTAATGAACAATTGCTTATTCAATATTTCTATAAGAGCCTTCTACCTAGTAGTAGGAGTATGATTGAAGGTTTTAATGGAAGAGCATTAGTGGATAAACTTCTTAGACAACTAGAAACTTGATGAGTAAGTAAATGCAATAGAAAGAATTTTGGGATAATCAAATAAGAATTTATGAAATTTATTCAAATACATATAACCGATGATTGAGAAATCACCGTATTTCTAACTTTGAGAATCCACAAGTAAATAAGTTCACCACTCAAAATGGCCTAAACTTCCAGTAATATATGCTTTCATATTCTCCAAGGAAAAAACAAGCCAAATTTTTAATTCTAATGTGCCTTTAGAAGAAATTGTTAAGTCTTTAAATACTATTACTTTGCAACATCAGTAAGAAATAAAATAATTCCAACAAAAGGAGAGACAATTTTCAAAATACAAATAATCATATGGGTGATAAAGCAACAACAATTAGTCAATTAGAGGTATAAAGTTTAGAAAAATTTCCCCCCTAAATGATTATAAATCCAAAAGAAAATATAAGTGCAATCGTTTCAAAGTAAGAAAGAGATTTTGATGCCAGTACAGATGCCTTATACACTGTACCTTCTCACTAAAATACTCACCTACCTAAAATGGACAACTCTAAGCATTCGGAAGCAGCGCGAGACGACTCCACACACAATGCCAATGAAGGACACGCAGCTAAGAAGGTACGTATACGTGATAGAGAAGAGAGCCCGCCACCAATTCTATAGCAGCCAAGTTATCGAGCAATCGTAACAGGACAATATTCCCAGCAAGAGGTCGACAAAGCCGCATGGTCGGAAGAGTCTCCAATGGAGGTAGAAGAAGGCGATATTACCACAGTAGTAGGAGCATATGGAAACGCAATCGAACTATCTGAAACGTTTAAAAATCGCCTAGATAAGGTCTGGGAGAAAGAAGTGGTTATCAAGTTACTGGGCAGAAAAATCAGTTGCCGAATGTTGAAGAATCGCCTAAAGCTCATGTGGAACTTGTCGGGACCATTAAAAGTAATCGATCTTGAAAATGATTTCTTCCTTGTTAATTTAGTGGAAACTAAAGATTACATAACCACACTTACCCAAGGTCCATGGGTGATCCTTAGACATGTGTTAGCGGTGCAACCCTAGCATCCAAAATTTCGCCCGTCACAAGGAAAAGTGACAAAAGTAGTGGTGTGGGTGAGGTTTCCAAACCTCCCTGTATCGAAGTACCACCCTATTATATTGCAAGCTCTAGGTAATTTAATCGGTATAATAGTGAAGATTGACACAAATACCCAACAGACTCAACGAGGGAAGTTTGCTAGAGTAGCAGAGGAAATTGATCTCTCGGAACCAGTAATACCGAGAGTGGAACTAGATGGAGAGGTCAAAGTAGCGTATGAAGGCTTATCGCAAATATGTTATACCTACGGAAGAGTCGGCCATGGAGAAGCATTTTGTCCTAGCAAGAAACTAGCCCCTACTGCTACAACAACTTCGATCGGAATCAGACAGAACCAAGAACAAGGGGATCACCACAACACAACAACTGAAGAGGAAGCTACCCAGGCAATGTATGGACCATGGGTCCAAGTGCAGCGATGTGGCAGAAGGAACATCACACAACCACATCTATAGGGAAAACAAAATACCACCGAGAACGCGCAACTAGGACCATCCGACTCACATGTTACTATGTTTTCGAGTAGAGAGCTCATTGATGACAATCATCCCAACTTGATTGCAATTGATGGACATTGGACATCTGCACCAGGCGGCCCGATTAAGGTTGGAACTTTAGCTCTTGGACGAAAAAACACAGAGCCAACAGACCACAAACCAGATCCCAACTAAATCAAAGATTATTTTAAATTACAAGGACAAAGAGGTAACCCAGACGGATATGCCTTCTAACGCCATGCAAACAAGCCATGCATTATCTAACGTAAGCCAAAGTAAGCAAGACCCTATGCATGCAAAACGCTATACCCCATGTGAAGAACGAAATCATGTACCTATCACTATCCCCTTTCACACTGATTTAGTCTACCAAACTCCATCTTTTCACTTACCTGAAAATGATGAGATGGAGTATGAAAATCCCGCAATGGTGATGGAGGAAGTATCTGGGAACCCAACTAAAACTCACATCCCGAGTTTCACTAGCCCCCAACCTAAACTGCTAGATCCACGATGTGAATCTAGTGATGAGGGTGTTATGGAGATGGTGGTAGAATCATAACAGGAATCCTATTTACAGCACATCGGGAAGGATGTAACAGGTTGTGTAATTGATGATGACCGGTCCACCCATGTCTAACCATGGTGGTTTTCTTTTCACTACTCCATATTATGTCAATTCTAACTTAGAACTGTCAAGGAGCGGGAGGGAAGGTGATGAAGCCTGTTTTACTGAATTACATTAGACTACACAACCCATTTATGGTGGTGCTAGGTCAAATTAGCGGTCGTCGAGCAGACAAAGTCATTAACAATTTGGGATTTAAGAAATCATTCCGAGTAGAAGCAGAAGGATATTTAGGAAGCATATGGGTTTTATGGAGGGAAATAGTTGAGGTACAAATACTGGTAGAAACCAAGAAATTTTTCCACCTCTCTATTACTCAAGAAGGAAAATCTTTTATGTTTACTGCCATTTATGTGAGTCCAAGATATCACTATCAAAAATATTTGTGGCAGGGCTTGATTAAAATACAGCAGATAACTAACGGGGCATGGTTAACTGGGGGAGACTTTAACGCAAAACTAGAAGTGGGAGATCAGCGTGGAGGATCGACTACGTGATCTATAGTGAATAAGAGGTTTCAAGAGTGCATTCATCAAAGTCAACTATAAGACCTTGGCTTTTCGGGATCAAAATTCACTTGAAAAAGGGGAAATGTAGCTACTCTTCTAGATAGAGCATTTTGCTCCACTGCATGGCAAGATCTATTTTATAGTACAACAGTCCATCACCTCCCTTTCCTCAAATATGATCACCGCCCCATCTTGATAAGCTTTGGTCCCAAAAACTCTTCTCTTACCACATCTAAAACCTTCAAGTTCCAGTCCGCCTGGCTAACAAATGAAGACTTTAATTTAGTTACACAATAATACTAGGCATGGGATCACAACGATGTTTGTGGTTCTTTATGTAGATTTGCAGGCCAGTTGCAACGATGGAATAAGGAAGCGTTTGGAAATATATTCTTGAGCAAAAATTGATTATTAGCATGACTAGCAGGCATTCAATGAGCTCTTGAAGAACATCAGTTGGTATTACTAACACCGTTAGAAGTTTTCCTCCAAAAAGAATTAGAACACGTGCTATGTGAGGAAGAATTATATTGGCATCAACTATCTAGGTCTAAATGGATGTCTTATGGAGATAGAAACACGAAGTTTTACCATGCCACAACAAAGGCAAAAATGAGACAAATCAGAGTTAGTGCACTGCGGGACAGGGACACCTGATATCAGATACTGTAGCATTAAGGCAGTTGTCTAAAAAGTATATGGACCAGTTATACACTAAAGAGGACAACAGAGTGGTAAGCATGTAGACCAGGGGAGCATTTCTAGTACTGAATTCTAATGCCAAATTATGCATGAGGGCTCCTATACAGGCAAAAGAAGTGAAGCAAGCTTTCTTCGACATTGAGGCAAATAAAGCCCCTAGCTTTGACGGATTCCATGCACTCTTTTTCCAAAAATAATGGGATATCGTTGGAAACTCAATCGTACAATATATTTAACGAGTATTTAGGATGGAAACATCAGAGGCAGAGATTAATAAAACTACTCTAGTATTGATACCCAAGCTTCCCTCGCCTATGTCCATCACCCAATTCTAACCCATCAGCCTTTGCACAGTCATACACAAAGCTATTGTGAAGATAGTGGTCCGAAGAATACAACCATATCTAACAGACCTAATAGCACTTAACCAATGTAGCTTTGTCTCAAACTGCTTGATTACAAACAACATCATCATAGTTCAAGAAGTGATACACTCCATGAGCAAAAAGAAAGGAAAATCCAGATACCTCGCTATTAAGATCGATGTTGAAAAAGCATATGACCATATGAACTGGAAGTTTATACAGGAGACGTTGGAGCTTGCAGGTATACCCGAGACCCTCATAAGCCTCATCTTAAAATGTATCACAACGGTTTCCCTACAAGTTAGCTGGGAGGGTGAGTTAACTAAGGCGTTTCAACCTACCCGAGGAATTCGTCAGGGAGACTTGCTGTCACCTTATATCTTTGTCCTGTGCCTTGAGCGTTTGGGGCATATGATTACTCATGTAGTTGACGAAGGTCAGTGGAATCCAATAAAACTGAGTAGATGAGGTCTCGCCTTATTGCACCTATTCTTCTTGAACGATCTCATTTTATTTGCCAAAATACATGATGAACAGGTGATGTACATCTAAGACATCCTACAACAATTCTGCTCAGCGTCTGGACAAAAAGTGAGTCAAGACAAGACACGTTTTTTCCTAAAAAATATCCCGACCAATGGTTCATGCAATCAGTCGCAAGTTAGGATTCTAGCATACATATAACCTGGGTAGGTACCTAAGGGTACCAGTCATCCATGAACGAAGTTCTAAAAGATCATATCAATATGTAATTGATAATGTGCAGAAGAGACTCAATAGGTGGAGTGGAAAGCAACTCTCCCTTGCAGGGCAGATCACTTTAATACAATCGGTGTTATTAGCTCTTCCCATTTACACGTTGCAAATAGTAAGGCTTCCTCGATAGCTATGCGATGATTTGGAGAAGATTATTAGAACGTTCCTGTGGGAAGCCACAAAGGAGCATAACAAGACAAGTTTGGTAAGCTGGGAGCAGGTATGTAAGCCGAAAGTGGCAGGTGGATTGGGTTTAAGGAAACTCTACAAAAATAACGACGCTTTATTATCAAAACTTAGATGGATTTTAATACATAAACTTGAAGCATTATGGGTACGATTACTCAATGTAGAATATAAATTTGACAGCAAAAACTTACCAGCCTCCCTCTCTCCCACTGAAGGGTCCATGATATGGCAAGGAATTGCATCAGTCTAGGCGCATTTGCTTAGGGGCATCAAATGGGTGGTAGGTAATAGCGACACTACTAAATTTTGGGAGGATGCTTGGGTGCATGATCTTGGCGTACTTAAGCACTGAGCCCTGCACCTTATTCCGAGCAATTTGTTAAACCTACCGATAAAGTTATTTGTAGATAATAATGGAGGATGGTGATGGAACTTATTTCAATCACTTATCCTTACATCAGTTTGCATGGCAATCGTAGGAACTTTACCTCCAAGCACTTTCCTGGGACCTGACTGATTGATTTGGGGGGCTTCTAAGAATTTGGACAGAAGATTGGGAAAGAATTTGGACCACTCCACATGCAGGAGATTGGGAAAGAATTTGGACATGGGATGGGATGCAAAGAATCAAAGTGTTTATGTGGCTAATGAATTGTGGCAGGTTACTCACTAACCACTAGACAAATCAGACATATCACCACCAACCGTTCGTGTCAGGTTTGTGGTGCAACCGAAACACTATTGTATGTCCTCCGGGACGGCTGTAAAGTACGACAATTCTGTAGAGGATTCCCCCATATAGCAATTTCTGACGAGTTTTTCAACGAGGAGATTAATAGATGGGTATCAGGTAATTTGAATCAAAACGAGAGGACACAAGGAGTTCCATGGTCAAAAACCCTCACTTCTTATGGCTAACAAACCCACATCAGATAGTGGTTGATTATGTCAATTCGATTGAACATGCTAAGGAATTATTCGGAAGGGCCCTATGACGACCAAGACTAAGGGTAGAGACACTCGTTAGCTGGAGAAGGCCTCCACCTGATTGGATACGACTCAATACAGATGAGGCGTATAAAGCTTCCTCCTCGCGAGCTTCAGAAGGGGGAATAATTCGAGACAACACAGGAACTTGGATAGGAGGATTTGCTCACAAAATAGGCTTCTGCACCGCCATTTGTACAGAACTATGAGGGGTATTTATCAGGTTACAACTTGCATAGGATCTTGGCTACCGCCAAGTGGAGTTAGATATGGACTTCCTGATAGTTATTAACATATTATCCTCCTCGGATGATCAGCAAATTCAATATAATTCTCCACTACTGGGAATTTAGAACTTATTAGCCAGAGAATGGATCATGAAGGCTCGCCATGTGTACTGAGAGGCTAATCGAGCTGTGGATTGGCTAGCTACATATGCCAATTCTCTAGAACTTGGCATCCATACATTTCAAAACCCGCCTGTGGGTTGTCTGTCTATCCTTCTAGAGAATATTTCGGGGTATCTCTTCCCTGATTAATTAATTAAGGTTTCATGTATCTTCCTTATGATCAAAAAAGAAAAGAAAAGAGAAGTTAATACATATAAGAATTTTACAAATAATGAAGAGAGAAATGCTTTTAATGATGATCAAGAACCTAGCATAAATACCTCCTGTCTACGATTATAAACCAATACCTTCATTTTCCTAAACTTTGGAAGAATCTCAAAAATATGACGTGATATCAAGATATATATGACCTTTTACATATGCAAGATAAACATATTTATTTTTATTCTATTGAATAAGTACATCATTATTCTAAGTTTTGTAAAGGATTATACAAAACTAAGAGGAAATAGAAACGTAAAGGATATGACAAAGTTAGAGTTGGAAAGAATGTCCAACCAATCATTTAAAAAAATCTTATAAAAAATGCAAAGATTCAAATATGATTAACATTCCTTGTACAATAGGTAACATTAAAATTGAAAAGGCCATATTGGATTTAGGAGCATATAATGACTTTATACCATATTTTATGTGTGTGAGTGTGTGTGTGTCTTTAAAAGTTGGACCTTGAAAAAAAATTAGGGTTATGATTTAAATAGGTGATAGATTTAATGCATGTCCTAACAATATAGTTGAAGATGTTCTTGTGCAAGTAAATAATCTATATTTTCTATTAATTTTATACACTTGATATGGAACATAATAATCAAATAACTCATTTTTTTATTAGGAAGATCATTCTTAAAAACATCTAAGACTAAGATAGATGTTTACAAAGGCATATTTACCATGAAATTTGATGTGAAATTGTTTAATTTATTATTTATGATGCCATAAAATATCTTGATGATGATAATTATATCTATTCAGTTGATATGATTGATTCTTTAGCAAATAAAGTTTTTTGAACTTGGAGGTGAAGACATATTGGAAGTTATCATTTATGAGCATCTTAAGACAGAGAATGAGGAATTAACCTTAAGCATTAATCAACAAGAAATTGTTAATGAGGAATTAACCTTAATCATTAATCTACAAGAAATTGTTATAGCACTAAATGATTTATTGAAGGTATAGCAGTTAGGTAACGTTTCTTATATTTTGGTACTAGTTTTTAGAATCCTTTACCCTCTATTTTATGGGCACTTATTATAGAATTGTAGTCTCTCCATAATCATCTCAATTATATGTTCTTTGGGAATGAAGAAATGTCACCAGTGATCATCTCCATAATCTTAGAGTGGTGCAAGAGGAAAATTTTGTAAGTCTTTAAAAGATATAAGATACCTATTAGTTGGATAATTTTAGATATTAAGGACTTAGCTAGCCATATATATATAGACACACACACACACATACACACATCACATCCTATTTGAAAAAGGAGGCATTGAGTTGAGTCAATGATAACAAATAAAGACATTGTTTGGAAGGAAAACTATTTAAGCATGTTGACTTCAACCCCCTCGTTCTACCCAAGTCGTGATGCCTCGTAACATTACATACATATTAAGGAGGTAGGTTAACCTAGTTATTTTTTTTGTTTAAATTTTATATTTTTTTATTTTGTGTGAATCTTTATCCATTACATCTAGTATACTATAGGGTGGTTTAAGTGTAAGGGGAAAAAAGGACATAGGATTGTAATTTAAGTTTTATTTGTGTATTTTAGTAATATTTGTGAGTAGGTGATTTTTAAATATTTTTATTGAAAATTTTTCATTTTATTTTTTCAAATAAATTAAAATTTTACGCATACTACGAGGCTAAACTAGTTAAGTATGAAGGTGACATAATTGAATGGTTGAATTAATTTAAGTTTTGAATTTAATTAACAATGATAGTTGAATTAAAAAGGTTAAGTAAATTAATTATCCCTATGAGATTATAAGCTAAATATGATTAAGACATCTATATTAGTTTATTTTGTTCTTGATATCTAATGTTTTTATATATGGATATATATCTAAAATTGCTTTGAATTATTTTGATATTTTGTTGATGTATGCATGTATGAAAAGGATAAAAAGTCATCTTTGATTTAAGTCTTTAGCTCAAATATTCAAGCTAACTTAATATCTCCGGTCAATCCCTTTAAATCCTTACTTCCTTGCTCTCATCAAAATCATAATATAAACCCAAAAATAAAATTGATATCTTTGCTAACCTTAGGGATTAGTAGGACATTTGAATCAAATTAATTAAAGAGTTTTATAAAAAGAGGAATATGATAAATATAGAGGTGGGCTTGATGAATATAGTAGTGGTTTAGATTAATGTAAATTGAAGATTGTGTTTGAACATTGGACTTCTAAAAAGAAAACCCATTTGTATGATGAGGTCATATATTGAATAAAGTAATTATTATCTAAATTTGTAATGTGGATTATGAGTTTTCAATTACTTTAGTTACCTAATATATGTTTTGAGTGATCTATTAATTTCTTTGATTTTAACCCTCTTTATCTAAAAGATTCCTTAAATTTAACCTTAGCCCCATTTCAACCAAAAATAAAGACCTTTTGATATATGTATGCATATAATATAATAGAAATTTGGTATATTAGCAAGTGTATGATAGTGTATGTTCATAATAAGCAATGTTTTAAAAACCGGACCGGACATCGAATCGGTCGAAGGAAAGGTTTAAGGTTTAGAGGTTCAACCGGTAGTGAACCGCTATCAAACCGGAATATAATAAATAAGA
>JAOTIZ010000008.1:25601068-25622356 GCA_027123425.1 Erythroxylum panamense | reverse complement strand
AATCGGATCATCACAGATCGAGAATTTCTCAAAATACCGAACCATGTTCAGAAAATAGTCCAACTCACTTTGATTAACTTAATCACCCTTAATTTAATATCATAAATTCACAAATTTCCATAAAATGAAATTCATTGTCTTAGGAATCCAACGCTTCAAAAACTAAGTCAATCGGATGTCAGACGGAAAAGATATGAGCAAAAGATTGAAGAGGGGTCATATGTTCAAAAGATTATAAATAATAATTAAAATAAAAAAATTTAAAATTTAAAATACTAAACCTTTAATCTCGCGAGGGTGATAGCTCACCCTCGCGAGATAGCTCCTGCTACAGTTTCTTTTTTTTTTAAAATATATATATATATGATTATATTATATATATATATATATCCAAAATTTTCAAAAATCGTAGCTCTTGATTCCAAATTCCAAATTTGACAAATTTGTTCTCTATGGAAAGCTTGAAGGAAACTCTACAACTTCCATGTAGAACTCAAAAATCAATTTTATCTCTAAAGAGGTCAAAAATCTAATCAAAGGTACTACCCCAATTTAATGTAACCCTCAACAATATTTAACTTTGAAAATTTATATCTTTCAACTCCAATTTCCGAACACCTCATATTTTATATCACTGCGAAGATCAGAAAGTCACCTACAACTTTCATGAAGGACATAAAAAATCAATTTGACCTCTAAGAAAGTCAATTTTCCAATCAAAAGTTCTGTCCTCAAAAAATCATGCAAAAACCATAACAGAAATTTGTAAAAATCATAACTTATTATTCCTTGATCGAAAAATTCTATACTTTATGTCTCAATAAAGATCAAATCAAACTCTTCAACTTTCATGAAGAACGTAAAGGCTAAATCAACCTCTAACTGGGTCAATTTTCCAGGCAAAGCTTCAGCCATATAAATGGGTCAACCTATGTCACATTCAAACTTTGACTGACCATTTTTACTCCCGATATCAAAAAATTGCAAACTTTATGGCGACAGAAAACTCTTAACATAAGCTACAAGTTTGCAGAAGATCATTTTCTCAAATTTGGCCTCAAATAAAAAGTCAACTCTCAAGTCAAACTTGAGATCACTATTCATCCCCAAAAGTCAAACTTTCTAAATTCTTCAAATTTTCACACTTTTTCTTTTTAATTCTAGCTTTTCAACTCTATTTCAATCAACTCATCCACTTGAACTTTCATAAGCTATACAAATCCCCACAAAAATCAGAATTATCAAAAACCCAATAATTCTTTTCTCATGAATTTTCCCAAAGCATAAGTACTTTGATTTCACAATACATATATAAAACCACTAATTTAATTTCATTTAATGTTTCTCAATTTCACTTAAAAATCGGGGTCCAACACCGAAGCCGCACAAGAAAAGAACAACACTCTCGCTTCTCCGGCAACAACTCTCGCTAACAAACATCCTTTTTGAATTTTAGCTCATAAATGAAAGATGACGGCCAGATCTGGAGAAGATGGGAAAAAGAGAGCTGATTTTGGTGCGATTGAGGCATCTGAGAAGAAAGAAGAGAGAAAAGAAAATCGGTGTGATGGAGGCATTTTGAGAAGAGAGAAGAGATGAGAGAAGACGATAATGTTATAGGTTTTAATCCGGTTATCAAATAATCGGTTCGTCAGAAAATCGACCGGTTTTTATATTCAAGGGTTATTAACTAAAACCGAACCGGACACATGGCCGGTTCAAACAAATTTCGGTCGGACCACCCGATCTGGTCCGGTTTTCATAACCTTGATAATAAGAACTTGAGCAAAACACTTGACTCATTAAACACTTGAGTAACTAGAGTGAAATTTGTAAGAAATTTTACCATATTTTAACCCTAATTTTTAATGGAATTATTATGGTAACTTTAGTTCATATTTTATGTGAACCTTAACTATAATATATTGTATTTTTAATGGAATTGTTATGTTAATTTTTGTTTATATTTTATGTGAATCTTAACTATAAGATATTGTTTTTTTTTTCCAGTCCTGATTGAATTTATATCTTGTAGTATGTAAGCTTTTTTATACCATAAGGAATGAATTGGTTAAAGTTTTTTGTTATTGTATATTTTAGTAGGTATACCCGAGAATGAGTAAAAGTGAAGTGTAGGAGAATTTGATAAGCATGCAAAATATCATGTTTTTTATTTTACACTTATGTTATGCATTATTCTTATATTATAATTTAGGATGCAAATGAACTTGTTAAGGTAAGATGAAGATAATTAGACAATTTTAGGCATTTTCTACATTTTTCTTAAATTAAATATGAATTTCTTATTCAACTTTTAGTTGAGATGATTTAAGATGTTACGAAAAGCTTAGAACAAGTTATAGAACTCTTCTTTTAAAAATTTTGAGTGATATTGGGTGACCATAGTTCCAGACACAAGCATGTTGCAACTCGTATTCTTCTGTAGGCGAAGGAAGTTAACAAGAAAATCAAACACAAGCACGTATAGGTGTGTGTTTGCTGGTGTTGGTTTCTAGAAACAAAGTTTAAGAACATAGTCTCTAAAACAGACATGTCAAAGCTTATATGTAATTTCAAGAGTATAGGTTTTGCTTTTGAGTGTGGACGAGATCACACGGTAAACACCAATCTTGAAAGTGGGCTGATGCGGAAATTGCAGGCGTGCAGACATCATAATGCCATGTACTTTGGACCGTAAATAAAGTCAGAGCAGGGAAGAAAGAATTCAAGTTCAAGCATTCTTTTAATAATTCATTACAATGCATGAATCTCCGGGGAAAACTGTAAAAAGTTTCCGGAGAATGGGCTTCAGCTGCCTTAAATAAATTAAAGCATTTACACTTATGAATCACTGGAAGAAAAACAAGGTGAAAAAAGGCAAAAGAAGAAGAAAAGGACAGGTGAAAAAAAATGATATCCTGGTAAGCTAGTAACAAGTAGAGATGAAATCAGAACATGTTTATTCCAGGGATTTCTCTTGAAGTTGATGCTCACCATTTTCCAAATTAGTGAAATACTTCTTCCAAAACCAGTGCCTTTTCCATGCTCTTTCAGCCATTTCGTCAATTGGGATACCTTTTGTCTCGGGCAGCATGGTGAGGGCAAAGATGCACATAGTGGCAAGCCAGGTAGCAAAGAAGAAGAAAATCCCGGCTCTCATGTGGCATAGCAGAGTGAGGAATGATTGAGCAACAAGGAAAGTGCAGAACATGTTCATGCTGACTGCAAGGAAGTAGCCAGAAGTTCTCGTTTCCAGCGGATAGATTTCACTTGGAATCAGCCAGCACAAAGGCCCCCACGACCATGCAAAACCAGCCAAGAACAGACAGATCAAAAATATCACAGGGAGTGCATCATGTCTTGCCATGACGTTTGTGGTCTTCAAATGCACTGCAATAATCCCTCCAATTGAACACTACACAATGCAAAACATGATATAGTCAGCCATTAACAAACAATAATTAGAAGCTGTCATCACTCAATTTTAATATCTCTTAATCACCTGTGCTATAAACATCTGAATTGCTCCTTCAACCAGCAATATCCTTCTTCCAAATCTATCAACAACCAAAATCGCAATGACCGTACATATTGGTTTAAGTGTGTTGGTGACTACAGCTGATAATAATGATGCCTTGTCCCCGAACCCGATTGTCTGGAAGAGCACAGGAGCATAGAACATGATCACATTGATTCCTGTGAACTGCTGGAAGAATTGAAGGATTGTGCCACAAATAATTTGAGGCCTATTAGACCTACTGACGAGATTCTTGAAAGGGTGCTTAATTTGCTTAGCCAATTCAACAGCATCTAAAATCCTGGCATACTCTTTGTCAACGTCATCAGAACCTCTAATTTTCATCAGAGTTCGCAATCCTTCATCTTTCTTTCCTCGCTCCACAAGGCTGGTGGGGGTTTCCACAATAATCAAAGATCCAATGAGAAGAACTATGGCAGGTACTCCAGCACCTCCCAAAGATATTCTCCATCCATATGGTTGCAACTTTAATGTGAAGTAGTTAACAATGTTAGCACTTAGAATGCCTAACGTGGTTAGCAACTGAAAGCAAATGTTAAGTCCTCCCCTATATCTTGTGGGTGCAATTTCTGATATGAACAATGGCACAGCCTGAAAGGAAAAGTTAAACAATCAACAACCAAGGATATAAAGAAACATCTACGGGTAGTTGTATTGCTCACCTGGTTACCAAATCCAACTCCAGCGCCTAAAAATGCTCGTCCTGCAATCAACATGCCCAGATTCTGAGCTGCCGCATTTAAGATGGCTCCAACAATAAACAAAACAGACGCAATTTGCATAGTGGGTCTGCGCCCAAATTTCCGGCAAACTATAGAGGCGAAAAAGCTAGCCACAATTGCTGCGAAGTAGAGTGAAGACGTAAAAAGCTGGAGAAACTGGTTGTTGTATTTGCAGTAGTTGTTTGATTTTGCCGCATGTTTCTTGACATAAACGGTTGGAAAAAACTCCTTCAAGAAACTATCCATGGAAGTTACCCCTCCTAAACAAAAAGGGAAGTATACATAAAATCTTCACAAAAATCAAATACATCAGACATTATCTACCAAAATCTGCACTTGCACCTGAAATGCCAATGTCGTATCCGAACATGAAACCACCAAAAGCTGCAATAACGCTACAAACAATGACCTGCGCTGTAAGCCTGCCAGGAAAATCCTCAACTACTAGTGGACCTGATTTGGCCATGTTTCAATTCAATTCACCGGAACAGAATTAACTTCCAGGATCCAAATCCGCCCACCAAACTGTAGGAGAAGAGAAGCAACACTTTTGTGGATTATTATATCCTAAATTTGGATAACATAGTAGCAGTAGTAGGATTATAAACTGAAACTGATTCCTAAAATCTCTGATAGTTCCTTACCGATATATTTTCCTAGAATGGTTTATCTTATTGATTCCTGAAGTTTCTCACTTCCTGAAACAACCTCAAGAGAAAACAAGATAACTATCAGAAAAGTGGCACTTACATCGCCGCCGTCTCAGACAAGAACTCTTCTTGGACTATCTACCTTTATCTTTCTTGGTAACTAAAAACTTATTGTCTTACTGATAATATATAAGCTAAAGTAAAACAGGGGCAGAGTAGCCTTAGTAGGTATTTTGTTTTTCTCAATATTTACGGCCACTTGGAGATTGACTTTTGAAGCAATCAGTGCACATGATTGCGGTGCCCCAGCCGCACCGTTCGTCGATAACAACTAGTGCGCTCACAATCACAAAAGTGGAGCTGTTCAAGACTTCTACAGTTCAAAAAGGAATTCTTTTCCTTAAAAAAATAATAAAACAGTGTATACTCTCACGTGCCAATCCATGGCTCCACGTCCCCTGTTTTGCATGCCAACCTCAACCCACTCGCCAGACGTGAGGAATTTTTTGTTAAAGTCAAAGACTTTGTCTTCCTCGCTGGAGTTTCAGTTGTGTACTACGACTCTCTCTGTGTACAAGTGCAAGAGATATTTGACTGCTACTGTTTAAGGGATACTCCGTCATTCATTAACACCTATCTTACTTAGACTTGATCTTTTGGTAGAATTGGTAACAACTGAATAAGGATGTTTTGGTCAATGCTTGGATTAAGCAACGTTATTTTTTTTTCCAGGAATATCCCGAGAATATGAATCCAAAATAATCTCATTGCATTAGAATCCAAAATAGATTCAGAAAAGTTATCTACATAGTCTGTATTGCCTGACTGAAGAAGACTTTGTCACGGCTTTTCAATAGTTTTCTTGCTCGTTTCAACTATCACTTTCTTCTACTATTTGTGACTTTGGTTAATTTTTCTGGTAAAACTCACCGGCGTCTGATGGGTTCTATGACCACTATCTAATTTAAAAACTTCACCTTTGTTTTCTCCAACCATCTTAAAAAAACTTCATATTCTCGATCACCCCAAATTAAATGTCAACTGTGACTGTTGATTCCTGCCACATAACTCAGTGATATGAGTATCGTACATGGCTAAACAAAGATAAAACTATGTGTATTCTATTTAAGAAATACTTGCTAACCTCAGATCGGATCTCCCGGAATTGGGTGAAAATTTTACATCGTAAGATGTGCATCTTGCGGTGCTGCCAAGACTATGTTGACTTGAGGCGATTGTCCATCCAATGACCTACCCGTGTTTTCCACCATTTCACACACTGAAGTATCTGCCTGCATCTGTTCACTCAACAAATCTGATGACCTTTCATCTATTAAAACAGACTTTGGACTCAATTTGGTAGGAACTTGTGTAGCTTCTGATGTCGTGTGATCAGGAGAAATCTGGCTTGCACCAGTAACTTCCTGTTGTTCTTCGCTGTCATAAATTGATATCAAGCTATCTCCAAGTTCAACTGGCGCCGAAACGTTTCCAACATCTCCTTCAATTTCTTCTGTAGAATTGAAATGCTGTGTTTCCTCCATTGGTGTTACAATAGTTTGATTGGCATTGCTTTCTAAAGCTGACTTGACGGAACTTTCAGTTTCACCCGCTCTATCTTCATTTGAGCCCAATCCTGTGGTTTCAATAGACTTGCTAAGTTCTTGCTGACAATATTCAGAATGACCAACAACTTCCTCTTCTTCTCCTGCGGTAGCCATTTCTGAGCCAATAACCTGTTGTTCTACCACACCATTGTGATCTTGCTCATTGGTATCATGACACAACTGTGGAGAGTTGTCCACATTATTATCATTGATATTCGCCTCATCGGAGGACTTCTCATGACGAGGAAGGGTTGATGGTTTAGGGGAATAAATTTATTAGTTGTCTAGATTTGCAAAAAAAATGAAAGAAAAACAAACTAAAATGTTCTCTTACAGAAAGGAAGTCACTGACCTCGGAAAGCATAGATGCGTGAGGCAATGAAATTCTATCAAAATTGAGTGAAGGACATTGGTCGTCTTGTGGAATTTCAGTGTCTGGATTCGTAGTTTCCTTCATTCGTACTTTACTGAGGCCGCTTAATTCTCTTGACATGACTTCAGGGTATCCTACTCGAGGTGCATGAGGCGAAGCTCCCCACAAAATATCATCGCTGCCAGAATTAACTTCTTTCTCAATGTCGGCATCATAAGTTACGGACTCACAGTCACTGGACGATGCAGTGGCGTCAAGAGGTGGCGAACCAACTTCTGAGACTTCCACTTGCATGTCAGAAGCTATTGAGTTTGAAGGAGTGTGCCAAGGACCCTTTTGCCCGTAAAACAACTGCTCTTCACTTCTAGTCCTGTCAAAAACTGACGGGCTGGTATCTGACAAATATTCCTGACTTACACTTCTGGCTCTAGGAAGTGGACAGGGAAGAGAATTTCGTGTTGGGGAAAATTTAAATGCTGTTCCTTTTTCTTCTTGTGAAATTTCATTCAACACCAGCTCGTTTTCGGCTGATACTGCTTGGATGTCACTTTCCTCACCCAAACTTGCCGCTTTCTCGAAGTTATCAGTACCACGTTCTCCATCTCCATCTACATCTCCGTCAGGCTTGCTTGAAGATTGTTCTTCTGCCACAAGATCAGTAATGCTAATTGTTCGTGATAGAGGTTCATTATCCTGGTAAAATGAATTGTCGATGATCCCGTCGGGAGTTCCTTTACCTGCAAATGTTTGTGTGTTCTTGAATGATACAGAAATTAAAACACAAACCATTGAGCTTCAACAAAAAAATTTATATGTTACCTAACTGCCTTTTAAACCTGGAGTATCCTGGGACGTCAAGATTATCTTGCATGCCTTCTAGCGCAAAAGAGCTTCTCAAAGAGAAACTCTCATGTTTGCAAAAGAACATATCTTTATGTTGGCCAACTGCAAATTCTTGGTGAAAACTATCGGCCATTAGGTTGGGTTTTTCTTCACTGGAGTCGTATGGAAGGTCAAATGGATTCGGGTATGGCAACAAGACAGATGGTGCTGAACCAGGAAGCTGATCATCCAGGCCATCTGGGAAGAGGAAAGGATTGTTTCTTGCAACTAAAACATGCCCAATTTGATCCAGAAGTGGATTCTTATCACCCGTTAGCTTCATAGACTTCCTTGCTCTACGTCTTGCAATAAGGCTTTCTAGTCTCCTATTTCTTTCTAACTCAGAAATCCCCAGATCCATGACATTCTTCTGATCGTCTTCATTCCACTCCACAGCTGTATTCCTAACCCCCTTTGCCTCTTTATCATTCTCATCTTCAGAACCTGAACTGTCCGACTCTGCCTCACCACCCCCAGGAAGAGACATGACATCAGGATTTATTGCTTCACCTGATTGTGCTCCGTTTTCATCAGTAGACACCACTTTATTAGAGGAACTCTCTCCAGGTTCCTTCTCCTTTGTTAACACTTTAGGTTTTTGCTCTTCAACCAGCAGGAATTTTTTTTTCTTATGAGCTTCTTGCACACTTAACTCATCATTCTTGTCTTTAATATCTCTTTCCCTTGTCCTCTCTATTTGTGATTCCTTCTTCTCATCTCTGAAGGGGTTTTGGAGTTCAGGATGTTGGTAAAGAAAATAAAAGCGGACAAACAGGGCAGTGCAAAAAACAAATGGGGAAGAGTATAGCAAGAAGAAGAAAACTGAAGGAGCAAACAAGTACAGAAGAAACAACAATATGAATATGGCTGAAGGAATTGGATACTTTTGTACAAATCTAGAGCAGGTACAGAATGAAAGGTGAAGAAACCTGCACACAAGAATCTGTATGTCTCTTGCACCAACGCCCATCTTTTGTTCTAAGTTCTATGAGGATGATCAAACTATTCCAACTATAATTTGCAAATAATGGAGAGTTGTGTGAAGAAAGCAAAGAAGAAAAATTCTCTCTTCACCTAGCTAGGCAACATTCTTAGTAGAATAAAAGTTTTGCAGGACTTGGGAAGAATCATGGGAGGGAGAGGTGAGCTTGAGTCAGAAATGGTAAACCACTAAACCAATCAAACAAAGTCGGCGATATGTTTGAGAGCGATAGGAGATGGGAAATTTTCATTCTATGTTTGGTTAAGAATTCTGAGAGATCCTTTTATTTAGGAGTGGGAACTTGTGTTCCCCGCTTTTACCCGGATTCATGGGCTGAAGAAGAGGATAAATCAATCAGGCACTTGAGGAGGTAATTTGTGCAGTTAAAGATATGGATTATAATTACATAAGAACTCTACTCTTATTATTACAAAAGTATGTTTAGGAGTGGAAGAAGATACTTCAAAAGAATCATTAGAAGCTATCAGCTATGGGCCTGTAGTTTATATATGTTACTTTCGATTTTTTTAAAAAAAAGGGAATATTAATACTATAGAGTTGTTTACGATTTTACTACTTCTCAAGAAGCCCTTGTCAAAATTTAACTAGAATCGTTATTTTTTATTGATTATCAAAATACATCATTTTTCAGTGTCATATAACGTGATATTATAAAATTGAGGATATTATAAGTTAGTATAAATCCTACTTACTGTTCAATAAAATTTATTACTAAAATTAAGTAGGAAAGTTAAAGGTAAAATTACATGATTTTTTATAGATATTTAAATTACAAGAAACCTTCATGTAATTAAATTAATTGGTTGATTAAATTTAAATGAATAAAATGAAAAAGAAGTGCTAGAATAAAATTTTATGGCATCGTATAATTTGAGCCATAAAGAAATTTATTTTGTTTCTCCAATGTTGAAAAATAACTTCAATAGTTATTTGAGAATGTGATCTTGAATTAAAATTAAATAGGAACATATTCTCTTTATTCATCAACACCTTTAACAATTCTAGTTTTTTTCGAGGTATGTACAGCCCATGTACGTATCAAAGGAAAAGTTGAGTGTTTTTTTAGAAAAAATCCAACTAATAATGATTCAAATTTATATGCACCCGGCTAAGAACTCCTATAGGTGGTGCAACAATACAACTCCCATTAGCTTGTGATGGAGGAAAACTAAAACTTCTCTAAAAAAGAAGTTTATGTCAACTTGGTGCCACCTTTGTTTAGAGGAAATGATATTAGAGGATAAGGGTGCAATAGGCAGAGGAGAGGCATGAGGAGGTTGAGGATGTTGTGATAGTTGAAGCAAGATTAGAAGAGTTGGGGTGGTAGGTGTTATAAAGGTTTTCCTTAAAGTATTAAACTTATCCGTAAGTTGCGCCTACCTCTTTGCACAACAATCTCACTTAGATACGCTTAAGCAAGACTCGACCTTCCCACATGATCGTTGACCAACCTACTTGCTTTGGAACGTCTGATGACTCTCGCAGTATTTCACTTTCATACTCTTGCAAGAATACTACAAAAGAACTAAATATTTATGACAATAATAAAAACAGAGATCTAGCCATAAGCGAACCTTTATTACTTCCCTCAAAGTATACAAAGGAATGATCTCTCACATCTCAGTGTCTCCCACACTCACTATATCTCTAAGAAGAGTAAGGCTCAAATGAGCTATTTATAAGCACCTCTAGATTACCAAGTTGAAATCCTATTAGAACTCTACTAATTAAGATCACATCCTATCTTATCTTATCATTATCATATTATATCACACTAACTAATAGAATGACATCCCCATCCAATTTAAACTTTATCTAATAGGATCTATCTACATCACAACTAACAAGATAAAAGATAACGTCTACCTAGGAATGATATATCTATATCTACGAAGATCTTCTCTATCTTTAGATGATTCTTACACATGATCTTTATCTCTGAGAACTGATATTCATCCACTGTAATTTTATCCGCCACATCATCTAAGATCTACTCATCCCTATCTGTTGATAATGAGTCATCCAAGCCAATAGCACAGTCCGTCCAATGCTTTCCCATGCCACTCCATTAGCCATGGTCTGTTCATTTAAGCACGCATTAAGTTCTTAGTCCCTCGAGAATCTAGCCTTAGCTAAGTCGACTCGTACAAGATCCAAAACTCTCCTAAAACTCACACCATACTTGATCTAACTTTTTAATTTACCTTGGAACTCTTGCATTTTATCGTGTTTGTGATCCAACTAACCTTCCACTCAATATCCATCTCAAGCCTCCTTTTGGTCTCACATCCAAATCTTGCACTCATAAAAGATTTCCACTAATGTGCACCAATGCATGTTAGTGTTTGACATTTCCCCTTTTTCTCTTTGCCTTCTCGCAAGTCTTTGCATTGTTCCATTGTTCTGCTAGTCAAATATTGGTGAAAAGTCGCCAATACCTGTATGATTCCGCTATCTAGGACTTAAGGGTCTAACAAACTACCCCATTAAAAGAAATTGATGCCCTTGTCTAAATAATCTATGGGCACTCCTTTGAATGTGGTTTCCTCTAAGACTCTTTAGTCATTGGCATATCTCCCACATACCATATTTCCTCTCCATTGGGTTTTTCCATGCTTTTGTTCGAACGCTCTCTTATACATTTGTTGTACCCATCATAACATAACTACTAAGGTAGACTTTTCCATTAAGTTCTCCTCTCCTTCTCCTTGATCCTTCACGACTATGGTATTTACTTGCTCCTCACCCACCTTATGTCTTGGGCATTCATAAAGAAAAGTGTGGCCCTTCACAAATGAAACAAACAATATTTCATTTTGCTTGTTTCTTAAACTTACCTTAAGAATATTCAACTATCTTCTCCTTGCCTTTCTCCGAGTCATTTTGCATCCCACCATTCTTTTTGCCCTTGTAGCTAATTTGAATCAGTGGTGTCATCTAGAGATCCACCAAGGCATTTGCAGCTGCTATCACAATGAAGGTCTTTCACGTTCTACCTCCAAAGCTTTATTTGTGCCTAACCTTGCAAGTTGCTTATAAAGTTGAACAACTTGTCATCCTCCAACATGTTTTGTATGTCTAACATCAAGATGTGAATTTCCTCATATACTCTTGCACCAATTCGTCTTGCTTCAATCTATAAGCTTCCTTTACGAGTCATAAAGTGTTGTTAAGGAGGAACTGATCTGTTAGCTCCCTCTTTATCTTATCTCAAGTTTCGATGGGAGTTCTACCTGCACTGATGCCATTCGAGGTTCTTGTTTTTCATCACAACTTTGCATCGTCCGCTAAATACATAGTCATAATTGACACCTTATCTAAATCAGCCACCTTTGTCGCTGCAAAGTACTGCTCAATATCCCATAAAATTTTTTACAAGTTTCTTAGCACTCTGCTTACCGTAAAAAACTTGTGCCTAATGCACCTTCACCAAAGTGCTTTCTGCTTGTCCAACGTGTTGTGTTGCAACAACACGTTTTAGGATTCCTTGAACCTAGTCTCCTCTTGTGCCTTCATCAACTCCGCTATTTGATGTTATAACTGTTGGATTCACTTCTCCAACATCTCAAATAGTATATTGTAGGGTGTCACCTCTTTCTCCCCTTTTGGAATCGGCGTAATGAGTATCTCTACTTAGTTAACACACTCCATCAAATTGCTACCTCTTGCCATCTTGAATTATGGCTTTGATACCAGTTGTTATAAAAATTTTCCTTAAAACACTAAACTTATTCACAAGTTTTGCCTATCCCTTTGCACGACAATCTCACTTAGATCCATTTAAGTAAGATTCAACCTTCCCACGTGATTGTCAACCAACCTATTTGTTCTCGAATGCCTCATGACCTTCGCAGTGTTTCACTCTCACACTTTTACAAGAATACTATGAAAGAACTAAATATTCATGGCAATAATAAAAACAAGAAAGAGATACAGCTAAAAGTCAACCTTTATTACTTCTCTCAAAGTATACAAAAGAATGCTATCTCACATCTCAATGTCTCCCACATTCATTGTATCTCTGAGAAGAGTAATGCTCAAATGAGCTATTCATTGGAACCTCTAGGTTACTAAGTTAAAATCCTAATATAACTCAACTAGCTAAGATCACATCTTGTCCTATCTTATTCTTATTAGATTACATCACACTAACCAATAAAATGACATCCTCATCCAATTTGGACTTTATCTAATAGGATATATCTACATCACAATTAATAAGATAAAAGATAACATCTACTTAAGAATGATCTATCCATATCTAGGAAGATTTTCTTTATCTTCAGATGATCCTTTCACATGATCTTCGTCTCTTAAAGCTAATGTTCATCCACTGTGATCTTATCTGCACATCATCCATGATCTACTCATCTCTATCCATTGATGATGTGTCATCCAAGCCAATAGTATACTAGTCCATCCGATGCTTTCCCGTGCCAACTCTATTAATCATGGTCCGTCTATTTAAGCACACAATAAGTTCTTAGTCCATCAAAAACCAGGCTTATCTAAGTCAGCTTGTACAAGGTCCAAAACTCTCCTAAAACTCGCAATATGTTTGATCTAACTTGCTAATTTACCTTAGAACTCTTGCATGTCACTGTCATACCTGTGATCCAGCTATCCTTCCACTTAATGTCCATCTTAAGTCTTCTTTTGATCTCACATCTGAATCTTGCATCTCGTAGAAGATTTCTGACAATGTATACTAATGCATGCCAATTCTTGACATTTCCCTTTTTCCTCACCTCCCCGCAAGTCTTTGCCTTGTTCTATTATTTCGGGTATCAAACATTAGTCAAGACTCGTCAATGCCTGCATGATTATACTATCTAGGACTTAAGGGTCTAATAGTAGGCTTGAAGACTTTGTGAAGTCAAGAAAAAAACAAGATTTGTTGGAGAAGCAAAAGAATCCAAGGTGAGAGGCTTAGTGCTTGAAAGAGTTAAGAATGGAGCATGATTAGTTGGTGCAAATAAGAGGACTAAGGAGCGATTAAAGGCAGGAACAATTTGGGAAAAAGTAAAAGAAGCAAGATGAAAATTTAAAGAAAGCTCCACTTGGATGCCAATAAGAGAACAAGAACATTTTCTAGAAAAGTTGAACTAGTTATGCTAATTAAGTGATAAGCAGCATTGAAGAACTAGAGCAGAAGCGGTTTGAAAAAGATCAACCAGCAGAGAACATAAAAAGGAGAAAAGTAGAAGAGAGGGAGTTGAAGAAGACTAATCAAACAAGAAGAAAACAACAAGAACTTAATAATAGGAAAAACAGGTGTAATAACTTGTTACGTGAGCTTAATAAGGTTGCTACGATTGACACAACGCTAATATGAAAGAGAAACTTTGCTCTTATGTTGTAGAGAAACTTTGCTCTTATGTTGTTTAAATACTATTATACTGTTAATAATAAGAATCACATAATTTTATTTGTTGATAGTATAAATTAACTAAATTCATTATTTAAAAAATATATTAATTATAAATAAGGTATAAGAAATCAATTATTTTATTTATTAGTATTGGTATATAATAAATAAAAATTAAATTTATTTTCATGTAAAATTAATAATATGAAGTGAATTCTTAATAAATATGATACATTAGGATTTATTAATTATTAATAAAAATATTAAAATACCATATTAAATTTTAGCGAATTTTTAATGTAAACATAATAAATTAATAGACACATAAGACCCTTATAGTTTAAATAATTTTTATTACTTTATCTATTTTATATACGTGGAAATTTTTATTATATATATTTTTCGACAACATTGATAACACAGAGAATTAAAGAAGAGAGTGTAGGAAAATTTTAGGTCATGGACAAAAAATTATATTATGAAAATTTTACGAAAAGAGCCAGATTTGAGCTTGAGGATCTTGCAGAAGAGCTCCATGCGGGATCAGGTAGGAGCCAAAACTCGTATCTTCTCGTTTAAGCATGTTCTATTTCTCAACATACAAACTGTTCCATACATTCTGTATAATTGTTTTTAATACTACAACCTTGGAATGTTCCTTGTTTCGGAGCTTCCACTGATATCTCTCTTTCCATACCTTCGACATGCAGTCCAATCTTTTGAGGATAAAATGTTGAAGCAGCCACAACTAAGCCGAGAGAATTAGGGCAGATATAGCCCCAATTCCTTCCTACCCATTTCAATCCCCAATTTCCAATTACAAATAACAACAAACGGGAGAGATGGCAAATTACAAGCGAAGCTAAACTGAACGCGAATCGAATTACAAAAGGCTTTACAGTTACGCTCCTGCTTTCGTTTTTGTTCTTATGTCTTCTGACTGTTGATAGAGTTCAGCTGTTTGAAATTTATACTTTTGAAGTTTTGGAGGAGATGTTACATTGGATGCTCATTTTAGTTAGCATCCTCAGCTTCACTTCCACCAGCCCAACCCTGAGGAACAGGTATTATTTGCTTTACTCTTCTATTTCAACTACCACCACTAGAGATTGCAATGTTATGATTTATGATGTCTATAGGGTCAATGGTGAGGTCTTGAATGTTGGGGAAGAACTGTGGGAGGAGACGCTTTCTTTGCAAATGAGCTCACGCATTTACCTCCTCCAAGGGCTTAAACCATTTACTTGGTACGAAGTCAAGGTCTCTTATCCAGCTTCTGTATGTATTTCTTTTTTCTTTTCTGTTTTTTGTCCAATTTGTTTCTTTTTCATCTTGAGACCTTATTACTATTCCCTTGACTTGCAGATCCCTGCTAGATTTGCTTTGCAGCTCAAGAAGGATAATTCAGACTCAAGATTTAACCTCTTCAGGAAATTACTTAATACGGAGAAATTGACTTTTAAGACTGATAGCTTGAGCAGTGATCAGGTTCGATTGAGCTACCTCTTTTTCTAAATGCATTTGGCCTTCTTTTGAATAACTTGTTAGGGCTTTTTTTTTTTTTTTTTGGTTTCCTCTAGAGTAAATTGTATGTCATGGTGACTGTGGAGCCTGAAGGATTTGTTGCAATACCACATGTTCAAGAGAGGAAGGATGTTATATTCAATATAGGTAACCGATTTTCTCTTTTTCAATTTCTGGGATGTGTATTACCAGATCACATTTGGTTGGCTGACTAGCTAATCATGTTTTCAGTTTATTCATTCTGTTGTGATCCTAACCCTTCTCATCCATTTCCTTTTTTATTTTATCTACTTTCCCCTACCCCAGCTTCCTCTTCCACTTCATCATTGTGAAAGCTTAGCTGTTATCTCTAGTTGCCCAAAACTCACTTCAAACATGGTCTGTTTAGCCTTTGCATGAACCAGTTTCTACTATTATTATAGTTGCATGCATTAGTGGTGACTCTGTTCGGCAAAGCCAATCTATATGGCAAATGACATACTGCACTTGCTGTATGGTATGAATTTACTTAATTTGAGAGGAGTTTGCTTTGCACTTTTAACTGTGAAGATGTATTGTTTGGATTTTGACCTTTATGGCTGTTAAGGTGCCTCGTTAAAGTTGGCCAAACTGATTTGAGTAATGACAGCATTTATTTTTGTTCTGAAATTAGTTTCATTCCTCTGAAACTTGCTGCTTTCAATTCTCTTTTGGTGAGAAGCAAAGTTATATGTCTGACGATTCTTGCACTCCTTTAATTCATTTCCATGGCAGTTTGTGATGAGTTGTTAGTGGGTATTCCACACAAAGCTTGGTTCGTTGCGTTTTTGGTATTGCTGTGTTTGGTGTTGGCATTGGTGATTCCTCGTTTTCTTCCATCATCTCCGCTGCTATTGAATGGAAGACTTGGGATCTTGAATCACAATATTCCGAAAGAATGTTGAAGGAAATGATTTTGAAGTAGAATACTTGTCTAGAGGTGGAGATATTGTGTATATCTTTCATGCTAATGAACATCTCAAATAGTGTAAGACTGAAAAGGTGTAATCATATTCAAGCAATTAAACTATGGTACGTAGCGTTATTTTTATGGTTTTCTCCGGGTGACATGTAATTGTTGTCTTCTATGCTTCTCTAGAATTGTTTGAATAACAAAGTTGAAGAGCTTGAAAAGTGAGTTTGGAAATAGTCATCCTATTTTTAGCCGATGTGCGTACTCGTGTGCATAGACATATGTGCTTTTCTAGTTCTTTTTAAAGGGTTTTGATGGAGTTTGAGAAGAAATTGGACTAGGTCTAAGTGAGGCTATATCCAATCAGGATATTATACATCATCAACTCAAAACTTTAAGATAATAAGTTGTGAGTTTTGTCTTTATATATAATTTACTTTATTTTTGTGTGAGCTTACTCCTGTTGTGAATTTTCAACATCGAAGTAACTCATCCTCGGCTCATAGCTAATGCAAAGTCATTTCTCATTTCATGAATCACCATTTATCTCACTTGAATCCAGGAATTTCTATTTATCATATTTTACCAACCTAACTTTGATATTGACGAAGGGTTTTTGGCGAAAGGTTTTGAGTGAGCTTGGGGAGTAATTAGACTAGGTCTAATTGAACTTTTATACAACTAAGACATTATTTCTTAATCAAAAACTTTAAGGCAATGAGTTATGAGTTTTATGTTTGTATATAATTCACTTCTTTCTTATGTCCCGTTTTGATGTGAAATTATTCCATTTATGAATTTTCAATACTTTTGTTATCGTGGATAGTGAAAAAAAAAAACAATGTTATTCAAGTATTAATATGTAGCAAAAATGAAATATGAAGTAGGGCAATGTGAAAACTCCAAATAATTCCATTTATATTGCATTACATTGTTGCATCACATCTTAAACCTCCCAAAGAAGTAACACAAATAAGCAAATACATAAAGAAACAATCTTAATACTTCCGGCGTAATAAACAAGGAGACATGTTTAGAAGTTTAGGCTTTTGGAGCTTGTAATCTAGCTACAAAATATTAATTGACATGAGGAAAGTAACTCGCTAGTTACCTCAGAAGTGAGTGTTTGTCCGTTTCATGTTTGATTTTCTCTCTCAAGGTTTGAGTGGACTCCTACCATCAACCTTGAGATTTTACAATTAGATAGATATAAATAGTAAACCATGTTTAAAAGTCTTGGATCACTCGTGGAAATTGTTTAAAAGGGTTATTATCGAAGGGGAATTGGTTTGCAAAGATCAACTTACCATTGTCTTTGGATTGCCAAATAAAACAGAAGGTAAAACTAACTTTTGAGGAAGAGCATAAGCTTTAAGCTTTGATAAGTGTTAATGCATTGATTTGATTACTAATTTCCTAGGCCTTCTCTTTGTTAAAGAAAATATTTGTCCAAGAAAAGGCGTTGAAGCTAATATGAAGTGGATAGCATACTGTAGCATATAAAGAAGCAAAATAAATTCCTACTTTACATTTTCTTTAAGTGAACCAATGGAAGAAACACACATAATATGAACATCATATATGGACTAGTCAATTATTAATAACATGATAATTTAACTCAACTTTTAAACTTAAATTGAACCAATTAAGTTCAATTTAAATTAATAATTTAAAATAATTATAATAAAGTATTAGTTTAAGTCAAGTTTAATTAGCTTATTTTGAGTTTAAGAGTTGAGATAGATTTTCACGTAAACAACATTTAATTGGTTCATGTGTAATGTTCATATTGTACATGTTATATTGTCTTTTTTAATTGAAGTCTAAGAGATTTTTTTTTTGAAAAATTGAAAGCAGAGAATTTTAAAGATTAAGAGTTGCTTTAAAAGTTTCTTAAATCAATGGATAACTCTAAGTCTTTTACTTTTTTTTTTATGTATGTAAAAAATGGTTAAAGAAGAGCAATGTTGCTAATGTGTCACAATAGCTAAAGAAGAGCATTGTTGATAACCTATAAAATGAATTCGAGTATATACAATTAAGTTGAGGATGAATTGAATCACGCGATTATGTGCTTATAACTTTTATTGTAGCGTTTTCATTGCTATTGCTTTTTGTACTAGGATAAAACCAAACTATCTTTTTTTTATTAATATCTTTGTTACACGTAACATATGAAGATTATTAAATGAGAACTACAAGATTCTCAAGTAAAGAAGCTTCTACAAGTTTTGAGGTAGATGTTAAAGCCTTAAAATGTATGCTATTGTGTCTTAACCAAAAATCGAGCTATAATTGTATGATAACTACTTCAAAGGTTTTATTAGAACTATCTTTATATTTATCACATGCATAGAAGAATTTTTACTCCCTTCTATAAATTTTTTGTTTACATTTTCTTGTTTTTGTACTATTAACTTATAATAGTTTTGGTTTATTAAAATATATGGTTTCATGTTATTTTATGACCATATATATTTATCTACTTTCAAAATATTTGCTCAACATATATTTAATTTTCTATGTGATATATCGAAAACATGATCTTTATTAGGACTTAGCATGCCAAAGCCTATGTAATGTATATAATCATTCCCTTCATTAGATATACACATGTGTCATGGTTTTAAGTATTGTATAAATATTCATGAAACCGACTGCTAGGGTCACTTTCTGTTGGTTTATACCCTATAGCCAATCGCTTTGGTTGTAATTTAGTAACATATTTAAAAGGCACATTTATCTTGTACACTTTTAAATGTATATGATAAAGTCCATGGAATAATTAAACATTGCAAATGAAATTATAATGAGATTATAATTATGAGATTCATATTACATTTATGTAATATTTCTAAATGTTCCTAGTTATTGTTCTATTAAGATTGGACATTAATAGAACAGAAAAAGATTAGCTTATGTTTTGTTTTTCCTTATGGAAGAAGTAGTTGATCTCATAGGCTAAAATATAGAGATACTTAAACAAACGTGTGAGTGCTTGTTAAAGAATAAGTTTACTGAACAGACTCAATATGAAAAATCCATTTGGAACATTACTTGTATGTCTATGGAATTCTCATTATGATGATTGTATAAGTGATCCTTTGACTTGAGGTCATCAAAGTTATCTTACATAGGGATTGTTATGTTTTGATACTACTCGTAGTCTATTTTATCAACGGCCGTTTAAACGGTAGTCATTAAATGTAGCATGAATTATATGAAGATAATTGAACGATCAAGATAAGATTCATCACCCTAAAGTAATTAGGGAGAATGTTCCATTGTTCTTGATTAATATTGGTTCAGGAAATCCTTGGCCAAGGTGGAACGATATTTGTAAAATGTTTAAGAATATCATTAATTGAATCAATATCTAATGGAGGAGAACTAATATAATTGGACTTAAAATAGAGTAGACATTAATTCCATGCTCTAGTTTAATTGAAACATTGGTTGATGATAGGATTGAATTATACGGAAAAATTATACATAGAAAGGTTAGTCATGACATTCCTAAATATTTGAATGGTCACGATACGTTGCTAGACGCCAATCTTGATCTATGATTATAAATTGTTTAATTGGAGAATTAAAGATAAATTAAAAGGAGTTTTAATTTATCTAACCCTAATTATGAATTAGAATTATAATTTATAATCATTGCCAACATATTTGGGAACCTAATGGGTCTCACATATATAATGAGTTGGAAAGAGCAAAGTTGATTTAATCAAGTTGGGCTTGCTTATAAAGTTTAAGAAACTTTATGATTAAATATAAGATATTTAATAAATAAGAATCAATATAAGATATTGAATCTTATTTGGGCATAATTGGTATTTAATTAGAATTATTAGTAATTCTAATTAAAGTTTAATTGAAATTAGAATTTAATTACAATTAAATTACTAAAAAGTCTAAAGTTTATAATAAATAAGCGTGAACTCTATGGAGCTAGTACTTCATACTTAACCCTCTCTCTAAGAGTTACAGAGTTCTCTTAACCTGTTCTGTGGATACCATTAGAGGTCGGACACTTGTGTGGCTACGATGGTTGAGACGGATTGATTTCAAAAACGGTTCGAATGATGAATCAAAATAAAAGTCAAGCTTCGAAATAAGGTACTAATTAAATTTCTGCTTTATTATAATTCAAGTTAATCATTTTATAGAATTAAATAGATCTTGATTTTTAGAAAATCAAAAATCATGAAAAAGTTTTGTGATTATTCTGTTGCGGTTTGGATAGGATCCCGACTTGATTTTCCAACAATGATATTAGAGCCAAAATTTATTTCTATAATTTGATTAAATTGTTTGCATTAAATTGATCTTTATAATTTTAGAATTGAATTGCAAAAGCTTGCAAGGAAAAGTGTTTCAGAATAAAACCCAACAAACTCTACACCAATTGATTAACATGACTACGGAAATTGTTTGTATATTGTGTTTTTGCAAATTGTTTCCCCAAACAAGACAAATAGCTTTGCGACTGTTCATGTTTAACAAGTTTTAAAATTGTTTCTCTGAAGTTGTCCTCGACTGGAAATTGTTGAAGTGAATCACACGTTAATACAATGATAAAAGTACGATATAGAATGCACAAGAAGGGGGGGTTGAATTGTGTATTCCCCTTTTTGAAAACTTCTTTCAAAAACGTTTGTTAGAAATAAAGTTCCTTTATAGA
>JAOTIZ010000008.1:25512671-25540948 GCA_027123425.1 Erythroxylum panamense | reverse complement strand
AATAATTAGTATATGCATGTCATAAAAATAAAGAAGACATACACAATTTAAAGGACTAATTTAAATCAAACCCAAAATTAAGTCATAAGAGTAAGGGGCTAGATCTGCAACTAATAAGCCCAAGTCCAACTAACATGCTAGATCTGAAAATAATTAAATGCTAGATCTAGCCCAACTATCTGAAGTAGCCCAACTATCTAATAAAGGCTTGATCTGTAACTAAGCCCAAGTCCAAGACCAACTAATTAATAAAACAAAATTTATTATTTAAAAAAAACTGGGGGAGTCATCTTCAACCTCCAGTCGGGTCGGGCGTGACCCGGCTGGAGCAGACGGAGCCCTGAATCTCCAGACCGCAGGAGCAGGCCGGAGCTCGTATGGACGTCGGTGTTGGGACGACGCCGACGACGCGAAAAGCACGAGGGGTAGAAAACTCGACCATGCAACGCCTCCCAAAAGACTACGTCCAAAGCTCTTCATACGGTCGTCGTCCCGCCTGCTCCTTCACGGCCCAGACGACGTCGAGTGCACCAAGGATGACGACATAACGATTTTAACGTCTCAATGAGGGCCAAAACATTGAAAAAATCAACACCCTCAACACATAAATTTTCGGCAGAAAACGCAACCCAGAAAACAGAGTATAACAGAGGAATTTATTTCGGTGGTTTTCAACAGTTCGATGGCAAGACAGAGGCAAGCAAAAAGTTCTGATACCAAATGTAAATGTTCTAGGCAGAAATAGCATGTATTTCATACAAAACATAATGTATAAAACACATGCAGAAATCAACATATATATCACCGTAATATATATATGTAAACAACAGTAGCGGAAGCTTAAACATGAATCCATATCATACCTCCAGCCATTGTCTCCACCGTAGATCTGAATGTTTTCTGTGCAGGTTGGAGTTTCTGTCCTCTTCCAAAGCAGAGCGATGGTGTCAACAATTAGTGTAGCTTGGAGACGATAGGGACCAACCTTTTAAACACCCATTGCATACCTGTCTTTGGCCATCATCGAGACTAAAGGTTGGATAAATGGGCAACAGCATATAACAACATATCGTGGTAGTAGGGTTAAGCTGTATATAAATGGACCATACTCAATAATGAATATAAATGGACCATACTCAATAATGAGGCTGATAAATTTACAATATATTGCAGAGTTTTAAAGAAATTATTTAAAAATAATAAAAATCAATGTGAGGAAACTCTTTTCTTAAAGCATTTATCAAAATTTTGCAACCAATTCGAAACTTTATCACATGAATTTCAAATAATAACACTATTTCTACTTAAAAAACAAATTAGTAAAAAATAGCATATTATGACACAATACTAATATTAATCAATAAGCCAACAATTGAAGTAATATCCTACTTGTATTCTTTGTTATGTCGGTCACTTGATCATTTTTATGATAAATAATCAGAAAGAAATAAATAAATTATCTCCTTTTATATTGACCGGTTATCTCAAGCCACACAAACCCAAAATGCCCGCGTTTGGCTTTGTCCTCAGTCACCATATGGATAATTTGGGGCGATTCTGGAGGCCAACCTCCGAGGAAATCACGCCCACGTGTTCAGACTTTCCAAATTCCACGTGCTCATCACTTTACCAGATCGGCCCCCAACCAATCCATACTTGCGAAAAACGAACACACAGAGTTGTGATACCTTTCACGTTTTTTTTCTAGTCAGCCGCAATTAATCGAACCAACGGCTAGGATTCAAGGAATGTTCTTCAAATAAAAGGACCAGTTTATAATTCTAGGCATAATTTGTTTAACACTCGGGGATTTTGATTTTTCTCATTTCTGTTCATGTCGTCGATGATCGAGCTTCTACGACCGATATCACACACGAAATTCCCTTGTACTATTCCCAGTTCGTGCTCTTTTCGCGCTCAATCTAGGGGTTTCCACTACCATACGCACCGCTTTATCCCCAATTCCATCTCTTTCCAGAGGTTCAAGGTCAGGGACTACAGGATATTAGTCAAGTGCCAGGACAGCGACTCCCCGGCGAGCTCCGGCGAAAAGAGTGACGATGGAGAAGGCCGGAAGATCAGCAACAATCCGCCGAACAAGCAGCGGCGGGAAAAGCAAGGGAAGGGCCAGTGGTGGAGGTCGAAGCAGCAGAGCTGGAAATGGCAGCCGTTGATTCAGGCGCAAGAAATTGGGGTTTTAATTTTGCAGTTGGGGATTGTTATGTGCGTTATGCGGTATCTCCGGCCCGGAATTCCGTTGCCCGGGTCGGAGCCGAGACAACCGACGATGTTTGTTAGTGTACCGTACAGTGACTTCTTGAGCAAGATTAATAGTAATCAAGTACAGAAAGTTGAGGTAGATGGTGTTCATATTATGTTTAAGTTGAAGAATGGTGGGAATGGAAATTTAGAGAGCGGTGAAGTGAATAGGCTGTTCCAGGAATCGGAGTCCTTGTTGAAGAGCGTAGAGCCGACGAGGAGAATTGTGTATACGACTACAAGGCCGGGTGACATCAAAACTCCGTATGAGAAGATGCTAGAGAATCAAGTGGAGTTTGGGTCTCCTGATAAGCGTTCGGGTGGATTCTTCAACTCGGCTTTGGTGAGTTAAGGTGGTTGTTTTTTGCTAGTAGATATTTTGGAATACAAGTAATTTTGCTCTGGTGTGGGCAAGTAGGCAGAACTGAGGTGTAATTCACCATTGTTCTTCTTAGTTTTGTCTCAAACCCCACTAAGTTTGTAGTTTGGGTTTTGAATTAATTTTCTGGGTTCAATAGACTGACATTGACATTTTCGTCTAACAGGATAACAGTGCTGTATATAGAATGTCTGTAAAACTTGTTTATTGCTTTTGATGTCAAATTTCATCACATTGTATCAGGGTTACGATATTTGCATGCTACCATATTTCTCTAATAATCTAGTATCCATCAAACTTGAGTACTGGTAATTAGGCAACTACCTGGAATGAGTTGTGTTGATTAAAGTGTCCAAAGTTTCAGTTTTTCAGATTAGTTTTCCTTTATTGTTGTTTGTGGCAAGTTATTGATTAGTGTTGATGATAGGGGACTTTGTGCTTTATCTCAATGCCGCCATCACTAGCTGCAGAAAAGGGTTGCTCTCTCAGTTACACACACTTCCAGTTGGAAGGTTTAGGCCTTGTTTATGGTAGAATTAATAATATCTTAGATATGATGACTGGATCATTTGCATTTGTTAAGATTTCTGGGAAAAACTTATCTTGTATTTAATATTTAATGTACACGGATACATATATATATATACACAACTTAACCAGCAGGAAAATAGGTATCAATCTGAACTAAACTATATCTAGAAGTCTATAGCAGAAATCCCTTGATTATAGGGATTTCTGTTTCTAATAATCTTATCTCATAAGATCGATCTTATCTTATCCCATAAGATTGATCTTATCTAGATCTTTGTTCTTCAACACTCCCCTTAAGCTGAGGAATAGATGTCTTCCATTCCCAACTTGCATATAAGATCATGAAATCTTGAAGCATTTAGCCCTTTGTTTAGAACATCTGCTAGTTGATGATCCGAAGGAACATAAGACATACAGACTAGTCCTTCTTCCAACTTTTCTTTGATGAAATGCCTGTCAATCTCAATATGCTTCGTCCTGTCATGTTGTACAGGATTATGTGCTATGCTAATTGTAGACTACTTGTCACAATAGAGCTTCGTAGGACCTTCCCATTTGATTTTTAAATCATCAAGAATTATCTTCAGCCTTAATAGTTCACATAGTCCTTGTGCGATATACCTAAATTCAGATTCTGCTGATGATCGAGCAGCTACGTTTTGTTTTTTACTCCTCCATGTAACTAGATTGCCTCCAAGAAACATGCAGTAGTTTCTCCCTAACCAGAGCAGATTTGCTCCTCAGAAGGTATGAAGCTTTCTGTCACTCTCTTCTCTTAATTTTCTGCCTGCCTCTCTCCCTTCTCTGCCTACCCCTTTATACCCCCTCCTCTCTAGGTACATTCTGTTACGCCTAACTAATTAGCCACCTCAGCCTAACTAACTGCCCTCCTGCCCACTGTTCTTTCTTCTAGAATGAATCTCTCTCTCTCTCTCTCTCCCGAAGAATCCTAACATCTCCCAAGCATGATTCTTCTCCAAAGCATTCATTTCTTCTCTCATAGCATCTCTGCATTCCTTTTTTGATAAGGCCTTAGAAGAATTGTTAGGAATAGCAATTGTATTTAAAATCACAATAAAACTTTTATGGGTAGGTGAGAGGTGTTTGAAGGAGATATAATGGGACAGTGAATAGAGCGATCGATGGGTGCATTCTCTAGTTCCTTTTCTAACAACAATAGGAAGGTCTAAATCATCACTTGGATTAGTGGAGTGTTTACCTGTTTGGATATTTGAGCATGGTTGAGGACTCACGGTGATCTCATTTCTAAGGCTAGGATTTGATTAGTGAACTTGCTTCAGTGCTGGAATGTTTGGAGTTTGCTTCGGTGGAATGTCTGGAGTTTGCTTTGGTGTTGGAATGTCTTTTCTCCTCGAGTATACTTGAGGAAAACTTGGAAACTTGTGGGGGGTTTTGGCTAGGATGGGAGTTAACTCAGGAGGTTCTGTATTTAGAATTGGCTTGGGTTCTATGATGCTGATAGAATTTGGTTGGGTTGAGTGAACAGGAGATGGAGTACGAGTGAGGTCTAGGGTATTTATTGGTTCGAAGGAACTACAAGGACTATCTTCCGTTATGCTATTCTCCCCCTGAAGATAGGCGTTTGATAAGAAGAATTTGCACTCGGAGAAAGTGACATCAGCTAAGATATAGGTCCTTCTTGTAGATGGATTGTAACACTTGTATCCCTTTTGAGTTAATGAGTATCCTAGAAACACACACTTAATGGCTCTAGGATCAAGCTTCCCCCGATTTTGGCTATGGACATGAACAAAAGCAGTACACCCAAATACCCTAGGAGTGAGTCCATTGGAAGTTCTAAAATGAGGGTAAAAAGGGTTTAGGAGCTAAACAGGGCTCTTATTGTCTAGAACACGTGAGGGTAGTCTATTGATCATATAGGTGGCATTAAGAACTGCTTCACCCCAATAAGATTTAGGGACATTTCCTTGGAAAAAGTAAGGCCCAGGTGGTATTAAGTAGGTGTTCATTTTTTCTTTTGGCCACTCCGTTTTGTTGAGGTATATTAACACAGGATGAATCATGAATAATACCATGTGATTGTAAGTAAGGAGATAAGACTTGGTTGAAATATTCTCTAGCATTGTTTGTTCTAAAAACCTTTATCTTTACCCCAAATTGATTTTGAATCATTGAATGAAAATTTGGAATTAACAGTCCCTACATCAGATTTTGGTTTAAGGAGAAATAGCCAAGTAACCTAAGTACAATCATCAATCAAATAGACAAACCAACGGGCTCTAGAAATATTGGGTATAGTGGATGGACCCCATATGTCACTATGAATCACATGAAAAGGATGAGAAGCTCTTTTATTAGTAATAGGAAAAGAGACACGAGTATGTTTTGCCAATTCACAAGTTTCACAATGAAATTCAGAGATATCTAATCCTTGAAACAAGTGGGGAAACATAGTTTTTAGAACTCTAAATGATGGATGACCTAGACGGAGATGGTGCAACCAAATGGAATCTTTATTCGAAGAACTAAGGAAGGATGAAGGTGTATTTATCTTAGCTTTTTGACATGGGTAGAGACCATTCCATTCCTTAGCAAGTCCAATCCTCTTACCCTTGTCCTGGTCCTAAAAAACACAGCAAGAAGGAGAAAAAATGGCAACACAATTAAGGTCATTAGTAAGTCTTTGGATAGAGATTAGATTGGCTGATAATTTTGGTACATATAGGGCATTTTTTAGAGTGTAGGGCTCAATTTTATGTCTCCATAACCGGCAGCAGTGGCTAATTCTCCATTGGCATCTATGATTTTCCCATTACTTGGACTAGGGTTGTATGTGTGAAAAAATTGTGATATAGGGGTCATGTGGTATGTGGCCCCGAAGTCTATAATCCAAGGGCTATTGTAACACTTAATTTTTGAGGTGTCCGTATACAAAGAGAATGTAGGTTTACCTAAGAGAGCAAAGGAGCATGTACCTTTCGGCTGTCCAAAGGAACTCAACAAACCTCTTAATTTCTCAATCTCTTCATTGCTAAGACTCCCTGCTACTGGATTTTCTTCATCTTCCTCCTGTTCAGCCGAATGTGCCCGTGGCCGTGATTGACCTCCTCGATTTCCCCATTCACGACTTGGTGGCTTCCCATTAAATTTCCAGCAGGTCTTCTTTGTGTGTCTCAGTTTTTTGCAGTAAGTGCACCATAGATTATTCTTATTTTCCTTCCACAAGTTGCCCTTTCCAGATTGCTTAGGCTGGGCTTGATCACTCCTTTCTTTGTCATGTTTATCTGCCTTTATCACCATTGCCGATCCATCCATCTTCTGGGGCTCAAGCATCACGTTTCTTCTGCTCTCCTCTGCTCTAATCGGGGAGAGAACCTCTTCTAATGAGGGTATGGACTCCCTTCCAAGAATTTGAACCCTGACTTGATCAAATTCAGGGTTTAGTCTAGCCAAGAAATAATAAATACACTCTGAAAATTTTCAGAAAAACAACATCTTCAGGACTTTTCATCTCAATGACCTGATAATCGTCAAGTTCTTGCCACAGAGTTTGCAGAGTATTAGCATATTTTGTGACTAATTTGTCTCCTTGCTTGGTGGCATGGGCTTTGATCTTAATTTCATAGATTTGGGCAGCATTGCATGCCTTTGAATACATACGTTGAACACAGTCCCAAATCTCCTTTGCAGTGGTTAAAAGCATGCACGTATCACTGATTGAAGGTTGGAGTCCCACAACCATGACATGATCATGGAGTCCTCTTCTTCCCATGTTTCTGTTGCTATATTCCCTGTTGCAGGTCCTGATCTTAGCAGGTGATCAAGCTTCCCTTTCCCTTTGAGATAGGTGCGAACAAGGAGTGACCACTGGAGGTAATTCTTACCATTGAGTCAGTTGGAGGCACGAACATTCTGTAGTTCCCCAATTTTCTGGACAGAGACAAATTCATCTGGGCTGGAAATAGTGGTTTGAGAAGTTCCAGAATTTGCCATGGTGAAAGAAGGGAAAGATTGGGTAAAATAATAGTTATGGGGATTGAGAAATCTGACAAGAATGAGCAGATGAATTCTGGATAAGGCAGCAATGAAGGCTGTACCAAGAATAACAAAGAATACTTCCAGAAAACCTTAGGGCTCTGGTACCATGTTAAGATTTCCTGGAAAAACTTATCTTGTATTTAATATACACAGATACATAGATATATACAACTTAACCAGCAGGAAAATAGGTATCAATCGGAACTAAACTATATCTAGAAGTCTATAGCAGAAATCCCTATAATATAGGGATTTCTGTTTCTAATAATCTTATCCCATAAGATTGATCTTATCTAAATCTCTGTTCTTCAACATTATTAAACCATTGGAAAGCAAATAAATCGTTTGTTAAATTCTTCTGAATTTTGTCAGTAGTTCTCTTTCTTGGTTCAATGTTCTTGACTTTTTCCTTTCTTTCCATGTTCATTGCAGATTGCTTTTTTTTACGTGGCTGTGCTTGCAGGGCTTCTCCACAGGTTCCCTGTTAGCTTTTCTCAGGTGTGAATTATCACTGTTATTACTTCGCATTGAAGCTAAGAAATGCTGTGGAGATTCTCAGTGGATATATTCTTGAACTGCAGCATGCCGCTGGACAGATTAGGAATCGGAAATCTGGTGGGTCCAAGGTATCTGAACAGGGAGAAACAATTACTTTTGCTGATGTTGCAGGTGTTGACGAGGCTAAGGAAGAGTTAGAAGAAATAGTGGTATTTGGCCTTTACTGTCTTTGTTTCTTGTGCCATGTGATGCCCTATGGGTATTTTGAATCTCCTATGAACACAAGAGATTGACATTTTTGCGATTTCTTTGCTGCGCAGGAGTTTCTTAGGAACCCAGACAGGTACATAAGACTAGGTGCTCGACCTCCTCGAGGTGTTCTATTGGTGAGTGTACGATGCTCAAATATTTGTTTGTGAAAATAATGTTTGACCAGCGATATTTTAGCAGCTTGAAGTGGCTGCTGGAGTGTGTGCAATTCTTCCTTGCCCCTTCTGATAAGTTGGTCTGCATGGCCACAGATGTTTAATTTGTTTTGTACGTCCACGTCTGCTACCCTGTTGAATACTTGGTGGTGTTGTTTAGAATCCGTAGTTGACCATTGATGGATAGTCTTGGGTTAACAAACTTACCTATGATTGGTTTCCAGTAATTACTTGTATGCTATCTGGAGGATGATAGTACGATATTCTAGTGTTTCTTTGTAAGTTGCAGGTTGCAGTTGGTGAGTGTTACTTTCTATGTCTTACAGGTGGGTCATCCTGGGACAGGTAAGACACTTCTTGCAAAGGCCGTGGCTGGAGAAGCTGAAGTACCTTTTATAAGCTGTTCTGCAAGTGAATTTGTGGAGCTTTATGTTGGCATGGGTGCCTCCCGTGTTAGAGATCTATTTGCACGGGCTAAGAAGGAGGCCCCGTCAATAATATTTATTGATGAGGTTCGGCTACTTTTTACATAAAGTTGATAGTACTTCTCTCTTCAGTTGTTGGAGAAAACATTCTTAAAAATGCCCCAGTCATGTGCTGTCATTTTGTGCAGATAGACGCTGTGGCAAAAAGCCGTGATGGGAAATTTCGCATTGTCAGTAATGATGAACGTGAGCAAACTTTGAACCAGCTGCTCACTGTAAGCCCTCCTTGCTCAAGGATTCTTTTATGTCTGAATTTGTAGCCATTCTAAAGCTTTAACTTTTGAAAATATTTGCAGGAGATGGATGGGTTTGATAGCAACTCTGCGGTTATTGTTCTTGGTGCAACAAATCGCTCAGATGTCTTAGACCCTGCACTTCGCCGACCTGGAAGATTCGATCGTGTGGTTACGGTTTGTATCATATTTTAATCATGTCATAACATTTTAAAATTTTGAGAGGTAAACAAGTTCCATAAATCTCATAGCTTTATTCCTTTTCTCCTTTAGGTTGAAACCCCTGATAAGAAGGGAAGGGAAGCTATTTTAGAAGTCCATGTTTCCAAGAAGGAACTTCCCCTAGGTGAAGATGTTAACCTCAGGGACATTGCCTCTATGACCACTGGTTTTACAGGGTATTTGCTGATTAGTGGATTCTTTTTCTCATGAGATCTGTAGAAAACATGGTAGGAATGAGCTTTTGATTCTCATATTATGCAGGGCAGATCTTGCGAATCTAGTAAATGAAGCTGCTTTATTGGCTGGAAGGTTAAGCAAAGTGGTAGTTGAAAAAATTGATTTCATTCAGGCAGTTGAGCGGTCAATAGCTGTAAGTCACTTTTGTCTCTCTCAGTATGTAGGGGAAGTAAAACTTATGGAACAATATTTAATGAAAATATTGAACTCTGGTGATTTTTTGAAAAAGCTGTAGGGCTCTATTGTGTCTCTCTCTCAGTACTTAAGAGAGATAAAACTTTTGAAGCAATTTTCATACGAAAATATTGAAATCTGGTGGCTCTGGAAGATTTTTATGTTACTCTTTTTGTTATATGTAAGCCTATAAAGTGAAATCACTACTATTGATCTTAAGTCAACTTGCAAAATACATATGGATGAATAATAAAATCCAAAATGTAGTATTGGAACCAATCTCAGACCAAACAGTAGGATCCCAGGTCCTACTTGTAAAGAACAATAATCTATAAATATCCCTTGTTAGAAAATAGACAACAAAAATTGAAAAAGTTGACAATAGATTGCTTATTGTTAAAGCAAATACACTTGGTTAATCTTTCATTTATCATCAAATTAGAACTTCTCTGCGTAGAGGTTAAACGAGGGGAAGGAACTGGAAAGAGAGTTGCATCCCACGGGTTGCAGAACTGAATCCAGTTGCTTCTATTGCAGGGTATAGAGAAGAAAACTGCCAAGTTGCAAGGAAGTGAAAAGGCTGTTGTTGCACGCCATGAAGCTGGTCATGCCGTGGTGGGTACTGCTGTTGCTAATCTACTTCCTGGACAACCTAGAGTTGAGGTACGTGACTACACTTTTACTAAATGTAAATGGTCTGAGTTTCTTTTGGGTGTTTTCTCCAGGTGAAGAATTTGAATATAAAAAACCACATAGTATATATTATGACCTAAATGAAAGGTTTATTCATGGTGCAAGTGGCCAACAAGCGGTTAGTAACTTGGTCTTGACTTGCAACTAAAAGCTTCTTTTTGTTCATATTTAAGTGCATACTTGGGATGGAAACAACTGAGTGGGTGGAATTGGAAGGGCTAAGGCCTTTTAAGTTTTAATGGTATTTGAGCATTATGCATCAACAACATAAGATACTAACGGAGTGCTGAAGAGAAATGTTTTGACGTGGAAGTTTCTTTTCCTTGGTTCTTTTGAAGAGAAAAGGGCAAATTAGTAGACAAAAGGATTCTGGAAAGGCATGCTGTTGGATGCTGCCACAGTAAACCGTTTTGGAATTGTTGTATGGCATTTCCTCAATCTTGTGGTTCAAATAAACAACACATGGAAATTATGTGTCCTCAAACTGTTCATTGATGTGAAAGATGCGATAACCGTAGCTTCTGTTATTATTGCATCAATGACTTTCTTTTCTTCTTTGTGTTGTTAGAAATTAAGCATATTACCACGATCAGGAGGAGCACTGGGGTTTACATATACTCCCCCAACAAGCGAGGATAGATATTTGCTCTTCATTGATGAATTGCGTGGCCGCTTGGTAACGCTTCTTGGAGGACGAGCAGCAGAAGAAGTTGTTTATTCAGGGCGTATTTCCACCGGTGCACTGGATGATATACGGCGAGCTACTGACATGGCATACAAGGCTGTAGCTGAATATGGTCTTAGTCAGACAATAGGTCCAGTTTCTTTAGCGACACTTTCTGGAGGTGGAATGGATGAGTCTGGAGCTGCTCCATGGGGGAGGGATCAGGTACTGAAAATTTCAAGTTTAATTTCTTCTTGCATCAGCTTTACATAAATATGACCTGAGGTTGAGAAAGATAAAAGGACTGACCTGGACGACAGGGGCATCTTGTTGATCTTGTTCAAACAGAGGTAACATCATTGCTGCATTCTGCCCTAGATGTGGCACTCTCTGTAGTGCGTGCTAATCCTGTTGTGCTGGAGGGGCTTGGTGCCCATCTTGAAGGTAATACTTTTGGGCTTGGTTGGTTCGGATAACATTTTCTATGTTCCGATAATAAGATCCTGGATCCTTTTCTTGCCATCTTAGTAACATTTTTTCTGCCTTTGATTTGATGTGGTTGTATTTTTTATTATCTGATCAATTTTCCGCAGAGAAAGAGAAAGTAGAAGGTGGAGAGCTGCAAGAGTGGTTGAAATTGGTGGTTGCCCCAGAAGAGCTTGCAGTCTTTGTCACAGGAAATCCAGGCAGGCTCATGATAGATACCCCATTACGTTTGTAGCTCTTCAAGTAAAAATCTACAGATGGGCTTGAACTCAGACTGAGGGCTTTGTATATTTCATTTTTGGCGTTAATGGCCCAAAATCTGAAGAAAAAGACGACAGCTGAGCCTGAAATTATTGTCTGCTGCTGTTAGAGTGAGGCGCCTCCAATTTTGAATGTTGGTGGTTTGAGGTCTGTTGCAGATTGGCTATTATTATTATCAGTCCAGTGTTTTTGATGGATACAGTTCTTCAGTTGTATACATAATATGATTGACTACGTGGTATGTAACCAAACGTTCCCGATAAGTTGGGGCTTGGGCTTGAGTTGAACACAGAAAATTGTCTTTACATTTCCATGTAATTCTACGTCTTGAACTAATTAATGTATTTTTATTTTACTGAATGAAAGAATTGTAGTATTGTTGTCCGTGGGGTTCCTTCTTCCCCTTATCTTGGAGAATGAGGGGAAGATATTAAATTTAATAGAATAAATATCAGTGTTGCTTTCCATCGCTCTACATGAGGACCACCGCTTTCCTGTATTTTAGCTTAGCTTAAGCATTTGCAATGCCACTTGTACCGCTTTCCGCTTTGATTTGATTGAGAATTAACAAAAATAAAATCATTCGTAATGTGTGGTATTCACATTTAAATAATAATCAAATGAAAATATCTTCACGACACGTTACGTCACGTCAGTAACTATTGACTTTTTGGTCATGTCATGCATAAAATGCATTGGAGCCTCGGGGTGCGTTTAGTTATCCTTTGAGCGATAAGTTTCCAGGTTCTTCCTCTCTCTCCCCCTTTACCTCTCTCTTCTCTGTACGTATGTGTGTATGTTCATGTTAGCTTTTCTTCTTCTTTTTCTTTAGTCGTTATATCTCAGTTTCTATTCAAGATTTTGCAATAGCCTAACATAAACATCAGGTATCATTCAAAATCAAACATTTGAAGGTAAAGGAGCTAGGATTTCGGTTTAGATTGAGTTACTCAAGCAAATGATAAGTATTATGTTTACTAGTTTCAGTACCAAATGTTTTATGTAAAATGATTTCATTTGGTTCGGCTGTAACAAATGAATTCAACCATCATGTTCTTCGCCCCTTTCATGGTTGGATCACTTAGTCCAACTGTCTATCACTATATATTCGTACTTCATACAAGGAAATGATATAAAACTAACATGTTTTTCTAAAGGTAAGTAATAAACAAAGGATAGGTGTATTTGGAATACACGTGCTACCTACTTATGACGTCTTTGTCTAGTTACCGTTCCTTCTTTCTAAGTTGTTTGGTTTCAGTGATTTCTAAGCCTGCTTCGGTGGGTTATGGTGTGGGAGTTCTCCCGCTGTTTCTTTAACTTGTCCAATTATTACCGTCTCTCCTATGTGGTTATTTTTATATTCTGAAACTATGTCTGAAAATTTATTTCTTTTATTTTTTAAACTATTGTTACTAATATTGTCTTTCTTTCACTCACTGCTATGTGATTCATGTTGAAGATGGGTCCCTCTCACATGGAAGAACTCCATCATTCTAACATTGCGGCACCGAAATCGGTGCTAAAATTGCAATTGTTGAAAATAAGCAAAAAAAAACAACTGTTTTACGCGGTGGAGTACCTATATAAGGCACTCCTTGTTTCAGAAAGGCAATGGTCCACCCAAATATGAGTGAATCAGATCTAGAACATTCTTCATTCTAGATGGAAAGAGAACTCTGGAAAGAAATCCTGTTTTGTTTCTTTGCTAGACAATCTGCACATTTCTTCTGATGTATCTTATATCACTTATTGGGCGCAGCGGATGTATTTTATGAAAAAAAAAATGAGTAAAATAGACACAGAATATTTAACGTGATTCACCCTTAACTTTGAGTTACGTTCACAAATAAAACTTAGAATATTTCTTCCAATATTACAAACAGTAGGTATAGAGAGATAAAACTAAAATAGTAGTTTACAAGTTGTTTCTTAACCTAAAAAATATTAACCTCACTATTTTATTACTCACAAATCTTTTAGGAATATATTTCCTAACTTTAGAGCTTTTGATTTATTCTGGTTTTCTCTTTGTTTTTCTGTGTTTCTTTCTGAAGCAGGGAGTCACCACGTAAGACAGTTGCTTTGCAGCTGTCTTTTTGCTTATTTTCAACAATTGCGATTGCGGCACTGATTTCAGTGCCGTAATGGTGGAATGATAAAGTCCTTCCATATGAGAGAGACTCATCTCCAACAATTCATTCTTCTTCCATTAATCATTACTCTAAAGATTGTGATTGTGGGACCATTCACAGTGTGCATTTTGCAACTGCCAGGAATAAAGACGTGGACTTCTGATATAACATGTAACGAAGTTGGCCTTTGTGAAGAAATTATATATTTTATGTTTTATGAGAAAATGCAAGTTGGTTAATGGCTCACTGGTGAGTCTGATTAGTCCATGTTTCATACTCACTGTGGGCTAAATATGTAGAATTGACTCACCGTTCTGGTAATTCATGCACGCACTTGGGGCTAGCTCTATATCTCGGTGTTTGTGCCTGCATTGCGATGATTGCTTGTGCAGCGTCAGATGAGTGAGTGAATAAGTATTGGTATATCTCCTCAAGGCATCATTCTTTTAACTGGCTGTATGATTACTACATATGATAGTCGATGTTACTAGTTGGCTGACTCGTTGACTTTGCATACTTCTTTGTATACATGTTACTGCTTTTGAAGTGTTAAAGCCAAGTTTTTTAATGATAAATAATCAATTTTCAGAGAGTTGTTAGTATTATACGTGTAATTCAAGTTCTCGCTGATGTGATTCTAAAAGTGAAGTACGTAATTTGTGTTAGGTGAATTTAAAGATGGCATCAGTTCAAGCTACTGCTTTGTCTTCAGCCATATGTAAGAATGGAAATCATTCTGCCGTGGTTAAATTTCCGGGCACTACATTCATATCAGGTTTTGATGCGGTTGGTCGTGCTTCAAATTTATGTAAGAAGGAAATACCCCCCGGCACCTTGTGGTTAGGACCGAAAGCAACTTTAACTTATGATCCCCCATCGACTGATTCAGAGAAAATTAAGCAGAGAAAGCATACAGCGGATCCTTCTTCCCCTGATTTTCTTCCACTTCCATCCTTTGAACAGTGTTTCCCAAGAAGCACGAAGGAATACAGGTGCACCTGTGTATATTTTTCTTTATACGTCTGTAGCAGTTTTTCTTCCTCAAAATTTGTAGCTTATAAAAGTTTAAAATTCCTAGCTGGTTCACCTGAGCATTTAACTTCTTCAGCTAACTAATATGCTACCAACATCCTTTGTAATGTGCTCACAGGGAAGTTGTCCATGAACAAACTGGTCATTTGCTTAAAGTTCCTTTCAGGCGAGTGCACCTATCGGGTGATGAACCAAGTTTTGATAATTATGATACAAGCGGTCCTCAAAACATTAGTCCACATTTAGGTATGGATTTGAAATCTACGTTGGACTATATATAGATGATTTGGCTTAGCAGAATGTTCTTTCGAAATTCTGTCTGCTCCTTTTTTCTATGTTGTCCAATTTCTCTCATGTTTATATTCTCCATTTACTAAAATGTTTAGGATCTTTCATATCAATTTATTCCTCATACTCTGTGATCTATCATTATCAGCTTAGTGACATATAAATTTGTTGATATACATTTCAAAAAACATTTCTGCCTATGCTTTCCTCAATTTCTGGCCTTATGGATTACATTTCTGGAGAATTTCCATATCTTCTAGGTATGCCACTTGTTTAAAAACAAATGTTTGCTTGTAAAGAAGAGAAAATATTGTCATTCAACTTTGTCCTATGGTGCATGTATTAATTGAATGTTCCTCTATCTGATACTTTAGTTTCTGGTTTATTTGGCTTAACAACCTGCTTTGGTAGATTTTTATATTGGGTGCAGGATACATCAATGGCTTTGTAATGCCAAAGGTATTGACTAGTCCTCCTAATGTATGTTTTAACAGGACTCCCTAAACTACGCAAGGACTGGGTTGATAGGAGGGAAAAGCTTGGTTTACCAAGACATACTCAGATGTTCTATGCAAAACAGGGTATTATAACTGAGGAAATGTTTTACTGTGCTGCTCGTGAGAAGCTTGATCCAGAGTTTGTAAGGTCAGAGGTTGCTCGTGGGCGGGCAATCATCCCTTCCAACAAGAAGCACCTAGAGCTTGAACCAATGATAGTTGGAAGAAACTTTCTGGTGAAAGTTAATGCAAACATTGGAAATTCTGCTGTTGCGAGTTCCATAGAGGAGGAAGTGTATAAAGTTCAGTGGGCGACTATGTGGGGTGCTGACACTGTAATGGATCTTTCTACTGGTCGACATATTCATGAGACACGTGAATGGATTTTACGAAACTCTGCCGTACCAGTGGGGACTGTACCTATCTATCATGCACTTGAGAAGGTAAATGGAATCGCTGAAAATCTTAGCTGGGAAATATTCAGAGACACGCTGATTGAGCAGGCTGAGCAAGGTGTAGATTATTTCACAATCCATGCCGGAGTTCTGCTGCGTTACATTCCTTTAACTGCAAAGCGCATGACAGGAATTGTTTCTCGTGGAGGATCAATTCATGCAAAGTGGTGCCTAGCTTATCACAAGGAAAACTTTGCTTATGAACACTGGGATGACATACTTGACATCTGCAATCAATATGATGTTGCTCTCTCAATTGGTGATGGACTGAGACCTGGGTCCATTTACGATGCCAATGACACTGCTCAGTTCGCAGAGCTTTTAACTCAAGGTGAACTTACTCGTAGAGCATGGGAAAAAGATGTTCAGGTATTGCCTTTTTATCAATCCTGCATTTTCAGGCTGTTAAACGTCATCCTGCATTTTGTTCAGGCTGTTGAACGTGGGATATGTTCTAGAAATCAAAATTTGGCTCATATAATATATGATAAAATTGTGAGCTCCTTAGTTCCTTAGGGTAAAATCATGTAGTTTATCAAATTCTGTTATTTTGATAAAAGATATCCTTACCTGATAATAAAAGATAATCCAACATGGTTGATTTCTTAGACCAGGGTATTCAACAATAAGTCCTTACCAAAAAGATTGATTCTGTACTTTCTCAATGGTCTTTGTTTTGCTTTCGCCAAGTGATCTGCCATGTGATGTCTATTTTTAGGTAATGAATGAAGGACCTGGACATATTCCAATGCACAAGATCCCCGAGAATATGCAAAAGCAGTTGGAGTGGTGCAATGAAGCACCTTTCTACACTCTAGGACCTCTTACAACTGACATTGCTCCTGGATATGATCACATTACCTCTGCCATTGGCGCTGCAAACATTGGGGCTCTTGGAACTGCTCTTCTTTGTTATGTCACCCCAAAGGAACATCTTGGATTGCCAAATAGAGATGATGTGAAAGCTGGGGTTATAGCTTATAAGATAGCTGCTCATGCAGCTGATTTGGCCAAGTGTCACCCGCATGCTCAGGCATGGGATGATGCATTAAGCAACGCAAGATTTGAATTTCGATGGATGGATCAGTTTGCTTTGTCCTTGGACCCAATGACAGCCATGTCCTTCCATGATGAGACTCTTCCAGCGGAAGGTGCCAAAGTTGCACATTTTTGCTCTATGTGTGGGCCTAAGTTCTGCTCTATGAAGATAACAGAGGATGTTCGCAAGTATGCTGAGACACATGGTTATGGTAGTGCAGAAGAAGCTGTTCAGCAGGGGATGGATGCAATGAGTGCTGAGTTTCAGTCGGCTAAGAAAACTGTTAGCGGAGAGCAACATGGTGAAGTTGGTGGAGAGATATATCTGCCAGCAAACTATATTACTAAAAGGTAAAGTCCGTTCTTTCACTGGGATGAAGTACTATCACAATGGGTAAAAGATTCACAAATATCATTTTGATGAGAGTAAAGCGGTCATCCTTCCCCCTTGGATAGTTACTGCCAGCAAGTGTTGAGAACAAGATTATCAATCTTGTTCTCTGGTCAGATTATATTTGTCATAAGTTATATTGAAGTACAGGCAAAACATGTTAAAATCGGAGTCAAATCTTTGTGAATGATGGGTACGCCCTAGACCAATAATCTTCCTCTAATGGAGGACATAAACCATCTAAATGGTTATTGCCAATGAGTGCTTGATTGCGTAGCAACCCTTTGATACGCATGAACTCCTGCTCTCGTTTGAATCATCCTGTGAAATTTCCTTGCAGGAGAGTTTAAGGTCCTGATGGTTGGTGAGGATTTCCTGAAATCAGAGTTTGCCAAGAAACGCAATACGCAGTAGTCAACAAGAAGTGTGGTGGTAAGTTTATGTTTCTAGTTGCTAGGTACCTTTTGTGACATTTGTAGTTGTTCTGTTGCTTGCGTCACAAGTAATAAAATGGAGTCTTTCAGATCATGATTCTCTATGTATTGCAAATCTGAGGTTTTTTTTAATGCATTTTACTGACCCAAAAACGCACCAGGGGTGCCTGTATTTCTGCTAAAATTCTGGCAAATAAGCTAGAAAAAGCAGCAGCTCAGGCTGAGAAAGTCCCTTTGAACCTGAACAGGATAATACCTGCGTAGGGAGTGTGCAGTTTCTTTTTTGCACTTTTATGTTGCACAGGGAGGCAGCTTCGCTTCAATTCAAGCGCTCGGGCTAGCTTATCCTGTTGCGCAGACGACCAACCATTTGCTTACTCCCACTTGGATCATTGCCACACATTTGAGGTTATAAACCTTATTAACTTCATAATCAAAAGGGTATGATACCGTTGAAATTAAGGTTGTAGAAAATCTGGAATTCAACATCACTGGATTCTCCATAAGCCAGCTTTACATTATCGACAATATTTTGTTTATTATTTAGTAATAAAAAGCGAATTTTGCAATTAAATTCAGTGTTAATTGGTAAGGAAGGTTTAATAGTTTTTCTCTCGTCAGCAATCGTTCAAACGTTAATAAATTATTGAAAAAGAACAAATTTAATGGCTGCATTCTTTATATTGGAATTAGTGTGTAAGTTGTTCACTGATCAGTTCTACATTATATTTTTCACTGAAGTGTAAAATTTAGTTTCCGAGAAAACCATCCAAAGATTTGGCCCGACTTAGCGATTGACTGCCCCCGCTAAGTACCATCATTTTCTCTTGAGGATTGAATGACTACATCTCTGGAGATGATTGTAAGAGAACAGTAGCAGGGTTTATGCTTAGTAGTTAAAATTCTGATACTAATCAGTAACTGCTAGAGTGTTTCTTTTGGTTAGTGATGTTTATATATTTGATAATCGATATGTAATGACTGGAAAATTATCCTCAGGAGCACAGCAAACAGACACTGGTTTTGATGCTTCAATGTTTTTTCATCTCATCTGATGAGGCATCATTCACAGTTACGTTTGACATTTGAGTCTAGCCTGAAATCGAGTTTGGTTAAATTTGAGTTGGATTTCGATCCTGATTAGAAATTCAACATATATAAGCTTTTACTAATCCCTGTCGTCACTGTTTATCCCTTCTTAAGTTCTATTCTATTTTCATCTCTTTTTGGCGTCCGTTATCCTCCAACTGTGCCGTGGAGGCTCAACATAACTCTCCTATTGGACCTGCAAGCACCTACCATTGCATGTTCTCACTACAGTTTTTTTTTTATAAGTATTTTGCATGTGTCTTGTCGCCGTTTGTCTCATCTGATCTTTGATACTTCTCTCCCAATCTCTCTCTCTCTCTCTCTCTCTCTTTCAGTTTTTTGGATATAAGAGCCTAGCAACGCGAGCATCTTCTGTCTGCGTGACATAGCCATGATCCATGAAGTGGTTAGACAATTGTGACCCTAGGAACATGGTTTAGCAGTATTATGTTGGTGGCGAGCTGCTGCTCTGTAGCCTGCTTCCTCCGGTTGCTTTATGGAATTGGGCATGATATGTTTTTTGATCGGCCTCCGGATTAAGTAACGTAAATCAAGTTTTATCAAACTTGGGACCAGGCTTGAACAACTCTTAGGGACTCTTGGTTTATAGAGGGCAATATGAATGAATATAATAAAATGGATATAATTATTATAACTATGATGGTTGATTAAAATAAAGGAATGATTATTATTACCAATAATAGTGAATGTTAAAAATTTTGCAAAATAAAAATTTGTTTTATATCAAATTTTAAATATATTTTAATTAATTATATTTTATGCACATTATTTATAATGACAGAATGATTAAAATCAAGTATATTTTGATATTTCATTTCCAATAATTCTTGAAGAAAAAAATGGTCCAGTATTTTATTTACATAACATATTATTAATTACATAATATCTTAAAAATATAGTTTAATAATTTAAAATGTTGTACAATTTAACAACAGAATTATAATATTCACTAGTCCATTACTATAGTAAAATCAAATAATATAGTTTAATACAATTTACATTTTTTTGATAATGCAATTTTTATCATGGGCTTTTGCCGGACATTAGTGAACTGTACATCCCCATTGAGAATAGAGCTGATGAATCTCTCCACTTCTTCTGTAGTTATGTTACCATCAAACTTTGCAAATTTGCCTTTTTTTGGTTTGTAGGCTAAAAGAAATCTGGATAATGATTTGAAACCGTTCTTGTCGAATCCGTTTAAGAGGGTCGGCTACTTTGTAGCATCCAGGAGTCTATAGGAAATGGAGTCTCTTGAGCTAAAGGCTGCATAATGCCTCCTTGATAATGATTTTTGTGAGACCTACAATGCAAAGAAATTTAATGGTTAAGTATACAATCATTCCGTCTCAAATTGTTCAAGAAAGATCTGAATAGTGTCAAGAGTGAAATATTTGATTATGAATTGCAATCTGCTTAACATGGATAGAATAGCTTCAACCTTCTCTTTTTCTTTTGATGGTTTGAAAACACCTGTCCAATGATGCAAACAGGTGTTTTTTCATTGCATAAACCATCAAAATTTGACTTTGTCAGAAGAGGGATCTGTTCATGAACAGAGCCACCCTTTGGTTTACTAGCCTGACTTGATGCCACCTTCTTGTTTGTCTTCTCAAATCTATCAAGTAAGAGACTCAGATCACTAATAGCTGATTTCAAGTCTTTGACGGAAATCCAGTTGCTAAGACATGCTTCTCGCCATTAGATAACCAACCCACTACAGCTGGGAGAGCATTAACTCCTAACTTCTTTACCATTGGATCACCAACATCATGGATCTATACAAATACTTCTAATGGTTATCTCATCCATGATGAGATTCATGCAAATTTCCCCTTTTCAAGTAAGTTCTAATTGTTTCTTGATGCAGATAAAACTGCAGATCATGTTATGGCTTTAAAGTTCTGAATTCATAAATGTTGTTTCTTAAAGCAGAAGTGATTGTACACTAGTCAACACTGAAAATGTTAATTCATTTACATATCTAGTCAAATGTCAGAGACCTAACAAAGACAACAAATTTGTAAAAGAACAGTTACATACCTCAGCATCAAAGAACTTGAATCGCTTAGTGGTGTATCTTTTTTGGTGGATAGAAGCACAACTCCACGCAATTTATCTGTACTAGCAGTAGAAGGCTCAAAATGCTTTAGTTCTATTCTAGTTGAAAACCTTGGCAAAGTATGTATATCCACCCTGCTCCCCAGGATAGCCAGCATCAAATCCAGGTTTACCGGTCTCATCTCCATATAGATCGTAATTTTTTCTCTTCTCTTCATCAGATAGAATCTCATATGCTACAAATCAAGCAAATAAATGTCAGCCTTCTTCCAGAACATGACACAATTATCATTCGAGAGATAAATGCTAAGATACACTAATATTTTGAATCTTTCACATTCAAGAAATGTTTTTCAATACTAATTTCTGAAGTAGAATATAACTAATGCATAACCGTATCAAGACACCAAAACTGAAATTTTTGTCTGATATTTTAAAAAAGAAAGAAACTTGTTTAATTTAATCTACCTTTGTTCATTTTCTATCCTAAGCATTTGTTCTAATACTGATGCAATAGATCATTTTCAAAATTAATCCAGTTTTGATCTAGCCAAATGTGAAAGACACATTTTAATAATTTAATTATATTAAAAAAGATGATGGATCTATTCTACGAAGTGATTTCAAAAATCTTTCTTAAGAACACTTATACAAATATAATTAATAGAACACAAGATAATTTTTGTGATCAGGTCATTGGGTGATTCCAGTGAAAAGATAGGGAGCATAGAGAAAACAAATAGCATGTATCATACCGTTATTAATCTCTGCGAACTTCTCTTGAGCACCTTTATTTTTATTCTTGTCAAGGTGATATTGAAGAGAAAGTCTGCAGAAAGGTAATGAAGCCCAATGTTAACAATAAGAAATTGCATAATGTAAATGCATTTCTAAAGTGACATATACAAAATCCTTTTTAGGTAAAACCTGAGAACACCAATGTTCTAAAATATGAAACTTTATGTAATTGTTTGTCTCGTATCTCAAGCACATTACTTCTATGAGGCACACAATAAAAACGTCAACAATACATATGATGCTTGTCTGATTAAATGCAATCTCCATATTTTATCACACAATTCTTCAATCATTAGATCGAAAGTAAAGGCACACAAACTCAAATCTACATTCAACAAGGTGCAAGTTCAAGAACCACTCATCACGCATCCAATCTTTACCAATCACCAGGATTAGACAAATAATATGATTGATCATATTCATTAGCATATTCCATCAGCTAAAAGCACAAAGTTTTGTGGCATCTTGTGCATAAAATAAAAGGAATCAAATATGCAACACAACTTTACTATTTCCTCCAAAAAATGCATTACTAATTTTCAGTTCCATTCCATATTATAAGAAAAAAAGTGGAAATGAGTAGGTACTTATGAAAAGCTTTCTGTATCTCCCACTGACTTGCGTTCTTTTCAATCCCTAGAACCTGAAAGGTACATTATCAACAGTCATCAATCTTATTGCATTCAAACAACTCACCTGTTCTCCTTACAACATTGTCTAGGAACACTAACCAATCCACCAGAAATTATACTGTTAGTAAGAAGTAACCCCAGAAACCCATTTGACCAGTTTAACTAAATTAAAAATTTTTCATTAAAAACAAGAATTGGAATTGGTAATCACCGCCAAATCCATGAAGAACTTCACTTCATCCCAACTATCAAAACAAATCCCTCAATGTCATTGAATTCAACTCCCATATAAGAATTTTTTGGTCTCAATGATGATAAACAGAAAAAATAAACAAAAAGCAAACAATCCCAATTCTTCAATAGCCGATGCATTTTTATTTTCGAACCTATTTGCTTAAAACAAATCTAAACCATTGAAGGAAACAAATTTATAATACCTTGTAAGGTCAATGGTTTTTGCTTCAGGTGTCGACAGGATCACACACAAAATGATGATGCAAAAAACTATACAACGCATACACATATTCAAATCTGAAAGCCTCGAGTACAAATTCAGGGGGGCACTTGGTGTATGTAGTCAGAGCTAGACGAAGTAAGGAGAGCAAAACGGAAGATGCTTTGGTTCGTTGCTATTCTTGGTCACAGTTAGTAAGGTTGAAGTTGATTCATGACTTTTGACATTATTTAAGATAATAAACATCAAAAACGTTAGTAAAATAGCAAAAAAAAATATTTTTAAGGGCAAAAGATATACATCTTTCATTTGGTTTAATTTTAGAAAAGTTTCTTTAATCTTTGAAATTTTCAAAACAAAATTCTCTTGATTTTGATTTTTTAAAATTTCTCTCTTAAAGTTTGATTAAAAATAATAAAAATATATATTAAGTATAAATACCATATAAGGATTAAATAAATGTCATGGTAATTTAACTTAGTTTTAAAACTTGATTTAAATTAATTAAAATTAGATTAAATTAATAATTGAAAATAATCATAGTAAATTATTAATTGGATTTGAATTTAAGAGTTATATTAAATCTTTAATATATGTGTGATATTTATATTACGTGTGTTATCATTATTTTTAAGAAATTCTTTTTGGAAAATTTGAAATTACAAAGGGTTCTTATTTAAAAAAACATGAAGAAGTTTTTCTAAAGTTTCTTAAAAACATATAAGAGTTTTAAGGCTGTTATCCTATTTTCAATTTTATTTTTTCATCAAAATATAAGTTATGTTTTAACATTTTGGAGAGTTTAAAATTAAACATAATATTTGTAAAATGTTTAAAATAAATTTTGTTATGAAAAAAGGTGCCTTTTATGTGATAAATTATACAGAAGTTTATTACATATTTATAGTAGCACATGAGCAATTAATTTACAAAATGATCTCCTATAATCAAACACAATATCATCCCTAACTAATATATCTAAATAGGTTATTTGATTATATCTAATATGTAACACTTCCCCTCAAATTAGAGAGCAGATATTAATCATGCCTAATTCACTTGGGCTCTAGTTAAAGCCTTTGTAAAAATATCCCTTAAGTTGTTCCAAGATTTTAACAAATTCCATAGAAATCAAGTTTTATTGTACTTTTTTATGAACAAAGTAATAGTTTGTTCATGGAACACATGATTACAAGTAACATGTAATGATGCTTGATTGTCATACCACAACTTCGCTAGTAATGAGGTTTTAAAATCAATTTATGTTAAGAGCTGGTATACCTATATGATCTCTCATGATGATTTTGCTATAATTCTGTATCCATACTTTACACTAAATCTGGTCACGACATGTTGTTTCTTACTTTTTTATGACTAAATTTCCTCTAATAAAAATACAAAGACTAACAGTTGATCTTCGGTCAATCTTAAAGCTTGCTCAATCAGCATCTAAGAAACACTTAATATGAGTATGTCCATGATTTGTATAGAATATTTAGACCAAGAGCTCTCTTCAGGTAATGTAATATTTGTTCTAGAATAGCCCAATGATGAATGGTAAGAGAGGGCATAAATTGGCTTAAAACACTAGCATAATATGCAATATTAGGGAGGTTACCGTGAAATAATTCAAATTTTCAACCAATCTCACATATTTCTCAAGATCTTCAAACAATTCTCCATCTTTATTAAATTGTAGATTTGGAATCATTGGAGCATTATATGACTTAGCTCTATTTTTTTTTAATCTCAGTTAGTAGATTAAGTACATGATTTAACATGCTTTCTTAGTGATAAGAGAGTGCCTTTCTTGCTTTTTGTCACTTCTACTCCAAGAAAATATTTCAAAGCCCCTAAATCCTTTGTATGAAATTGCCTATGATGGAATTCAAGGATGAACTACCTATCGTATCACTTCCAGTAATAATATATATCATCTACATACACAATAAGGAGAATGATCCCAGATTAGGACATTTATAGAATGCTAAGTGATCAAAATTGCTATTGTTCATGCTAAACTTTTCCATTGCTTGACTAAATTTCTCAAACAAAGCACGAGGGTTTGTTTTAAACTACATAAATACTTTCAAAATCCAAAAGCTTTCCCATTCTCTCCCTAAGCAACAAATCCAAGTGGTTGCTCCATATACACTTCCTCCAGAAGATCTCCATGTAAGAAAGCATTCATGATGTCTAACTAATGTAAGGTCTAATCATGAGTAGATGATAAAAAAATGAATAGATGAATAAAGGTCAATTTAGCAACATAAGAGAAAGTATTAGAATAATCCACACCATAATTTTGAGCATAACCTTTGGCTACAAATAGTATTTTAAGTCAAACAACAGATCCATTAAAATTGATTTTAATCAAAAACACCCATTTACATCTAATGGTCTTCTTTCCATGACGTAAGTTCATTAAGTTTCCATATACCATTAGCATTCAAAGCCTTCATCTCCTCTATCATAGTAGAATGCTAATTAGGATGAGATAAGACTTAATGAATGAATATCAGGAGGGTCACAAAATCAAGTGATCCAACAAAGGAACAAGAATAGGAAGACAAATGATCATAAGAAACAAAAGAGGAAATAGTATAAGTGCATTGGTGTTTGCCTTTGTGGAAAGCAATTGGAAGTTCTGGATCATATTTTGTAGGATCTGATGACAAAGAAGAGATAGGTAGCGAACTTATGTTAAGATGATCTTTTCTTCTAGAATAGAACAACTGAATAGTTGGTGGTTATGGTTGTGTAGGAGTATCATGTGTAGAGATGACATTTGCAGTGTGATAGGTGATCTAGTAATCCAATAGGTCATCATCCACGTTATTAGAAATTGAAGAATTAGAAAAGAAAGGAATGTGCTCCATAAAGAAAATATCAGCTAATATAAGATATTTATTTAAAGTAGATAGTAACTCCTACTGCACCCACTCCACCACCATAACTCCTCTTCATCATGGCTTCAAATCTACAAACCACCAAAAGCATAGGAAACCTACCACCATAGTTTTATTAGCGAAATTTGAAAAACGTGTGGACGGTGATGCCCTCAATCTCCACAGCACATAGACTTTAACTATATATTTTCTAGAAATAAAGTTACGCCCACTACACAGTAGATCAAGACCACAGTGAGTCCACCTCTGCCACTGATAAAAATATCCACGATCCTAACCAGAAAAACAAAATCTCCTTATCTTTTTATCCACACAATCCATGCAAAAACAACTTCCTTTGTTATTCTTCAATTAACAAAAACCAGCAGTAAATCGTGACTCCACGTAATACACCACCTCAACTTAAGATAGAGTTCTATCATCTTTTAAACCATTATCCCAAAAATCCGACAAGTTTATCTTCTTCGCATATCCCACTTAATATCTTATATGTCCAATTAATAAATAAGATGTCAAAAATAAATAAAAGATATATATAATATATCTTAACAATCTCCTCCTTTTTGGCATTGTTTGTCACAAATCTAGAACTCCACCTAAGTAATCATAATTAGACATATAAAGATGAAATTCACAATGCTCTCCCTTAATCAAACATCAAGTTCCAAGGAACATCAAGTTTATCCAATCATCCAAAATTTTTCCCCTTGGGACACAAAGATGCCAAAAAGTAAGACAAATAATCAAATATATGCCTTGAAATCTCCCCCTGAATGAAATATTCACCATAAAAAATCTGATATCTCCTTTTTGGAACAAAAAACATAATCATAATAATCACCAATAGATGCAGCGGAAGAATCATAAGGACGCCAAGCAAAAAAAATTACCACTATTCAAAACACTGAGAGATATACCCGAAAGATAAAGAGATCCATATATGAGAGAGCTGAGGAGTCTTTGGTAGAGTCAAATAGAAGTCACAATGCAAACTACTAAAAAGATGGGACGACAATAGTAATATAAAACTAAAGAACTAAAAAAATCTTTCCTTTTTTTGTTTTTTTTTTCTTTTTGCTTTTAACAACACAAAAAATACTTCAGAAATGTAAAGCACATTGTCCCTGTGCCACTCGAAGAATCTCAAACTTAGGCTTATTCCTCTTCACACTATCTTGGTCATCGGCTTCTTCTTCAAAAGTAACTGAATTGTCCTCTGTTTGACCAGTTACTTCACAAACAGAAACTAATTGTAAATTTGTACATTTTCTTATTTTTTCTTCACTATGTTTCTGTGCTTGTACTTGACTCTTTCTAATCCAAGCTTGGTTCGATACCATGGGATGTTGCTGAAAATTTAATGGAGAGTGTCTAGATGTTCGGTTTTGACCCCTTTGAAACACCAATTGTAACATCTTGTAGCATCTCAGTCTTAGATGCTCGATAACTCCACAAAAATGACACGTTGGTACAAATCTTCGATTCTTTCTCGATGATTCTTCTTCTTGGACAGATCTGGACATATTAATTTTCTCCTCATTCATTTTAGAGCATTCACCCTTATAGCCAATGCTTTAAAGATCTCCTTTAACCTTACCAATTTTTATTAACTTTTCTAGTTTTTTAATGCCTCCATTTAATATTCTCAATCCTTTTTTAGTACTTACCAATTTCATTCTAGCTTCACCAAGCTCATCTGACGTCAACGTCAATTTCTTTTCCAACTCTTGGATGGTGTTCTTCATGGAGAGGTTCTCTTCCTTCAATATTTCATTCTTTCTACATATTTTCACCCATTTTTTGTACATTAATTCGTAACCCTCGTAAATATTCCCCTTTTTGTCACCTAGGCCACTTCTATCACTGTCATAATCTGATAATAGGTCTTGAGATGAGTTGTTTTCGAAATTTTTCGATTTTTCCTCTTTTCAGTTTTCAGTTACTTCCTTCTCAGTTACTGTTAAGCAAGTAACTAGACTTTTGCTATGTAAGGCAACCAACGCAGCACCATTCACTATTTCTTCTTTCCTACTATATTCACTCTTGGAATCATTCTCAATCCGGGTGCTTGTGAAAGACTTTCCTTTTCTCTTCTTCAAAGTATTAACATATTCGGATTCAATGTGTTCGAAACCTTGACATTTATGACTTGCCTTCCGTTCACCCTTTTATGTCTTGACTTGTTGTCTTGAACTGTTACTCAATGAACATCCACCATATTGTCTAAAATCAGATCTGTCCTTCTTCATTCTTTTCAGCCATTTACCAAAAAATCGTGTGATTAGTACCCAGTCTTCGTTTTCATCTGATTCGGCTTCCACATTGTCGGTCATAAACGCAAGTGTACGTTTCTATCGTCAAGTAGTAAGAATATCGATCCCACAGAGACCAAATTAGCTAAATAGTAATACTCGTAATAACTTCTAATTTAAGGTAATAACATAAAAATTAAAGAAAAGATTGATTGATTTTGGTT
>JAOTIZ010000008.1:25480732-25498160 GCA_027123425.1 Erythroxylum panamense | reverse complement strand
AATTAGATAAATTAAAACTCCTTTTAATTTATCTTTAATTCTCCAATTAAATAATTTATAATCATAGATCAAGATTGGCATCAAGCAACGCATCATAACCACCCAAATATTTAGGAATGTCAAAGTAATTTTGACTAACGTTTTCATGCATATTTTTTTTTTTCCGTAAAATTCAATCCTTTCATCATATAATGTTCCAATTAGACATAGAGTATGAATTTAATGTCTACTCTACTTTGCGTCTAATCATATTAGTTTTCCACCATTAGCTATCAATTCAATTAATGACATTTGCAAACTATTTACAAAACATCATTTCACCTTGGTCAGAGATTTCTTGAATTAATACTAATCGAGAACAACAAAACATTCTTCCTAATTACTTTAGGGTGATGAATCTTTTCTTGATCACTCAACTATCTCCATATAGTTCATGTTACATCCAATGACTACCAATTAAACGACTTATGATTAAATAGATTATAAGTAGTATCAAAACATAACAATCTCTTATACAAGATAACTTTGATGACCTCAAGTCAAATGATCACTTATATAATCATCACAATGAGAATTCTATAGACATACAAGTAATGTTTCAAATAGATTTATCATATCGGGTCTGTTCAGTGAACTTATTCTCTAGTAAACACCCACACGTTTTTTTAAGTGTCTCTATACGTTCCTATGAGATCGACTAATTCTTTCATAAGGAAAAACAAAATATGTGTTAATCTTTTTACATTATATTAATGTCCAATCTTAATAGAACAATGACTAGAAACTTTTAAGAATAATACATAAATACAATAAGAATATCATTATAATTTTATTTGTAATGTATAATTATCTTATGAACTTTATCATATATATCTAAACTTGTACAAGATAAATAATACTTTTAAATAATTTGTCAATAAACTACAATCAACTGTAAGGCATAAATCAGCACTATCTTTAGTGATGACTCTATACTAGATGTTCTGATTGGAGACTTTTATAGCATGAGTTATTTGTTAATAGACCTTTGAGACGAGGCTTCCATATTAAATATGTATCCCTGTGGATAGTATTGGCTATACTTGAGGATTATGATTGTAAATTAATAATTGCAAAAATTAATAGTAAATTAATTTTTTAATTTATGAATTTTAATAACATAATTAAAAAATAATTATTTTATTAAAATTCATACACTTTTTTAATTATTTTATTAAAATTCGTACACGTCTCCTCTCTTGAAATAATTTCTTATCCAAAACCAAAACCAAAACCCTAACCGCAAATCTAATTAAAGGAAAGCCCATGGCAACGGAGACCGATAAGCCTCAAATCTATCACGAGAAACAAAAGTTGCAGTTCTGCCTCTTACATGCCCTCAATAATCTCTTCCAGGTATATTACTTCTCAGTTAATCTTTCATTCATATTGCTTACACTCACTTTTCAAGACTGTTTCTTCCCTTCCCCATTCAGCGAAATGACGCGTTCTCTAAAGCCGGCTTGGACGCAATCGCCCAGAAATTAGTGGCCGATGATCCAAACAACCAGTCATGGACTCCACTGTCCGTTGTCTTCAAGCCTCATCACAACACATTCACCGGAAACTACGATATTAACGTCTTAATCGCTGCTCTTGAAGAGAAAGCTCTTACGGTCGCTTGGCACGACCATCGAAACAACGTATCCGCTATAAATCTGGAAGACCCAGCCGGGAAATTGTTCGGGATTGTGCTTAATGTTCCTGTAAGAAGGTACGGTGGGCTTTGGAAGAGTAGGCATTGGGTTAGTGTGAGGAGATTGGTGGGGTTTGGTATAATTTGGATAGTGATCTTAAAACCCCAGTGGCTTTTGGAGCTGGTGAAGACGTCGTGGAGTTTTTGGACTACCTAATCGGTCAAGGTTCTGAGATTTTGCTTGTTTCGACTAAAAGTGGATGAGCAATTGTACGATTTCTAGTGTTGTTGTAATTTGTGATTGTTGTGCGTGAATTATTTGTGATTCTTTTGAATTGTCTTCCTAAAAGTAAAATCTTGATATTAATATTATAAGCGAGTGTTTTCCAGCATTTGATTTGAACACTTTTGGAAATTTTAGTCCCACATCGATGAAATCTTACCAAAAGATTCCCGAAATCAAGAAATCGGATTGGATGATGCCTTCGTCCTTCCTGCCTACGCACCGTCCACCCCACTACTCCTTTCCACATTTTTCTTCAAAGGCATTCGAGAGCCAACTTATTTTGAATATCTTGGCAGGTTCCGAGTTCCAGCTCTGATCGTATTGCCTTCATTCACACCACCTAATACAATTTTTAATAGCACCTTTTACTCGTAATCTGCCAAAGATGGAACCCACATGATTGGAGAGGTCAGTAGTGAGGTGATATTTTAATAAAATGCACAAAGCTGAACTCACTCGGTGAAAAAGCAGACCTCCCCCTGCCACCCCTAGTTGATTATTTCTCTTCGGTCTGAAGAAACCAACTTTTCTTGTCACACGGACAATTATCATATTCATATTCAGCTTTTGGTGTCAGTATTTGTATTAAACGTCAAGCTCTCACAGACTACTTTCTGTTTCTCATCTTACCTGTTTCTTAGCTCTTTTTAATTGGTCTCCTCCTCTTGCAAAGCAATCAGTTTTAACTCCTCATGCCAACTAGAGGCTACCAAATGAATCAGAGACCTTGTATCGACAAAGATGCCATTTCGTACAAACGCAACTCCAGTGGTAGAGTTGGATGGAACATTGCGGGTGCCGGAAGTTGTGGATTCATGTCACTGACAAGACCAGAATTCTCGTCACCGTTGAGATTTCTCAGGCGTGTTGGAGGTAAGTTGGCAACATTTCTACATTTGAGTAGGACGCCAAACGTTTCTTCGTCAGGAAGGCCACTTGTCGCTCCCATGGATACTTACAAAATTCAAGCCATTGAAGATTGCATCGACTTTATCAATTCCTCCTCATCACTCCCAAGATCAAATTCTGTTTCTGTCAATGTTAACTAAACTCTCCAGGCTTTGCCACATACTATTGTCGTAAATGTTTCTCTTTTTCATCAGAAACCTCCATAAAACAACAATACAGTGTGTTGCAGATAATTCATAATCGATATTATGTGGAAGAAGCTAGGATAATGCACCATTTGATTAGTTTCCGTATCATTCACTTTTTACGGTATTGTCACACCACCAACAACAATGGAGGAAGATAATTTTGAAACGCTCTTGTCCGTTTATAACACTAATATTCTCCAAGTTTATGTTTCGACACATGAACTTGACATGAAGTATTGAGGCAAGATAGAACAAGTTTAAGGGTACAAATAAATTAAATGCCCCTTAAACTTGTCAGTTGTCCAGGAAAGTGAGCAAAAGAAAAGGGATACAAACGGGGATTACGGGGATAACACGCGAACTTCAAAATCGCTCGCTCTAACTTGCCTGCCGATGATACAAATACAAAATTCTGAGTAAAAAAAGGAAATAAACATCCAATATTATGGGTGAATTAGCTGTGGAGACCAAAGAAATAAAAATTTTCCAAGTAATATACATTTTTTATAATTTAATCTCAAACGTTTGAGAGTTCTGCAGAAGATGGACCACCAGGAAAATGCATTATCTTCATCCCCGGAAGTGAATGTTCATTGATGGTTGCAAGAACAATGCATGTTGAATGGAGACAACCAGGGGTAGAAATGGATGGAATAGGAATGAGGAGAACTTTCTTGCTCGGCTATCCAGATTTCCGGTTTCAGGACCTAAAATGGCATCATTACCATACACATTTTACTACTCAACAGTGGCATTAAAAGAAAAATGGCATAATAAAAGTCTTGGTTGAGCATTGCAGTTTTCTCCCACTCACAATTCTATTGCATGGGAACATTTGCGCCTAAGATGTCATGGAACGGATAAATCAGTACCTGGTTTAATTTTGAATTTAAGGATATAAGGTTGCCTTCGGGATATGAACTTGATGGGATGGTCTGTTGACGGTTTATGCCGATCACTAGCAGATATCAGCTATCACACCAGCATAATAAAGGGGAAGAAGATCAGATATGGTCAAAAATACAAATAAAGTGCTGGTGCAAAAGAAACCAGTATTGCTGAGACTTCCATACACTAGTATGCCATGCAAACACAAGAACGAATTGACAAGCCACAGACACAATTAACCACCCATTAGAAACAGTCACCCCATAAACACAATAAGATTGAACAAAGAGAATTCGATATAGAAGTATCAACCACATTTATGACAGGGAAGGAGAACAGCTAAGACACCGAACTTCATCTAACATGTTTTGTGCAATAGCAATTAAGCCCTCTGTTGGCTTGAACACAGGAGAAAGCACCAACGGTTTCTACTTTCGACCTAACTCTTTTATTTCATATGCTTTTAGCAGCCTTTCTAGTTTAATGCTTTTTAAAAAGATTCTGACATTCTGAATTTGCCATATGCCTACTCTCCACTTGAAAGACTTAAACTAAACTCGGACACCAACTTTCACAAAAAGTAAAAAGAGAAAGGCAGATCTCATACATTCCCTTTCACAATTCAGCTTTGCAATCCCAATGACACAGCATCGCCACAGAAAGACACCGTTATATATCAGCTGGCGAAACCTTAAGTCAGAATCCCTCTTGGACTTCCACTTTTATTCTTCGGTATTATTATAGTGGCCAATGAATTCTCCGCTATTTGGTTTTTATATACTTAACAGAATTCTTTTTTTCCTCCTCCAGATATACTTTTCATACACGTGGATCAGGTAACTTGGTTGTTTAAAGAGTCAACAACATTCAGGTGCGGAGCACCCAACAAATACGAAGTGATGGGAAAGACTCATGACCATGTTAATAGATGTCAGACAGAGATGAATTCGCAAGTACTTTCTTAATTGTCTAAAAAAACAGTTAAGTAGTAATTATTCTTTAGCTACATCTGGATCAAATTGTTATTGGTAGCCAAACAGTTTATGACTTAAACTTTCATGTATTATAGATTTTCACAAGCTTCGTAGCTTCTTAGGTTCACAAGTCTCTTGAGGCATCACTCATGATCTTCTCCTTTATCCTTTGACGAACAGTTCCCACTACTGGGAACTTATTCTCACTTTAATTCCCTTATCACTTTCTTGTTTAGCCCAAGTTTCACAAACAGCAGAAGTTTACGGTGTCAACTATGTTGTTTTTGCTACATCATTACACCAAAAAATGGGTTTTGCTCTTCACTTTGGAATAGGCAAAGTCATCAAAGGACACTAAGAATGACACTAATATCCAGGATTGCTTTCAGTTTTATTTTCTATATCATCCCTCATGGTGGCCATAGAAGAGGTCCAATCCAATAAGTACAAATGTAAAATATATCACATGCTAGTTGTCTCGCCATACTTTGTATAGGAAAGAAGAATCTTCAATTTACTATTTTAAAAACTTAAGTAGAAACAAATTAAAGTACACATGAGATATTATAAGTGTATTTAAAGTCATTCTTGAAGAATTAAAATAATTAAGTTAATACTTATATCAATCTATACATTTATTCACTAAAACATTAATCATCAAACCAAGGCTTTAGGTAGCAAACAATGGTTGACACTATCATTGTAGACACAATAAGCCCAGATAGAAGTAATCTAAAAAAGTGCAACACAATAAAAACAATTGCGATCGTGAAGTGCAATGTCAAAAATTTCATCAAATTAAAGTTAATTTGTATTTATCCGAGAAAAGAAGTTCTATTGAAACACAAAATCACCGTCTTAATTGCCATTGTATCTTATGTATCAACATAGACTTTTGTGTTTGAGGGGCAAAACAACCATTGGCCAATGCTTAAAACACAGTTATTGAAAACTCCTACTATGTCTAGTGAGAACCCTTTCATTATTTCTTAAATAGTATATAAATATGCCATAAAAATTCACGGAACTTTAATAGAAATCATTTTCACCTCAAGTTTCTTTCTTTCACACATGCTTATAAACTTCTCTCTCCTCTCCTGTCTCCTCTTATGAGTTCCTCACTATCCTAATTTCCTCTGTCCCTCAGCTCCTCCTACTTTGATCACTTTACAAGCTATAATAAACATAACAACAATAACAACAACCCAGTAAAAATCTCACTGATTTACGGGATCTGGGAAGGTTCAGTAGCACGCAACCTCATCCCTAACTAGTAGAAAGGCTATTTCCGAACAAGCTATAATAAACATGTTGTTGGTATATATGAATATAAAATGAAAGTTACGGTAAAGGATCAAACCTTTTCATCATACCGAAAGAGAGACTGGTCTAAGTAGGGAGATGGAATCAGTGACTGACAACTGAAAGGCAAAAAGACCATCATCTTCTTGATGAACTGCAAACCATTTGTTGACTTTAGATGTTATGGTATAAAAGGAAATCATATTATCAATATATGATCAATAAGGTCTTAAACACACTTTGTGTGGCACCAAAGAACAAGAAAAAGAATGAGTAGAAGGGGAAAAAAAAGGGACCAGAAGGCACAGAACCCAAATATAGCAAAATTTTTGGTATCTTCAAAGAACTCACCCTCATATCACAGAGAGGGGAGAGGGGAGAAAGAGTAAAAAAGCAAAAAACAGCTAAAAGCATTGTTTTTCAGTTCAGTTCTTTCAACTATGGTAAGTACAAATTCAGAAACACCATTGTCTTATGTCTAGTTGCACATCCAAAGACCAGACTATCAGATGGAAGAGTATAAGCTCTTTAGATCAGTGAGTTAGCCACTACATACAGGTTACTTAGATTAACATATGGCAAGTCACATGTGTTAAGTTCACAACAACAAGGCTTACCTGTGAAAAGTTGTTAGCTTTGTCCTTAATGGTTCGCATTTGTTCAAGAGCATGGATGTTATTTGAGTGGGATGATATGAAATTCATATATAATGAATCTCTTGACATTGTATAAAAATGGTCACAAAACCGCTCGAATAAGAGATAAAGTTCCTCGGCTGAATTCTACAAGTTGAAGATTACATCCATATCAAAAGAACAGCAACAAGCCCTTCTAAATTAGTAGCAACTTTAAATCAAATTTATACCTGGTAAAATGCAACAATTTCAGTCGTATCCATATTATATACAGCAAAGAATGATGGTTGATGATCAGCATTTCGTGATAAATGAAGCTACAAAAGTATGTCAAACATCATGAATATAAGCACTCTAGAAGCTAACAATAAAAGATCAAAACGATAGTTTTAACTTAAATAGCTAAAAAGTTATTAAGATTTTGAATTCAATATAATGGAATGTAAAATTTCAAATGGTATTAAATTAAAATTTCCAGCTTAACTAGGAGGCTTGGAAAGAGTTCTCGGTACCGTCCTAGTTATGATGAACTGACAAGTTTTAGAGTAGGAACAGTTATTCAGTATGCATTACCATATTAATTTCCACTCCCTCTTAGCTTTCGACTTCTGGAGACTAAAGTCCTTTTGACAAAACAACAGAATCTATATGTTTCTAAATCTAGAGGACCATGTTATCAGTTTGGAAACAAGGATGCCGAAGTAAATCTGCCATTTTTTCTTTTTGATATTACCTGCAAAAGCAACATTGAGGTTTTATTAAATACATGTTGACAGGTCTTCATAGTTTTCTCTATTCCTCTTTTTATTTTTTTCTTGTTTATTATCATTTTTTATATTTTGTGTAATGCTGAGGTTAGAATTATTGATCCAACAATATTAGTCCTGCTAGGAGTTTAAGTAATCTAATGATTCCCAGTCCTACTCGGATATAATGAAGTAGCTGAAGAAGACAAACCCTCACCCCTCCATCTAGACTACCAAACTTTATTAACAGGTGATGCCGATCCAAGAATTGTACCTGATTCAAAAATTAAAAGTTATTTCTTACAAAATGACAAGTAAAAAAAATGCACTGAATTAAAGGAAAGAGTCGGGAAGGGGAAGGGGAAGGGAAAGGGTAAGATGGAAGGTGGACAGTGGAAGGTGGAAGGTGGGAGAAAGTAAAAACCATAAGTTTTTTGATACCTTCCAGATAATCAAATCAACGTAATCTTGAAAATGGAAATAGAACTTCTTCTTCAAGCCTTGAAACCTCTGGCAACGTGTCATCATAAAATCAATGGGTTTATATAAATATACTGTTCTAAAAAATTCCAAGAATTATCTGGGCTCAATCTAGAAACAGGTCAAAACTAGCACAATTCATGCAAATATTAACAACTTAATAATGAAAAAAAATTGAGAAATAGGCAAAAAAACAGAAAAGTTCAACCAAGAAAACCATATCTACTGCAAGAAATTAGTAGAATCCATGTCTTTAGAGTATTAAAAAGGATGTAATAACACGTTAAGAACAACTATATGCCACAAACTAAAATCTACCTTAGGATGAAACATTCCTTGGAACATTGTTTATTTCAAGCTTCATTAACAATTATAATTTTTTGCACGCAAAGTTATTTACAGGAGAACTTGACACCCGTGTCAGTTGTGAGTAAATGGAAGGCAACTGAATTTATCCAATTTTATTCTTGGAATCATAATGCTAGTAAATGCCAACTATCTGTAAATAAGTCTACATATCATGAACAAACCAAAGATCTTATACAAATACAAGAAAAAAAATCAAGAATATCAGAAGACAAGAATAGCTGGACGTAATATACAAATAATCCTTAAGATAGAACCTGGAATATAATGAAAGAAGATAGCAGGAGCACCTCTTTGTGCACTAGTATGTAAAAGCACACAAAATTTGAAAAGACAATCTTTACATCAGTTCTTAAAATCTAGAAACAACAAAAATTTGGGACTAAGATAACCAACCAGAGCGTTATCTCTTTCTTCATTCCATATTGCTCGAAAAATGAAAGAGAGCAAGCGTTGTTTGATGCCACCTAGAAAGGAATGCTCTGAATTGGGCTGGTTATGATGGACACCATTCTCAGTGAGGTTCCCAGGGGTTTGATGAATTGCCATACCCTACAACCAGTGGTTCTAACCATTAGTGTGTCAGCCCCATGACTATTAATAACAGTGTTATACAAGAAACGTACGGCAGCAGAAGTTATTTCTATAATGTCAAAAATGGAATGCAATAGGATGCAGTTAGGATAGAAAGTTGTACACCTTCTGGTTTAAAGAGATACTTCTTTTTTGTAAAGGCCTACTAACTAGATATCAATAGAAGAAGACTAACATGACTAGTTGTCTTTCCACCAAAAGCATTTGATTTACTGTGAAGTTCTTTTAGAACGAACTTTTAAGCTCCCCCTTTTGTTCTTGTATATTTCCTGACCTAACTCATTTCACTTTTCTATGAAAACATGAACTTGTATTTTTACTCAATATAAAACTCTCTCATAAACCATAAACACAAATTTAGCATCCAATCATCCTTTTCGTACTACATGCACTTGCAGATGCTTGATTCAAAGATTTTATTAGCATTACAACATTAATTCTCATCCTAGATAAAGAACCATGTGCATTTGCAGATGTTTTCTTCAAAGATTTCATAGTATATGTAGCATTAGTTCTCATGATAATATGCACCAGATTTAGCCTACAAGTCAGCATTAAATCATTACAGTAAACTCGTGAAGGTTGATATCCAAAGAAGGATCAATAGTTTAAAAAGATTCCCACTTGCCTGAGTACTGAAATTGATAAATAATTCATCATCCTCTTGACAAAATGCACCTATAGCCCGTATGTCAACAAGGTTACCAGATTCCCTTATTTGGAGAATGTGTATTCTTTGATAGCGAAGTGATACGATTGCTAGCAGATCATCATACAAGAAGGCACCGGTGTTATGGGCCAAGTTAACAAAATCATTTCGAAAGACCTTCTCATCCAGTATCACACCATCTTCCAATCTAATTTTACAAATATAAAGGAGAATGAAAACTATGGCAAAAAGGAAAAGTTATCTATAGACATTAAGCTCTTTAAAACAGAAAGATCACTAACCTCAAAAGATGAAATGTAATTTTTTCTATGAAGGGCACTCCCTGGAGAGCACCTTCAGTAGGTGGAGAATCATGAATTTGAGCAGTCGAAGTAGCAAATAATCCAAATTGGTTACCCTCGATGTACAAGAAGAAATCTTTGCATATGACCTCATTGCTAGAAGCGAGCGAGACGCAGTACAACTGGGAAAAGAAACTCTCAAACTTTTTTGCTCTTGCAGGAAGATCACAATCTTCTTCTTTGCATGAATATGAAAGCCATGTTGGTCTATAAACAATCAGGTCCTGATGGTTTCTACTAAAACTGATGAGGTATTGGCCGTCATCAGTGAATTTACGGAACAAATAATCAGGGCAATCAATGTCATATATGGTATAACTTGGGACTATATCCTCATAAAATCGCCTAGCTTGGTGGACCTGCAAGCCCACAACACCATGATTTAGGGCACAACTTAGACAATAATAGTTGTTCTGATACATCTTAAGTAAGCCAAATCAGAGTTAAATTTGGACATGTTAAAAAGTTAAATGGATATTATAGAGGAAACTGAAAAAAAAAAAAATCAAAGTGAAGCCCAAGTGAGAAACATGATCTGTTTACAAATGGCCGATGAAGAGGATAAAATTTTAACAGAAAAATTTGGTATATTCACTAAAAACGTTACCTCCACCGCTAAGTTCTATCTTTAAGATTTCAAAAAAGAAAAGGCCTTGAGATTATTTTGCTAATTAGTCTTTTGTATATAAACTGAAACAACGAAAGAATCCAGCAAAAGCAAGTAAAGAAACTGGCTAATTCATGTACGTTTAAATCAATTTCCATTAAACAAATAATTAACCAGAAACCCCGAAGCTCAACTACCAGATGAAAATTTCATTAGTGTTAAGGAATTAAACTAGATAAAACGTTAAACATGGAGAATGATGAAATAATACGCTGGTGCCGGGAGCAGGAGAGCGAATTTGACGCTCGAAAATCCTGCGAGCAACATTGTTCCTCCTAGACATCAGTTGCTGCTGCTGCTGCTGCTCTCCAACTTCAATTAACAATCTTCCTCCTACAATTTAACTCTTTTTATTACTAAGATCAATATATTCTTGAAAAGAAAATAAGAGAAGAAGAAGAAGAAGAACCTGGAACTGCTGGAAGCGATTGTCGAACATCACCAGCAATGAGCGTCTCCTCCGCCAAGTGGGAGTAGGTGGTGTGTGAGATTGAGTAGAGGGAGCTTACACTTAAAATGGTAAGCGGTGATAAGGGAGGAGAGGAGACAGAGAAATGACAGAGGAGCGTGTGAGGATGGGATAAAAGATAAGCAGAAGAGAAGAAAAAAGTGAGAAATATTAAAAAGTAGGAGTTGAGTGACTTGAGTCACACCTTGTTAACAAGCCCATTGCCCACTGCCACCGCTTGGCTTTACTCCGCTTCTCCCGTACTTCAGTTTATTCATGTTTTCTCTTGCAAATAATAATGAAGCCTTTTTTTTTTAAATTTTTCATCATCATCTTTGTTACATTTAATCTGAAGCGATAAAGCGAAATTTAAAAAAATTTAATACTACATAATCTTATTCTACAATGAAGCAAAATTTAAAAAAATTTAATACTACATAATCTTATTCCTACGTAATAAAGAAGTTATTTCATGTAATTTACATATATCTATTGCAATTTACAATATCAAATAACGTAATAAAATTAGGATCGATTTTAACATTAGTGTCATTTTCGATTAATATCAAATGCTATTTATGTAATTTTCTAAAATTTTAAAATAATTCATCAATTTTATATAATTTAAATTTAGATTGTTATTATATTTTTTCAATCAATTTAATTTTTATAGTAGTTAATATTAAATAATTAAATAATATTTCGTTACTTAATAATTAAATTAGATCATAAAAATTTATAAACTATAACTAAATAATAGTTTGAACATTATTAAGTTAGCTTTATTACACATGTTCATCTTTGACACTCATTCTACTTTTTGTTGCACTGAAAATTTCTTTTATGGAAACCAAAAAGCCTTAAGAGAGAGCTCTATACCATTGAGGAGAAAAGGCCATTACAAATAGTTTGTTATAAGATTCCAATTCTACATTGCAAAGTACACAAGTTATGTTAGGGATTGAGATAAAATGTAGCCTATCTTTGATCCAAAGCTTTTGTCTAATATCTAGGAAAAGAATAAAGCTTGCTTTATGGAGATAAATGAGAAACCAAACCAACAAAACTAGCCAAACTTCAGCAAGCTCAATGTTCCCCGTTTAAACAAAAAATTGGGTTTTATTAAGATCCACTAAAGTCCTAAGAGCTTCGTGAACATTTATCATGCCTGAACAAAGCATTTGAGAGATAAAACACTAGCTTCACTTGAATTTTTGGACCTCATTGCTCATATAGTATTCTAAGGTAAGCATCTTATGAGAGTGATGCTAAGTCTTTGAAATATAAGCCTTTTATGCTAACTTTGAAGATTAAGGATATCATTTTTCACTCGAGTGTCTATTATAGGTTTAGGCCTAAGATATAAGCTTTTGTACTTGTAATTGACATTTGTTTATGGCTTGTAATGGAGGATCTATGTTTGTACCACATGTTGACAGTTATCTTAGGTCTGTTGTCTAGTAATTGAGATTATGCTTCCTTTTTCTATATGCATTCTAAGTATCTTAGGGTATATAAGCTTGTATATTCATCTTTACATATGCTCAGAATATAGATATCTTTACAAGTGGAATGATGAGAGGTTGGTTCATGTGCTTTCTGTTTAGTTCATTGCTTTTTTTTGGAAAACTTTTGGTTGATATTATAATCAAGAGTGTTAGGCATTGAAGAGATAGAAGTTTAACTGGGTATTTTTTTTTTGATATTTTAGTATAACATCTAGGTATTTGAATATGGTATGGCTCTAAAAAATTTGGTATTGGTATTTGGAAATATTGCCATGACTGATATTAATTGGTACTGACCAATAATGATATGAAATTCAAAACATTGGTCGACTGTAGTCACTTTTTTTAATTTTTAAAATTTCTTTACTTAGTTTAAACAATTAAAATTCTCGTTTGTTAAAGTAGATCAAATCTTTTTTAGATTTCTTTACTTTGTTTTTCTGTTTTAAGTTAAAAATATTAGATTAACCTTCAAATAGTGTTTGTAATATAATGAAAGTTAACAACCAATAAAATAAAGATCATATAACCCAACACCAAAAAATAGCAATTGGTATCAGATGTATAAAACTAAAGTAGAGTTTTTTCTCCCTAAAAATTATAGTTGTGAGGAATATGTACACTAAAATTTTGGAGCCATTTTTTTCGCAACAACAATTTTCCTAATCTAATAGTACATTTTTCAATAATGATTATTAAGTGATGTATATTGGGTGAATTATGAGTGAAAATCCTTGAATTTGTTTCTTTCCAAAATTTATAAAATATAACTAAATAATATTTTAAACAAATTAAGTCAACTTTATTTTCATCTTTGACACTTATTTTACTATTTATTGCCATTGAAAATTGTTTTTATGGAAGCGAAAAAGCCTTAAGAGAGAGCTCTTTAGCATCAAGGAGAAAGGCAATTACAAATACGTTGTTATCATATTCCAATTCTACATTGCAAACTACAAAGTTACGCTAGGAATTGAGATAAAATTTAGCGTATCTTTGATCCAAAGCTTTTATTTAATATATAAGAAAAGAATAAAGCTTGCTTTAGGGAGACAATTGAGAAACCAAACCAGTATAACTATCCAAACTTACAACAAGCTTAATGTTCCCCATTTAAACAAAAATTTGGCTTTTACTAAGATTTTTTAGAAGTCCTGAGATCTTTCTAAACATTTATAACATCTGAACAAAGCATTTGACAGATGGAACACTAGGTTCATTGAAATTTATGAAGTTAATGACCCCCTTTAATTTAACATATAATTTTTGGTAATCAATTCTTTGATACACAAGTAAAACAAATATGAGATAGTGAATCATCTTGACACAAGCTTCTAGTGCCCTTTAAACAAACATCTTAGTTCACCATCCACCAACATGTTATAAGAAGTTAAAGTGAGGCACTAAGCTATCCAGTTGATGAATATGGAAATGAATTTAGAGTGTTAATGAGAAAGAATTAGTCGACTGAATAAAAAACTTTTTAGAAATTTACTTTCAAGATATAACCTTTCTTGTATGAGGATTTACATTAATTTTTAAAGAGTTCCTGAGAAAATAGAATATTACTATCAATGCTCCTTCCTTGTAAGTTTGAAATAATAAAAATAATAAGTAAAGTAACTGTGATTGCAAGTGACCTTATCGCTTATATAATATTTTAAGGGTGTATAGGATGGCAACACGTATAAGCATCTTATGAGAGTGATGCTAAGTCTTCGAAATATAGGCATTTGATGCTAAGTTTGAGGATTAAGAGTATCAGATCATTTTTCACTTGAGCTTCTATTGTAGGTTTGGGCTTAAGATATAAGCTTTTGTACTTCTAGTTGCTATTTACTAATGGCTTATAATAGGGAATCTACATTTATACCACATGTTGATAGTCATCATAGGTTTATAGTGTGGTGTTTAAGATTATGTTTCCTTTTGCTATGCGCAATCTAAGTATCTTAAGGTAAAAAATTATATTTTGTTTGAGAATGTAGTTCATAACTTGTATTTCTCTTCCTCTTGAAATTAAGACATACTCAAATTCTTGTTGCTTTCATGTTTGCTAGTATCAAATTTTAATGCATCCTTATGTTGAATTTAAGCTAACTAGATTTAGTACATTATAAGGATGTTGTAGTTTTTGTCTATTAAATAATGGCAAACTCTAGTTATAGTAATTCGTCAAATATCATTAACTCTTCTTCTAATTCTTGCGATATATCTTGTGGTACTAAATAAACTCTAACAAGGGTAGGCATGCAAGTACAGGTGTTAGCCAATATCTTAATAGTAACTAACCGATGACAATTAAACCTCACCTCATACTATGAAGGACTTTTAATTTGTAAGTATGAACGATGATCAATTTAGGGTTAGTTTATACCTTACAGCCAATTGGTTTAGTTGTAGTTTATTGACAATTATTTAAAGGCATTTCTTATCTTGTACTTGTTTAGAAGTATATGATAAAATCTATACGATAATTGTACATTACAAATAAAATTATAATGACATTATAATTATGAGATTCATATTTCATTTATGTATTATCCCTAAGTTGTTCCTAGTTATTGTTCTATTAAAACGAGACATTAATAGAACGTAAAAAGAATGTCACAATTTTTTTGTTTTCTTATGAAAGAAGTAGTCAATCTCATAGACTAAAGTATACAGATACTTAAATAAACATGTGGGTGCTTGTTAGGGATGTAATATCCCGTCTCTTAAATTGTTGAAGGATCTAAAGTGTTAGACTATTGAGTCACATAAGTGACATCATATAGAATGAATTTGGTACATTTGTGATATGATTTGATGGTTGTATTCATATGCATAATATTAGCCTACGCACATGAATTGGGATTTAGAAAAATTGCACTCAATTGACATATTCCAAGGTATGAAACTAAAATGAATGTGCAATTCTAATTCTTGTACTTTAGATTACCAATGACAAGAATTGATGGACTATAATTGGTATCTAGGAATTTATTGTTACAATTAAGAAATTGATGAATTAAAATATACATTTATTCTAGGTAAAATGTCAAATGGCAAGACAAGTGGATATATGGAACATTAGGATGACAAAGTCTATAAAAGGAGTGACATTTGGCATAGAGATTAAGTGACATATGGCAGCTTAAGAAGAGGGCATATGTACCATTTAAGGGGAAGACATATAGCTTGCTTCCTTGTAGGACAAGTGTCCTTAAATAAGGAGACACTTATCTTAACATAGCTAATGAAACATGTATATGGCAAAGGCTTTCCTAAGATGTTTTTTGTTGGAATTCATTCTTCCTCCTTCTTAACATTTCTGAAATACACTCATAACCCTATAGCTTTGAAATTATGCTTACTTCTGTTCATAGTCACTATAAGATTCATTTAAGATTATGCTCAAAGATAGTTATAATCTGCTATCATCTCCTTGCCTTTGTTAGAACCAATCTACTTGCACTTTGTGCTCGAATGATCTTCCATATATGGAGAGCTAAGTTAGATTTGATGAATTGGAGCTATATAAGTAAGTAAAGTATTGTTCTTTATGGCATGTTATAATAGAAGGATTATGATGATTGAATTGGGATAGATTGTATATGATGTTGATGATGAATTATGCTAGAAAATGATAATTGAACTTGGATATTTTTATGTCTTGTTTTTTATGTATAAAAAATTGTAGGTTATAGGTTGTTTCATGGATGAATTGAATTAGGATCTGAGGTATAATGAAGGTGAATTTATGTTAAAGAAAGGTGTTAATATAGTGATCTTGAAATGGGAAAGAACTAGGACTACATGAATGATCAAATGAATGATAATTTCTGTTTTGATTTTGATGCATGAAAGACCATAAATTGTGAGCTACCAAATGAATGATTTGAGTTGGAATTGAATATGGAATTGATGAGGAATTGACATATAATTAAGGTATAATTGAGGTATAAGTAATGGACTATGATGAAGATGCATTGAATTTTGTATAAAGGTGTTGGAATCTAGAAAAATTTGATGGAAATTAGATAATGTACATTCGGTTAACCAATTCCATGATCATGGATAGCTATATTGCTCCTTCCCACAATTGTGGGAAATGCTTTAAAGTGGAAAACATTCAGTTTTGTATGATATTTGAACCATATAAGGATAAGACATTATACTTTGGTGCATTTGGAGTTTATTGAGGCTTAAAATGAACCTAGTTTGATGTCGAATCAATTGGTTAAAGGTTTGATAAGTTTAAGTTGTTAATTAATGTTATAATTTAAGGAATGGATTGTTTGATATCAATGTATGTGAATTTGGGAAGTAAGAGTTGTTAATGGTATAAATGTTCTTATGAATGCAAATGTGATTCAAAGGATATAAGTAATGAATTAAGTATGATTGAATGAGAATTGGGAAATTGTGTGAATATATAAATGCTAGAAAAAGAATTGATGAATATATGAATGATAATTGAGAGTAATCAAGTTTACTTAAGGTATAAACCTAATTGCAAACAAGTTGTGTACAAGCTATGATAAATAAATGATTAAGATTTGTGAATAAGGATACATACCTGGGATAGTCAATTGAGCATGCATTGAAACATGATCCATATACATGTGAATGATTGAGTAATCATATGATTGATAACTTAAATGAATTGTGAACACTGTGTGTGTATTGTAAGTGTTGGAGTTATGTAAATATAGTGCCCTGGAAAGCAAGTGTATTTACATGTAACTTTATCTTCTTCAGTTACAGTT
>JAOTIZ010000008.1:25466523-25477867 GCA_027123425.1 Erythroxylum panamense | reverse complement strand
CTAATCACACAATAACTATAAGTATATCACCCACCTAGTATCGCACGAGAATCCGACTACTGTTGTCCGTCCTCTTGCGATGGGAACTGATCTGTTTGGTTTCCTATATTGAACCAAATCTCAAATCAAATAATATTCAAAGGAAAATTAATTAAAAAGCTTCGGAAAACTAAAATAAGAATTACTGAAACTAGGGGGCTTCGTCGCGACGAACGCCCGTGTTCGCCGCGGCGAGCACACAAGTGTGCGTCGCGGCGTACACGCACGTCGCGGCGAACATAGGTTCGCACGTCGCGACGAACCCTTTCCCGAACGTCGCGACGAATCCCTCTTCGTACGTCGCGGCGAATTTAATTAATTGTTTACACGTCGCGGCGTGTTCATCTGTACGTCGCGACGTGTGGGTCTGGAAACTCGACTCCGAAACCCAATTTTCTGCAATTTCCAACTTAAATCCATTCCAAACTCAAATGTGATACTCCCAAGCCATAGATCAAGACTTCTACATCAATCCTAACCCATTCTAAACTTCAGATTCATCCTAAAATCATCAATCTAAGGATTTCCCCCAATTTCTCATCCTAAAACCCTAATCATCGTTTTCTCTTAATCCGAAATATCTTGATGTTTAATCCAAACGAAAACAGGTTAGGAGGAATGCAAACTTACCGATTGAAGCCTTAAATCCGTCAAAACTAGCAAAATCGCAAATCCCTTTTCTCTTCTTCTCTTCCCCACCGTCGACGACCTCTTCTTTTCTTTTCTATTTTTCTTTTCTTTCTTCTTTTCTTTTTCTATTTATATCTAGGTTTTATTAAAACCTAGGGCATGGTCAAAGACCAACTTAACCTTCCTCATAAGCCTAAGTCCAATCCAACTTACGTGGACTTCCCGAAATACCCTTACGCCTTTTTAATCCTCTTATTTCTTAATTAAACCCTAATTAACCTCGGTTATACTCCAATTAATCAATATCAAGCCCAATTAAATCAAACTAAACCATAAACACATAATAATCAACAAATCATGCTTAGTCATCATAAGAAAAATATTCGGGGTCTAACAATATTGACCTTGGGTTTGCCCAACAAATCAACACTTCCAGTTAGGGTTTGCCCAACAAATCAACACTTCCAGTTAGGACCAACCCATTAATCCAAAAATCTAATTTCCATAATTTAAACATATTTGTGTAGAGCGAACTTAGGTTTGGCCAACAATCTAACACTAAAAGAACTCTGGTTCTTACCATATAAATGGAAGGCGTAAGTTCTAATATTTTGGTTGAGAGATTTGTTCTTAGGTCTCATCAGTACTTGGATGGACTTATATATATCTCAGATATATATTCAGATAGTTACTATAACTATATAACATGATTATAGACGTTTTAATTAAATTAAGCCTATGTCCATAACCACCCTATCATGCCTTTTTAACCAACCCTTAAAATGCATCTAACGCATGTAACACGCAAAGGAAGTTTGATTTAGGTTGTGACTTGACTATGCAGAAAAAGTTCATGATTCAATTCAACTCTTGAACAGAATCGGGTGCTAGTGTTAGTGTCGGCTAATTCAAATTATGAATGTGATTCAATTAGGAACCCTAAAATTCAATTATTTTGATGTGCAAATTAATTAAACACTTTAGTTCTAGTACACAAGTTTTTTTTAGTCACACTAGAAATGCAATTGCTCTACTTTGATTAATTTTAAATTAATCCCTAGGGTTTCCAAAATTCTCAAATATCTATTAGTCATCTAAAACATCCTTAGATCATCTCAATTTTATCAAGACAATTTCAGCACAATTCAAAAAATATCTAGATGGCTAAAATTATCAAGATGAATGAGTTAACCTACTAGACATTAAAGAGACCGATTTGATGTCCGAAAATTCTCCGAAACCTAATTTCAAGAACATGCTCTTAGCATGCTACTAGCATCAAAATAATACATTTCTTATCTCATAAAAAATGTTTCAAGGTCTTATAACTGAAACAAATACATATAAGTCATCATAAATGTCAGCCCCATCAGCTTTTAAAAAATTGACCAGTGTTAACTTTAACTTGATCTATTAATTGAATCAAGTTCAAGTAATACTAGAAAAATTCCAGAGTTTTATACACATTCTAAATACAGAATGTACGGGCTAATTTTGAAAATTTTGTAATAATTCTAGAAAATTTATTTTTCTAATTTTCCTTTACAAAAATGTTTATAAGGTGTCATATTATGTTTCTGTCAAAGAAAATTACAATTAAATGTCATTTGCTATTTTATTACGATTTTAGTTTCAGCCTGATGCATGTATGAAGTTGTGGAAAATTTTGAAAATTTGATGAATATGCATGCTTGTAAATTTTAGAATAATTTTATAAAAAATTATTTTTATGAATTTTCTTCATGAACATGCATGTATGATTTGCCATGTGTATGAGATGCATGACACCCATTTCACACGTGGCAACATCATATGTGCATGTTCATGAGGAAAATTTATAAAAACAAATTTTTATAAAATTATTCTAGAATTTACAAGCATGCATGTTCATCAGATTTCTAGAATTTCCCAAAACTTCATACACGCATAAGGTTGAAACTAAAATCGTAATAAAATAGCAAATGACATTCAATTGTATTTTCCTTTGTTAATCAAAATAAAGTTTGTACAAAAATACTAAAGACGATTGCCTTTAGAGCACTACTCTCACAGAAAATGCCTAATTTGATAGGATGTGATAGTCCTTATTATTATAATAAGATAAAAATAAATATAAAAGAAAGAAATATTTCACGAAAAGACATTTTAAGAAACATAAAGCAAAATATTATAAGAAAAAGGAAGGATATAAACCTAGAAAACTTATGTTTAGAAGAAATAAAAAGATAATTGAATGTCAGTGCTACCATTGTAAAGAAAAAGGACACTACACTAATAAATGTCATAGACGATTTAATAAAAAGAAAATAGAAATAGATGATGAAATAAATGAAATTATAGAAAATGAACATTTTATTGGATCAATGCCTTTGAGGAATTCTTTTATGAAGAAAGCAATTTTATAATAACAGATACAGAATACTAAAAAACCTCAAAATTTGAAATAAATAAATAAAATAGGAGTATCTTCTAATGCTTAAACTAATAAACAAATAATAGATAATATAGTAGAAACATTCGAAAAACATGGAGACTGCAGTCAAGGGGTTGACTGATAGAAAAATACTGAAAAGATTTATAATACAATGTTTTCTATAAATTCTTATAGCGGGTTTAACATGACACTTCTAAAAATATAGGTTTAAAATCTAGAAAAAAAAACCATATGGCCTACAAGATTAATATTAGAATTATTGTCATTAGATATAATTTAGAAAATCAAGAAGAATTAAAAATAAAACCTTCTTAAACTAGAATATCTAAAGATTATTAGGCCTAGTAAATCCTTCCATTCTTGTCTAGCTTTTATGATTAGAAACCATGAAGAACTAATGGTCGTCCCCCATCAATGGTTTGAGACCTCACAACTCCATGGGCATTGTTAGGTTGGTAGCAAATTAACTTCCCATTATCTTCTTTCCGTTTCGATATAGCTCATTTAGTGCCTAAAGTCGAAACCACTTCATTAGCACTTGGATTATACCTATAACTAAAACATGGATTATTGACAAGCAACTGCGATTGCTCATTTATCAGAAAGGAGGTTGAGTTGGGTTAGATCCGTTAAATTACTTGGGAAGTGTATAATATGGCCACTACACGTTCTCTTCATACTAGTGTGCTTCTGCTTAGGAGGTAACAAGTCGATGAGCAATAGCAAGATTTGCCCAATTTGTGTTGTGAAGCTACCAACCTTATCGTCAATTCTGGAGCTTCAGCTATGAAATACTAGTTTGGCTATTTCCTTATCCGTTCCCAAATAAGACGGCCTGCGTTGACAATTGTCATCTGCGTTTTTCTGTCAATAATCTTTTAAAGGCTCTCAAACTCAAACACCATTAACAACTAGTATACAACCCCATGTGACGTTCGGTGACAAAGTAGAAATTTTTACACATGTACACTCCTCAAAGTGCTCGTATTAAGATATGGCTACAATTGTTAGACAATTGAGATCATAATTTTGTCAAACTCTAGTAGCACTAGTTCAATAAATGTACTTCAGGCAAGCAGGTGATAATTAATCATGGAAAATGAATTCATCGTTATGATGATTGAACATTGAAGTATTCAAAAAGCAGTGTGCTGTGAGAAGAGGAGGGTAACCGCTTTTTAACAGTTCAAGAATGATAATCATCAGAATCAGAAGCATTAAAATGCAAATAAAATCATACATATAGATCTTATTCATTTCTTAGCAAAAAGGCCACCAAATCCACCATTCTTCTTCTTCTGAGGGACAGCCACGGAATTCTTGCGACCACCAGAGGTAGTGCCACCACTTTTCTCTTCCACTTTCTTGAGGATTGGATCTGTCTCGTAGAACTGGTCTTCCTTCTGCAAATTTCCTAGAACCCAATCAAGAAAACCCTTTTCTTCTTTGCTCCCACCCGCCCCTTTTGCTTCTGTTGCCGCATAAACTCTCACAGTAGCAGGAGCAAAGGAAATAAGAAGAGAAGCCATTGTTTTGTGAAGTACAGTTCTCTGCCTTTTTTTTTATCCTCCCTAAATGTTCTTAGGAGAATGGTGGTGGCGTCGAAATAAAGATGGTGAAATTGTATTTTCTCTGGCTACCGGAAACGTGGAATTCTAAGCCGTTGGATGTACTTAAGGGAGCGTTTCCAACACGAGTTCTCCACAAGTGGCTTATCTTCAATCTTCCGTTGGTTTTTTCTTTAATTTTTGTAGGAGGTGAGAAAAAGAAGAGATCTTGGGATGTATGGATACAGGTTTGTCACGTGGCAGCTTGACAAAATCTATGCTGTTGATAGGAAGTAGGCCTAGCATATGATGAGTCTCTCGGCATGAGCAAGGGATGAGAAAGAATGGATTGGGTTGAGTTTAGGCTTGTATTCTCCGGCTTGAACTTGAGCTCGGCCGATAGGGGCTAAAGGGGCGGGTGGACTTATTATTATTATTTTTTAAAATTTTAAAATAATATAGCTTTTGTCATTATTTATTGAGCCTTGGGCCTAATCAAGCCTTATTACCGAGCCTAGTGTTAGAAGGCTGTGTTGTGTTAAGTAGACAGTACTAGTCGATTTAAGGCTCAATTTGTAATCCTCGTAGTCAAGCCTATGACAGCAAATTAATTTTTAAAGTAATAAAAGATATATTTTTTAAAGTATAAGCATAAAATGGAAACAATAATTTGAAAATAGGCGATAAATAAACATTAGGCTAGTTTTTCAATTGAGTTAGGCCACTGTCTTGAAAGAATGGTTGACACAAAACCTTTGTAAATTTCAATTAGTTGAGGAACTGCAAATTTGTATTGCATAACATTATTCTTTTGATAGTTGCGCAAATGCTTATCTGTAGAACGGTTGCAACTGTTGTGGAAATAAGGGTGACACTATGCAATTAAAGACTCGTACTCTACACCCTATGTATCTCAACCTGCTTGACCAAAAGGAAACTGGAAAAATGACCGAGTTGGTGTCCTTTTCCTTAAGAAAGGGCAAAAGGAAACGTCCACGTACTCACTGTTTACAGAGCACTTGCACATCCTCCATTGAGTCGTGAGTTAATTTCTTGGTCATTCCCATTTAATTGCTGGCTTTTGAAACTTTGTCCTGGTTTTGGAGCAAAGCCCACATTTTCTAACTGCGGTTAAACCATCTCTAACAACTCTCTAGAAACCTTTAACTTCAAGACTTGCAAGAATGCCAAGAAAAGGCTTTCGGGTTTCCGATAAGCATAATTAAGACTAAAAGCAGTTGGTAAAAAGCTTAAGAGCTTGCGTCTTTGGCGAATCTCTGTCGTCCAAGTAACGTGATGGCTTAAGTGATAAGACTCAGAAAACGAACAAACTCACTCCAATACCACCAGAGTGGGTGGCCACATTCTTTTCATGATCGTTAACACATTAAACTGCAAATTTTCACCCCTCCACTTGGCCAATCCTGTTTAAGTCCTTGCCAGTTTAATTCATTCAACCGGTTTTGAACTATCAAATAATGATTTTCCCCGTCTCTAGCCGTACAATTTGTCTACAACTTAGGTGATTACGAATGTTACACCATGTCGTCACCGGTCGAGCCAAGCCATTATAATTGTCATCGGACCTCAAGGAGTAAGCAATATAATAATCATGGAATAAGAAATAGTTTTTTTATATACAAAATAAGAAGGAACCTTCCGTATATAAAGCAAAGTTACTAAAAAACTATACACTTTAATCAATAAAAGAATTTTAACAAAATAGAATTTAGTAAATTTTTATTTTGTTCTCCAATCAAACTGGGTATGAATAATAAAGAGTACGAAGACTAGAAAGATTTAAATTAAGCGAAAACAGGATCAATAATAAAGAGAATGGTATGGTAATTCTTTCTACACATCAAAAGGTTGGGAATGAGTAGAGAAGCCTATTGAATATGTTGAGAAAAAGAAAATCCACATATCATTATCTTATATGCGATATTGTAAGCAGTGTCCTTTATTTTGCATATTGTTAATTGTCAACAGAAATACCATAGTATTTAATTTGCATCCAACCAGTGCTTTTAGATTTGGCCATAATATTTAATCATCTGTATCGAGTTTCACCAATTTAAAGTAATTTGTACTGATTTAGAGAAAAAGCATTTTTTTCAGTAATTAGGAGGATTGACGCCATACCGTATATTGCATGTAGTGGGGTATTGAGAAGACCTCCTGACATGTTCAACTTGTCTAATTTTGTTATATATATAGATTTAGAAAAAAAAAAAAAAAGATCGCTTAATTAAATCCGATTCAAGAATCAGTAACTATTTTCATTCCTCAGGACAGCTTTGCTAGCCATTCCTTAAATTGGCAAAACAAAGCTGAAAGAGCAAGCTAACTAAGTCAATGACAAATCACCTACCATTGCCATTAGCTAACAATTAAGCACAGGGAAGTTTATTTGGAATTGCACCTACTTCCGCGACTATTGAAAGACTCAATGACATTTGCTTGTACATTCTTTCACGCACACTGTTTCCATCAGACACTCCTGATCAAGACCAGAAATTTCCTAACAACTTCTCCTACATCCATCCTTTTAATGTCTTCCTATATATACACACTCTCTCCCTATCACCACCAACACTTGTGACAAAATAGTTTCATTCAAACAATTCCTCTACTCCTCTCAATGGAAACCATGTCATTGTTCTTTACAATAGTAGGTTTCGCATCAGCTTATCTTCTCTGGTTCTTCTTCTTAGCTCGTAAACTTACCGGTCCAAAAGTATGGCCTATCTTAGGTAGCCTGCCGAGTGTTTTCGTGAACCGGAGACGATTCCATGACTGGATGGTCGATAACCTCCGTGCAACCGGTGGTGTAGCTACCTACCAGACATGTAACTTTGCCATTCCTTTTATTGCTCGCAAGCAGGGGTTCTTTACTGTCACTTGTCACCCCAAGAACATCGAGTATATTCTCAGAACACACTTCGATAACTACCCTAAAGGACCGGAATGGCAACTAGCATTTCATGATCTTTTAGGCGAAGGAATATTTAACAGTGATGGAGATACATGGCTCATACAACGCAAAACTGCAGCCCTGGAATTTACTACAAGGACTTTAAGGCAAGCGATGGCTCGATGGGTGAATAGGTCAATCAAGAACCGTCTTTGGATCATTTTAGACAAGGCCTCCAAGGACAAGATCTCTGTGGACTTGCAGGATTTGTTGCTTCGCTTGACCTTTGACAACATATGTGGTCTAACATTTGGCAAAGACCCAGAAACACTCTCGCCGGAGTTACCCAGTAACCCTTTCTCTATGGCTTTTGATAGAGCCACTGAAGCTACTCTACAAAGGATTCTTTACCCTCGCTTTGTATGGCAAGTGAAGAAGATTTTTGGCTTTGGAACGGAGAAGAGATTAAAGGAGAGCCTTCAAATCGTCGAAGCTTACATGGACGAAGCAGTAGCAGCACGCAGAGAAGCTCCATCAGATGATTTGTTATCGAGATTTATGAGGAAAAGAGACATTGATGGAAATCCTTTTCCTATCTCCGTTCTTCAACGGATTGCTCTAAACTTTGTCCTCGCAGGTCGTGACACTTCCTCAGTTGCTCTCAGTTGGTTCTTCTGGCTAGTCATGAACCATCCTGAAGTTGAAGCAAATATCATAAACGAACTATCAAAAGTGCTCAAAGAAACTCGAGGCAGTGATCCCCAGAAATGGCTTGACGATCCATTAGTCTTCGATGAAGCTGACAGATTGATCTACCTTAAAGCAGCAATATCAGAAACATTGCGCTTGTACCCATCTGTACCCCAAGATTTCAAGTACGTAGTCTCCGACGATGTTCTACCTGACGGTTCCTTCTTGCCGGCTGGATCAACCGTCACATATTCTATCTACTCCATTGGAAGGATGAAGAGCCTTTGGGGTGAGGATTGTCTCGAATTCAAGCCTGAAAGGTGGCTATCACCGGAAGGTGATAGATATGAACCACCTAAAGATGGCTATAAATTTGTGGCATTCAATGCCGGACCAAGGACTTGTTTAGGCAAGGACTTGGCATACTTGCAAATGAAGTCTGTGGCCTCTGCTGTGCTGCTTCGTTACAAGCTGTCGCTTGTTCCCGGACACCGAGTGGAGCAGAAGATGTCTCTTACGTTGTTCATGAAAAATGGGCTTCGTGTATTCTTGCATCCTCGTTCTCTTGCATGAACTGAGCATCTCTTTCCCAAACTGTTCCTTCCTTTCCTTGGAGAAGTGGCAGTTGTCATTCAGTCACGGAAGATCATCGAGGGTATTATTTCCTTTGAAGGGTGTCATCACTAATCTGCTTTTCTGCTTTATCTTTGAAATTTCTTGCTTGTTTGTTGGTTCCAAATTGGAGTACAGTTTCCTCATCTAGATTTGGCTATATACTTTGGTCACTTTAAAGAGTGATTGTCATGTAATGTCCATATCAATGGATATGGGTTTTCGTAAAATCATATGAATAAGAATTATTTTTTTATACTAAATCTTTTCGTATTGATTTGTATACGTGCATACAATTTGTTAATTAAAACATGAGCTTATGAGATGATAAGAAAGATGCTACTTGTGAGGAACAAATCCTCTGCTCTATAGCGCCTTGTTATTTCTAAATAATAATTTTCATATTGAATTGATGAAAAGCAGGGCATTAGTGACAGCAAACATCTTCACCATATAGTGCAAGTAATTCAGTTAAAATTAAAACAAGAACATTAAAAATGTAGCCTAGTACCCAAGAAGAAGTCATCGTGTACTGATGTGGCCAAGGAGAAATCAATCTGAAAAAGAAAAGAAAAGAAAGAGTTGAAAACGTTTTACAAGGCCACGAAATTGATTCCTTAGTAATGATATAGTTATCATTTTAACACTATACAACATTGGCTTCCTTCAATGACGTCCACAACCATGGAATTGGAAATTTTACCTGGCATTTCAAAAGTTTCTCGATCATTAAGCCCAGATACCTGAAGCGATATCCCAATTTGGTGAACAAAAGAATGTCATCCATCCCACACTTGTCTTTGTCTCCTGTTCATTGAACCCTCAGCGTGATCTGGTATGCATATCGTGAGTCCCTTCAACGCATTCTGATTATACTACAACATTAAAAAAAAATTGTCACCAAAAATTTGTCCCTGAAAGATCAACATTTGTTGCAAAAATTCGTCGCATGAATGGTCGTCAAATCTTGGTAGTAAAATATTATCTGCTACGCTTTCACAAATTTGTTGCACAATATATTTTACTTCAATCGTGGATCCGTCGCAAAAAAAGATAGGCAAGGATAAAACAATTTATCACGAATGATGTATTGTGATGTTTCTTTTTTGTGGCTAAATGTTAGTAGCTTTGTTATCATAGGCGTAAGTAATAACATTTAGCGACAATTTGTTTTGGTAGAAAATATATTTAACTACGTTTTCCAAAACATAGCTAAAGGTTATTGACGACGTTTTATGGTACATAGCTATAAAGTTTTGGTGATGATTTTATAATTGTACCTAAAAAAATTTGTGACAAATTTTGATATTTTACTACACTTTCCTATTAACAATTTATCATTTAATTATAATTATTGGTAATAGTTTTAATCCATCTTATTGCTTGTAACATTGTTTGAATTATAATTAAGTAACATTGTTTGAATTATAATTTAGTAAACGAAAATAAAAATAAAAATAATTAAAAATTAGTAGCATTTTATATAAAAATAAACAAACTAAGACTCCTCCTCATCGTCATTTTGGTGATGATTTTATGTAACAATGTTTTTTAAGCTTGGTGAATTCTTATTCAATGCGATCTAATTTTTGTTCATTACGTTGTAATTTTTGTTCATTATGTTGTAATTTAGCCTTAAGTGACTAGTTCTCCTCTTGAAACATTGTTACATATGTTGGTCTTGATGAGGATGAATCAATTGGCTTAGGGTTAAACCCAAGACCTTTGATGTAGCCTAATCTTATGCCAAGCACGTTATTGCAAACTTCCTCTACATTTGGCTCATTTTTATTAAACAATGATCTTTGCAACAACTCTTACATCTTATTGTAAAATTTAAAATACAAAATCAATATTTAATTCAAATATTATTAGTTAGTATTGCATAAATAAATAAACTTAAAAATTAAAATTTTATAATTACATAATTATTACGTGCTTCTTCAGACAATACAAGAAAAAGGAGGTGTATCGACGGAACTTACTGATAGAACGTGTAAACAAACCATCGGTAATTAAATTTAGAGACGGTATTTAACGATGGCTAAATGCGTCGTTAAATTGCCTATCGGTAAATTTACCGACGAATAATTGTTTCCGTCGATACATTTTTTGACAGAAACAACTTTTGGAAAAAATTGTTACTGTCGGTATATATACAGATAATTATGTCAATCCGTCGGTAAATTAACAATAACAATGTGAATATTTTTTGACGGTTTATAACCAATTGTCGGTAAATATCACTTAGTTTATCGGTAAATATCGCTCAAAATTATCGACAGAAAATAAAATTCCGTCAGTACGATCCATAAGTAATCACTACAAGAGTTAAGACATTTAGTGACAATTTTTTTGTGACTAACTATTGTTTCATCACAAATACGAGGTTTTTTGTGATAAGACAATTGATTGACACTATTGTTTGGATTAACTGTGATGATTTATTTTTTTGTCACTAATATAATAGTAATTGTG
>JAOTIZ010000008.1:25442735-25466423 GCA_027123425.1 Erythroxylum panamense | reverse complement strand
ATAAATTAAATAAAATTAAAAATAATTTTTTGTAAATAAAATAATTAAATAAATTTATGTTAATCTCTTATATAATATTTATTTATAAATTAAGAATTATATCTTATTAAAATAAATAATTAAATTAATTAATTAATATTATTGATTTTTAATCATTAAAGTAAATATAACTTATTTTTTTAGAAGTTAAATAAATAATTCATTATTAGCTTTGAAAGGCATCATAAAGGACATTATAAAATGGTTTTAAAGTCACGTCCTTATAAGACATTTTACACATAAACAACTAATAGCAAACAACTAATTTTACTAAACATCTCTAACAAACAAATAATGCAATCCGCTGGTCAAATCAACTGATATAATCAGCTATCAGTTAACAGCTAATGCAATCAATTGATTGCCAAACAGGTCCTAAATCTTCCCATACCTCGCATATATATATATATATATATTATAAGGATCATTAGAAAATAAATTACACAGAAAATAATTGTCTTTTAATCAATGTATTTCCAATAGCGTACTTTTCTGCTAAATGTTTTAACCATACGACGCAGAAGTTATTAATATGATTAGTTAATGATTCAATGAAAAAAAAGATCTAGAAGAAAATTATAAACACGGAATCATTAAAGAGTCGTTTGGTTTCACTTTTGTTTTTCTGTTGAGGTTTTTAGTTTTAGTTTTCTGTTTTTTTGTTTATGTTTTTTCTTTATAAAACAAAAACTGTTTGGCTGAGATTTGTAATATAAAAACCGAAAATAAAAACTTGTTTGGTTGAGATCAGTAATTAAAAACAAAAACAAAAACATGTTTGATTTTATCATCATGTTTCTATTTTTGTAATCATACTCTTATATTAATAATTTTATAGCATACATTATATTTTTAAATTAATTAATTATCTTACGGTCAAAATTTAAGTATATGCAAATTAAATGTAATTAAAAAATTTGCTTTAATTGAATATAATAAAATTCTATAAATTATAAAATTATATCAATAAAAGATATTCATCATGTTATAATTCTTGAAAACATAATAATACTATCTTTTACAAAAGAAAGATAAATCAATTACAAATAATATAGTCACTCTACTTTTGCCTAATAATTTCATCTCGCTTCCAAGACATACCTCAAAGTTGTGTCGGAGTGATATTATACTCTACTTGAAAACTTGCACCTTCATTTTCATCTTTCCCTAATTTGTTCTTCATTTTCAGTATAACTGTTAAATAACTCATCGCTTTGTCCATACATTTTAATATAATTGTGTATAATACAATAAGCAATAAAGATGTATTTTTGTTTCTTCATATCGTAACTCGACATGTTTTTAAGCATAGGGAATCTTACTTTTAGGATGTCAAAACATCTTTCAATAGCATTTCTTAATAAAGAATATTTAAAGTTAAACAATTCATGTGGATCTTGAGGTCTTCTTTTGCCTCTACAATATCTCAAATGATATCTTTCACCTTAATATGGTGAAAGAAATCCAAGCATATTAGTGTAGTCCGAGTTAACCAAATAGTACTTACCTAACATAGAAAGAATATAATATTAACAAAATGATATTAAAAATGAATCATAATTACTATGTTTATTTAAAATAATATAATACCTTGTAGAGGCATAGGAAATTGATTCGCTAGATTTATCACTGTTTCTAAAAGAACTAGAGAATTATTTGCAGTATCTTCTCATTCAGTCATTACATATGTAATCGCATGTCAAATGAGTAACAACACAAAATATTTTAGGTTGAATTAATTCTTTGTTCATCGATCATTACACAAAATTACATTTGTTCATCGGTCGAAACATGTGCATCAATATGTGTACCATCTATTCGGAACATGTGCATCAATATGTGTACCATCTATTGCACCTATACAATCTTAAAATTTTAAAAATATATTAAAATAATTTTTAATCATAAGGACATAATTAAAATAGTAATTAAATATATGAATGTACCTAAAAATATGGAAAGAATTTTGAATTATGTTGAATATCAGGAGGTGTATTAGTAAAAGATAGTAGAGTAATGACCCTTTTTGCAAAAAGATTAACTGTATATAAGACTTTTCGAAAGTACTTCAAAATTCTCCAGGTCAAATGTTTAAAGTATTCTGCATTGACTCTAGTTGTCTCATTATGCCCTATAGTCATCAAGAAAATTGCTACTTGTTCCTTCACAGTCAAATGATTTGTTACCTTTAAGCCTCCTAAACTCTTCAACTCATCACATAAGTTCAACAAGATTATCTTTCTCATTCATAAGTTTTCATAAATCCTTGTAGGATTCCCATTCAAAAGTTCTAATATTCAATCATGACCTAGTATAGCAGAATTTCTACATGGTTATTTTTGTAAATGAAAATATTTGTTCTCTCCCACTTACAAAAATAATGATTACCTTCTTCCGTTTATCATCAAAATCTGATAAGAAATCTATGTATCTACAAAGTTAACATTAAATAATTAATAAAATATTCAATCAAGTATATTTAATCAAATATAGAAAAATAATAAACTTAAAATTAAGTCAAATATTCATACAAAGCACAAACTTAAAATGTTCAAAATATGGAATAATGCTTAACATAAAAGTGTCAAATCAATAAGAATTCAATATGTAATAACATGAAAATATAACTAACAGGACATAATCCAATCCAACTTTCTTGTTTGTGTCATCTTCAAAAAATACCCCTATAAAGAGGAGAATCATGTAAAGTCTTCATAGTTTTTTCATATTACACACCATCAACACCTAATTCATCTAAAGAATTTAGACATTCCATCATTATGTTAGACTCTTGAGATCTATTATCTACAGTGGATGATGTTTCACTCAGTTTTTTCTCAAGTAAATCATTCTTTCTTCTTGATTGTTCACTAAGTATAAGTAAGGCTTCTTCTACAATGTTAGAATGTGTCTTCTTTTCCTTCTTGTTCTTAAGAGACTTCTTTCTCTTAGACGAAGATCTTTTTTTCCATTATACGAGTAATTTTTATCAATATCATTTCCATGTTCCTCTTCTGTACTATTTGATGAACATTTAGTTGATGGATGTGCATGCACACCAGTTGCAATAGTATCTCCAAAAATATGACATAAGTCTAAAAATTCCTTACATCATTTTTTCTAGACTCTGTGAGCCATTTTATGCACCTATAATGATGAAAAAGATATATGATAATGAATATTATATAATATGATATATTAATAAAACAAAAGACATATTTTACCTTAAATAGATGTTCCCAACATTCATTTATAGCATTAACTTCACCAGTAAAAGAGTTGGTAACTTATTCATGTTTCTTTGAGTAAGTTCTTGAAATTCTTCAATCTAGCCCTTAATCTATTATACTTATTCTTCAATTAAATATCATTGTACTCCTTATTGAATTTTTTTGAAGCCTTGCTTTAATATTTTTCCAACCAAATTTGAAAAAGGTAGTAATCGTTCGATTTCCCTTCTTCACTTCTTTAATCATCGAGGAGATTAAACACATCTTTATAGTATCATTCCATACCCCATCCTTCTCATTTACTTCCATACAATCATTGTAATCATTCATATTGTGCAAGCCTTCCATCACTAAATGTAATAACATATAAGTGACATCAATCACAACAATTTTTACAAAGTATTAAATGCTAAATATAGTTTAAAATAAATACGTGACAATCATAATAATTTCTAAAAATTATTTGGTGTCTAAACTTGTACACAAATTAAATTTTCACTATATGTTGGTAGCAAAACCACTACAGTAAATTATTTAAGCATTCCTTCATTTCGGCTTCAACTTCAGGTAATAAGCCACTTCAACATGATTCACAAGCAAATGCATTTAACGTAAGTATGGCTACATATAAATCAAATTCAATAGGATTCACAAGCAAATGCATTAAACGTAAGCATGGCTATATATATATCAAAGTCAACTAATGTATAAATGCATTTAATGTTTCAATTCTCCACAGTTATAAGCAGCAATAAGCTATTACATGAAGACAAGAATAGGGTTCACAATAAATGACGTGAAGAACTCAGGTACAAATGCATAATGTTTCGGTTCTCCATAATAAGCTATTACATGAAGACAATAATAAGCTTCACAATAAATGATGTGAAGAAGAGGCTTCACTTTTGTAAGGATAAAGCCTCTGCTACTTTAAATAGCATTAAATGATGTAAAGACAAGAATAGGCTTCACCTGCTCCACTCTATGCTAAAGACGCGAGGATGAGAAGAAAATAGCTATAAAGACGTGAGGACAAGGAGAAAGGATAATGTGAAGTTCAGGAATAAAACAGCTGCAAAGACGTGAGGAAGAAGAAAACAGGTATAGCTATCTCGGATTTAAATGACGCAAGGATCAAGAAAAAAACTATAGCCTTCAATTTTAATAACGTTATTTCATAGCTATTCACAGTTCTATGTTGGTTCTTTATAAAGAATCAGATGAAATCATCATTATGATTAGTAAGGGAGGTGAGGTAAAAACTGAAGAGCTAAGACACGTCGCACGAAAACTTATTCTAGTTAGAAAAATTATTGATCAGAGAAAGAACAAGAGTGTATCATCTTCTTTATCATCACAAAAAATTGCAAAAGCTTATGCTCAAAGCAGAAGTTCTATATGTTGCTTTTAGTAAGTATGGCTACAGTTATAATACTGTTATGTTCTTCATATCTCTTTTTCTCACAATTTTCATATTTCTCCTTCATCATGCCTAGTTTCTCTATTTTGTTATGGATATGATATTATGGACAAGAGAGACAAGAGAAATCACAGAAGCAACAGATAGATATGAAAACAAACTTGGAGATATTGTAACATCGGTGAAGGCGCAAAAGATGGCGCAGAGGAGAGAAAAACCTGAATTTGATTTGTTTTTGTGAAAAAACGTTTATGAAAATCTACTTTTAGAAATTACGGAAACATTATTTCTACAATTTCGTAAAATAGTTGTCATTTTTATTTTTAAGAACGAAATATACAAACGTATTTAACCAAATACGATTTTAAGAGTCGCTTCTTAACTTTAAAAAATCACAATAAAAAACTTTAAAAAGATCGAAAACAAAGAGCCCCTTAAAATGCTAATAATTGAAGACTCTCACGTAACTTTCTGGGCACATACCTAAAAAGTAAAGCTCAAGTTTCAACGGAGAAGCTTATTCACGAGCTGCAATGTGGCTTAAAGATGACTATTACTAAGCTTCTTTTCTGGCCATGGGACCTAAACTTCTTGCTTCTATGATTACTTAACATTAATTCTAATGGCATTCAAGCATGCCTTTTCACATTTGTAAGAGACATTGCCTTTGTTCTTCCCGGCGGAGTTGTGATAATTTAGGTTTAGAGATATTTTAGGAAATTAGGGATTTTAGATTTTAATGTTTTATTGTTTTAATTTTTAAATATTTTTCCAAAAAAACTTAATTTTTAAATATTTATTTTTCATGTGACAATGATATGACACATGTCACTCAAATAATAAATATATTAGTTGAAGTGGTTTTTACAATTAATGGCGAACTATTTTTATTTAAATTTTAAATTTTAAAATTTGGAATTTTTATTTTTTAAATTCGAGGTTAAATTATAAAATTAAATAAAGTTTAAAATTTTATAATTAATCATAAATTATCTTAGTCATAAATCTTATCGGAAATTAATGTAAATAAATTAAATAATGTAGATTCAAAATTAAATAAGCATATATAATATTAATTTTGAATCTAGACTTAAACGAATTTTTGCTTAATTGATATAAAAAGCTTATATAAAGCAATAATTGTCACTTTAAATTTCAAATTTAATTCATTAAAATAAATATTATTAGACAATTAAATTCTTAAAAATTATGTAAAAGTAAATTTAAGATTTTTTAACTAAAAGATGTTTACTTAGGGAGTGCTTGGTTAATAGGTTTGGGAAGAGGTCAATGAGTAAGGAATAAAAAGTGAGGGTTGGTTATTGATTATCATTATAGGAATAATAGTTTGATATCCTACATTTGGGGAATCCTCCATATCCTCCGTTTAGTAGAGGAATAAAACTCAGTAGTGACTCTTTTTTTATAAAATATTTTTAATACTATTTAATTAAATTTATTTAATTAATTAAAATGCAATTAATTAAAATATAATTAATTAAAATATTATTAATAATTAATTAATTACATTATATTCAATTAAAATATAATTAATTAATTACATTATAATTTAATCAAAATATAATTCATTCTTTAATTAAAATATTGTAATTAATTAATTACAATATAATTAATTACAATATAATTAATTAAAATATTATTATGAATTAATTGATTACATTATAATTAATTAAAATATAATCTAATTAAGTAAAATATAACTCATTAAAATATAATTATTCATTAATTAAATATTGTGATTAATTATTTAATTACAATATAATTAATAAAAATATTATTATTAATTAATTACAATATAATTAACTAAAATATAATTCATTCATTAATTAAAATATAGTAATTAATTAATTATAATATAATTAATTATTTAGTTACAGTATAATTAATTAAAATATAATTAATTCACTAATTCAAATATTGTAATTAATTAATATATTTTAATTAATTAATTACAATTAAATTTTAATTGTAATTAATTAATTAAAATATAATTAAATTTTATTTCTCAATATTTTTTACAAACCAACTACTATCAATAGTAATGGTAATCATTCCTTCCTCTTAACTAACCATTATAATTATAATGATAATATCCATTTTTATTTTTTACTATATTTATTTTCATTTTTATTATCATTTTTTCGTGCGAACCAACCGCACCCTTATATATATATATATGTTGTAAATAATATACTGTAAAATATATAAAGGCATGGGATAACGCCAATCATAGATTATATTAACTGTAACAACGCGAAAGCGTTTCATGAAAGCACTAAATTAGATTCTAGTTTGGTACATTCAATTAAAAGGAGGCAGAAAGGTCCACCCACCAACTGATGGATCCACCGGCTTTAGCATAAACCTAACCCACAACAGCCGTACTATTTCTACCTCAATCAGTCATGGGGAGTAGAAAGTGGATTAAAAGTACATTTAAGATCATATTAAATGCTAATTTAGTTGAAAAAACTGTTATTTCTCATTCAAATCAAGTCCTTGGTTGGATTAAACCAATGGTTTCGTGTTGAATTTTGATAGATCCGACTGTACCGAAAATCTCTTCACACACTTGTTAACCGCCATCTTCGCCGACCCGATATCATGTAAAATCTCTACTACTGCAAAGTAATGAGCTGTGTTTGATAAAGAATGAAACCCTGCTAAAAGGAGAGAATTTAAAAAATAAAATTAGTTTATTTTAGTTTATAAAAATTTATTAATTAATTTTTAATAAAAAAATTATTAGACTAAATTAAATCTAAAACTTAAATATCTGAATTAAAAAAATTAGTTAATCCAAAATTTTTAATAAAATCGGTTCATTTTTTAAAATATTAATTGAACCAGAGAACGCCTAAAAATATGTTTTAACGCTTGAAAATATTGGATTTGATTTGTCTTCAATTTTCTAGAAATTTGGAGTTGGAGATATATCTTTATTTTGTATCAAAATTTACTATTCATTATTTAAGTTTAAATTGTTAGATTATTTAATAGCCCATGTAACTTATGTATTTGAGTCCAATGAATAGAGTCCAAGATAATAGTTATTGGATCTAAAAGCCTTAATCTCAAATGGGCCCAAAACCCTTTCCCTCTCTCTTTTAAACAAACCAACATAATGGTTGGTTGAAGAATATAAGTGTTAGAAAATTATTAAAGTTTATGAACCATTGAAGAAATAAATCAAAGAAGGAAGAAGAGAGGAAATCAATCCTTACAAAACTATCATGAATACAGGTATGATAAAAATAAATAAATCGATCCATAAAATGTCTTTTAATTGGTATCAGAGGAAGGGTGTTGCATTATTTGTTTTCTACTGTCATCAACTATTTTGTATCGTTTCTATATGGTTGTTTTTTCCTGATTGTTTTGTATGGTTGTGTTTTCTATTCGTTTCTATATAGTTGTTTTTCTGTATTTATAATAGCATTATTTTCTTCATTGCACTGCCATGAAAGGAACACAGAAATAACAACGAACAACAAGTTTTGATTATTTTCGGATGTTAATAGAATCAGTCCTAAGGAATTGAAACTCATTCTCACTGCTTAATCGAAACATAATATCTATGGATGGATTGAAACAAAAATAGAGGGATGGTTTAGAGTAAGAAAATCCATGGGTTTGTTTCATTGGTTGACCACCAAATACGTAAATGGTGGATGTAATTATTGCTAACTTAAGCCAAGGGAAGATTCTAGAAAGGAATTGCAAGAAGAATCCATGAAAGAAAGATGTAAGAATTAAAAAAAGAAACGAAACTAGCGTTCAGCGAGGAAGATGAGGCCCGTGCGTTGCCAGAGTGGACCAACGGCGGGCTGTGCTGTCGCTTTATATTTTTATTTTATAATTATTTTTTATTTTAATACAATAAATTTATGGGTTTGAATATTGATCCTACTTAAGGTATTTTATTTTAGGTCATAACTCATAATTCAATAATTAATTGATAATTAAATTAATTAATGAAGTAATCAATTAATTAATTGAGGTTTATATGCATAAAAGTTGCTCATATGTTTGCTATGCATAATATAATTTTGTGTCATATTATGTTTTAATTGGTACTTTGACCATTTATATTATGGCATGCTTAGAATTACAATTTTTTAATTATTATATGTTTAATGTGCTAAATGACATTATGGTACTTTAAAATAGTTTGTTCGTCACCAAAGTGACCAAACTGATTAAATTAAAATTTGTCATGTATGATAATTGTTCAATTAAATGTTTATTGTATGGAAAGCTTGTTAGTCACCATAATGGCCTAGCTTGAAAATATGAATCATTTAATTGTGAATATTTAAATTGTTCATTATGATATGATGCTAAAATAACATAAAGGTTGAACTGAACAATTAAGATTGTTAATTACAACGCTAGGAGGTCACCCAAAGGTGGACAATTGCTTATAATTAATGACTTTAAAGGGACTTTTATCAATATATTTTGTTAATATGATTGTATATCCAAAGATAACATACATGTTGACTAGAATATGATTGATTGTCCATTATAGTGAACTATATTTGCATCATAATAGGTTACATATATGTATTTAAATTTCACCCAAAGGAGAATTTAAATGCGTAATCAAAGTGTATTAGTTAGTTTGAATCCATTTAGGTTTACTCAAAGCATTAATATGTGAGCTATATGTTGTGTTTGCAGCATCTCCTAATTTGTTTGCTTTAGGAAATGGGCCGATCAAGTTCAATGGTTTGAACTATGCTAATTGGTCCGATCAAATCCAATTCCTACTGAGTGTAATGGATTTGGACTTGGTCATATTTTCAGACACAAAGCATGCAGTCATAAATGACACTAGTTTTGAAGTTGATAAGTCTTATTATGAGGCTTAGGAATGGTTTAGCAGGCTAAGCTTGAATTTGATGCGGATGATGATCACAGAAAATGTAAAGTCGTCAATACCTAAGATGAACAATGCAAAGGAGTTCATGTTGAAGCTTAAAGAATACTCCCAATCTTATATAGCTGACAAGTCCATAATAGGGACTTTAATGATTGAGTTGACGACTAAAAAGTTTAACTGGTCACAACCTATTCATAGTCTTGTAACACATATGTCAAATCTAGTCGTAAAGATGAAACCCATGGGTATGGATGTAAGTGAGTCTTTCCTGGTATAGTTCATTATCATCTCACTTCCTCTTGAGTTTGACCAATTCTAGGTGAATTATAACACCATTAAGAAAAAATGGAACCTTCAAGAAATTAAGGCCATGTTGGATCAGGAGGAAGGGAGAATGAAGAAAATGAAGGAACACTTCGTTCATCTCACGTTTCATCAAGAAGCTAGTAACAACAAGAACAAACCAGGAAAGAAAGGCAAATATAAGGGCAAAGCTCTCAGTAAAGTTAATGAGGGTCAAATCCATAAAGATAAGAGGTTCCACTTCTACAAAAAGCCTGGTCACTTCTAGAAGGATTGCCCTAAAAGAAAGGCTTGGTTAAAAAAGAAAGGTACATATTATGCCTTAGTATATTTTGAACCAAATCTTATTGAAATGCCTAATAATACCTAGTGGTTAGATTATGATGCAACTACTCATGTGTCATATGTTAAACAGGGATTCTTTTCAATCTAGATCATAAACGGAACTAAAAAATTCTTGTATATGGGGAACAGAATGAAGGCACGAATAGAGGGCATTGGGACGTACAGATTGATCTTTGACAATGGGTGTCACCTGGATCTAAAATTTGTCTTTATGTTCTTGATTGTGCTAGGAATTTAGTTTCTGTTGCAAAGTTGGATGATGATGGTTTTAACTTCAAGATTGGAAATCAGGTGTTTTCTTTATATAAACACAAGTACTATTATAGCTTTGGCACTTTAATTAATTGTTTATATCGTTTCAATCTTGATGTTGATTTGACTGAATCTCTGTTTCATGTTGACTACATTATAGGAAATAAACATAGTGCACATAATGAATGTTTTGCTTTTTTGTGACATAAAAGATTAAGTCATATATCCAAGGAAAGGGTACAGAGGTTAGTGAAAAATGAAATCCTACCTCAATTGGATTTTGCTAACTGGGATATATGTTTGGTTTGCTTACAGCAAACTAAACATATATCCAGGAATCCATGCACAAGAAGTAATGAATTACTTGAATTAATACACACTGACATCTGTGGTTCTTTCGACGTTCCTTATTGGAGCAGCGAAAAATATTTCATTACCTTTATTGATGACTTCTCACAATATTGTTATATTTATCTGGTACATGAGAAGTTTCAGTTTGTGGACATCCTAGAGGTGTTCGTTAATGAGATAAAAGGGCAGTTAGATAGAAAAGTAAAGATAGTGAGGTCTTATAGAGATGATGAATATTATGAAAATTTTGATGAAAATGGACAATGTCCAAGTGCATTTGCAAAGTTTCTTATAAGTCGAGGCATATGTGCGCAATACACAATGCCTGGTATACTGCAACAAAATGGTGTAACTGAAAGACATAATCGTACTCATATGGATATGGTTAGGAGTATGTTAACTTATAATATTGTACCTTCATCATTGTGGATGCATGCATTAAAGATCACTGTGTATCTACTTAATAAGATTCCTAGTAAGGCAGTTCATAAAACACCTTATGAACTATAGATAGGAAGGAAACCTAGTTTACGACACCTTCACATTTGAGATTGTCCAACAGAAGTAATGTATAATCCACATGAAAAGAAGCTTGATGTGAGAACCATTAGTAGTTATTTCATCGACTATCTCGAAAAGTTGAAGGGCTATAGATTTTATTGTTCTAATCATAGTACAAGAATAATTGAGTCTGTTAACGCTCTGTTCACTGAGAATGGTCCAATCAGTGGGAGTGGAGAACTGCGAAAAGTGAATATTCATAAGAGTCAAGTAGAAATTACTCCAAGTCGAGTAAAAACTACTACATCAAATGTGATCCTACCGGTTATTGTTCCTCTTGTTGCATCATGGATACGTAATATACCGGAACAACAAATTAATATTCCAATTCCACAAATTGAACATATTAATGAAGAATCAGCTAATGATGTTCAAGTTACAAATGATCCAATGATGCCATAAGAAGTAACATTACGAAGGTCTATAAGGCAGAGAAGACCAACTATTTTGAGTGACTATGAAGTTTACCCACTTGAACATGAATGTGACTTGAGCATTGATCATGATCCAGTATCATTCAAACAAGCCATAGAATGTAGCAAATTTGATAAATGGTTCAATGCTATGAAAGAAGAATTGAAATCAATGGATGACAACAATGTCTGGGAATTAGTTAAGTTACTGGAAGGTGTAAACCAAGTGGGTTGTAAATGGGTCTTTAAGACCAAAAGTGACTTACATGGCAACATTAAAAGGTATAAAGATAAACTTGTTGCAAAAGGTTACACTCAAAAGGATGGTATTGACTATAAAGAGACCTTCTCTCCAGTTTTAAAGAAGAACTCTTTAAGAATTGTTATGGCCCTAGTGGCTCATTATTATTTAGAGCTTCATCAAATAAATGTAAAGATCACCTTTTTAAATGGTGACTTAAAAGAAGAAGTTTATATGGATCAACCGGAAGGTTTCGTAACCATAGAAAAGGAACGATTAGTGTGTAAACTAAAGAAGTCAATATATGGACTGAAAAAAGCTTCCCGACAATAATATCTTAAATTTAATGATATCATTACGTCTTACGGTTTTATAGAGAACACTGTTGATTAGTGTATCTATATGAAGGTTAGTGGGAGCAAGTTCATTATATTAGTTCTATATGTTGATGATATCTTTCTTGTTGCTAATAATATGGTTTTGTTACATGATGTAAAGAATTTTCTCTCTAATAATTTCAAAATGAAAGATATGGGTGAGTCATCCTATGTGATAGAAATTGAATTATTCCATAATCGCAATGATTGTTAGGATTGTCTTAGAAAGGTTATATCGAGAAAGTATTAGAAAGATTTCAAATAGAAAAATGCTCCGCAAGGATAGTTCCAATTCAGAAAGGGGGACAAATTTAGTAAAATGCAATGTCCACAAAATGATTTGGAATATAAGGAAATGGACTCTATTTCTTATGTGTTAGTAGTTGGGAGCTTAATGTATGCTCAAACATGTACTCGACCAAATATCAATTTTGTTGTCGGAATGCTAGGCCGATATCCAAGCAATCCTGGAATGGACCACTAGAAAAATGCAAAGAAAGTTCTTAGATATTTACAAGGCACAAAGGACTATATGCTCACTTAAAAAAAATCAACCCATCTCAAAGTGATAGGTTACTCGGATTCAGACTATGTCAGTTATGTAGACTCATGGAAATCTACATTCGGTTATATGTTCCTATTAGCTAGAGGAGCAATTTTGTGGAATAGTGGAAAACTGTCCGTCATTGCTACTTCTACTATGGAGGTTAAATTTATGATATACTTTGAGGCCACGGTTCATGAATTGTAGTTGCAGAACTTTATCTTAGGTCTTAGCGTTGTCAATAGTATTAACAGACTGTTAAGAATTTATTGTGATAATTTCACAGTTGTTTGCTTCTCTAAGAATGACAAGTATTCAAAGGGTACAAAACACATGGATTTGAAGTATTTGTCTGTAAAAAAATAAGTGCAAAAATATAAAGTGTCAGTTGAGTATATTGGTACCGATCTCACGATAGCGAATCCGTTAACTAAAGACTTACCGCCCAAAACATTTATTGGCCATGATGAACGAATGGGCATTATAGATAAGTCCTTGTTAGCACAACGTTCTAACATGTATATATACATATAATTATTTTTGCTCAAATTGTTATGACACTTGTGAATTCAATTACAGTCATATGTTTTTACTCACTTACTTGTTATCTATATTATGTTGTATACAATAATTTTTTTTGAGATAACAATTACAGAATTATCTACTTAAAGTTTTATGAATTGAGTTGATTTTGTGATACATGAAAGGAATCAGGTTATTGTGACCGCCATGATCCCGTCATCTTGATTCAATTAAGGATGACTTGATGGCTTCTATGTATTGTATGCACTTAAAGTTTTATTGTTGAATCACCAAATTATAACATGGGCTAATTGGGAGATTGTTAAATTATTTAATGGCGCATGTCACTTACAGATTTATTCCAACAAATAGAGCCCAAGACGATGGTTATTGGATTTAAAAGCCTTGATCTCAAATAGGTTTAAGACCATTTTCCTCTCTCTTTTAAATAAAACAACATAATGGTTGGTTGAAGAATATAAGTGTTAGAAAATTATCAAAGTTTCTAAACCATTGAAGAAATAAATCAAAGAAAGAAGAGAGAGGGAATCAATCCTTACAAAACTATCATGGATACAGATATAACAAAAAAATCAATCGATACATAAACTGTCTTTTATAAATTGGTACTTAATTTCTATTTCTTGATTTGCTAAGAGTGTTTTTTTACTTTAAATTTTCAATTCTTAATTTTCATTTTCAACTTTCTATTTTCATAAAAACAAATTAATCATTTAATATTAACTATCAATATAAGTTTGACCATTATAATTTAATTTTTAAATAATAAAAACACTAATTTATTTTCAAGTGTTTTAAAACATAAATTTTACAATAAATAATTATGTTCAATGTTTAAGAACATTTTGATAATTTTATTTTTATATTATATTTATTTAAAACAAAAAACGTTTTTATTTACATAAATAAAAACCAAAAATTACAGCCAAGAAAAAGAAATAAAGCAACTTTTCCATCGTAAATTTTGTTTTTTTTGTGAATATTTTTTAAAAAAAGATGTTTGGTTGTTTTGTTTTGTTTTATTTTATTTTTGTTTTCCTTCCAAACTTGATAACTCAGAAAAGTTATTTGATATTTGATATTGATTGTTTTCTACAACTAAATTTTGTTATTAATTAGATACTTTTATTATTTAATATCAAAAATTGATATTATTATTATTATTATGCATTTAATAAAAGTTTGAATTAATTTGATTATTCTAAATTATAAGTCATATTTATTTTAAATAAATTATATTAAAATTAAAAATAACCTTGAGAAGAAAAATTTTAAAATTTTGAGATATTTTAAGAAAGAAAATAATACTTATTTAAAAATAATATAAATCAAGTTAAGAAAGTCACTCCCGATGTAGCTCCTTTTAAAAACTACCCTAAAATAATATAAATTAATGACCAATATTTACTTATTGCAATATTTAATTATTACATAAGTTTAAAAAATTAAACTTTACTTTTTAATTTTATCCAAAGAATTTGATTTTAGGATTAAGATTTTTCAATAAAAATTTTAAGTTACTATTTTACACTCTAATATTATTAAAATAATACTCGTTTATTTTAAATAAGGTGCAAAAAAAAGTGTTAAAGATAAGTGTAATAACTTATTAATGTCTTTTTGTGAAATATTGAAATGAATTATTTTTAAACTACATAAGCATCCAAATTATCCACAAACATTAAGTTTCGACAACCAAATACCATGAATTGATAAAAACCTATCTCTTTCAAAGTTAATACTATTTTAACAATATTAAAGTACAATGTGGCACTATAATAATTTATTTAAATCTTTTGAAAAATATTAAATTACGATTCAGATTTTTAATTTCTATCTTATAAACATAAAATTTGACAAAAATAATTATTTTCTAACGTAGTCATTTATTTTTATAATATATGAAATAATAGTAGTTTTCTATTTATTGGTTTTCATAATATAATTTATTGTTAAATTAAACAAAAATTATTTAACTATTTAATATTATCTATTAATAAACATTTTATTTAATATAATAATTTTATAGTAAAAACTAAATATTAATTATATGTAATGAAATACTTATTTTAAGGTGTTGTTATTTTTTAAAACCGATTTTAATTTAATATTATTATAATAATATTCTTTGCATTCTAAATAAGGTATAAAAGTCATATTAGAGATAGTAATAAGAATTTTGATATCATTTGTGAAATATTAAAGTGCAAATCACACTTTTAGTTAATGTTTAAAAACAAACTACTTTAACATATGGTAGCCTCAAATTGCCTACCTATGTTGAATCTAATTATTATGAACTAATAAAAATATAACTCTTTAAAGGTTAAAGGTACTGTTAATACTATTTTTAAAATTTTATTTAATATCATAAATAATGATACGAAGAACTCTTTTGACAAATGTTAAAAGTATAATTTAGACAATAAAATTTTAATTTTAACTATAAAATTTTATTGTCTAAATCTTTCTATGTTTTCTTTTTTTATGATCTTACTTTCATAAAAATTATTATTTTATTATAAATATAAAATTTGATAAAAATAAATTATTTTGGTTAGGGTATATGAAATTTATGATATGCAATTAATACTATATTAGTAACTTATATTTATTGATAAAAATTTTATGATAAATTAATAAATTGATTAGTCAACTAATTATTAAATATTTAATATATTTTGTTTTCTTAACAACAAAAGTATAGTTATATTAATATAATTAAAGAATTACATTTTAAAATATGTATTATATCTAAAATTTTATATTAATTTCAATAGGAAACGTAATTTTGATATAATTAAAACTAGTTTTTAATTCATTAGGTTTTCAACATTATCTTTGAATAATTATTTTTTATTTTCTAACATAGACTAGGTTTAATTTATTTTTATAACATATTGTCTTTCTATTTTAGTTTTTATAATGTAATTGTATTATTAAATAAATAAAATTATTTAACTATTTAATATTAGTTACTAATAAATATAATCATAATTAAAATTTTATTGTATAAAATTGAGTAACTATTTTATAATTTTTAGAAATTGTTCCAAACAATTTATAAACACTTACCAAAACCTATATTGTACCATATCAATATTAATATTAATTATAAATTGACATTTACAAGAGTATTAATGTATTATTTACACTTAATTTTATTTAGTAGACACTTTTTTTTGACATTTGTTTAGTAGACACTTAAAATTAGTATCTGCGAGTCTGCGAGTTTCTATTTTCAAAAGAAAAACTTAAGTAGTTTATACTATTGTCACTTGAAAGTTGCTACAACAATATTATTGGATACGGGAAAATTCCCTGAACTGTCGGCAGTGCACGTCCCTCTGATTATTATCCGACAAGACACGCTTGAAGATGTTTAAAATTCTTTATTTTGGAGACGTTTTAATTCCATATAGATTGATTTGAGTGATCAATTCATTTATTTCTTACGTCACCATTTGCATAAATTCCTAAAACATTGATCATAGCATATACGCGTGCTGGGTTCGAATCATATACGAAGAATCCATTTTTGAAGTAGAAGACAAATGAAAAGGGTAATTTAGTAGTCTTATCAAGAAATAATGTTACTGCCGACTAAGAAAGATGGTATACTTGTCTCTGTATCATGTTTCTATAGAAAATCGTGTTTATAAGCCTTCTTTATTTTTGTTGAGTCTGTACAATATTTATTCTCGTGATCGTTTTTGGATAAAAATGATACATACTATTTTGTCTACATCTCACCCAAAAGTAAAAGAAATCATCTAGAGTTTCAGATTGGAATAATATGGCCTCAAATCTACAACAGCAGAACAATATGTAAAACTTAAAATCTCCAAGGAGCTGATCTCTCCTTGAAGAGAGCACAATCATATACATTTACATGTTGGAGCTATACACCTTGTTCTCACAATTCATAATATCTCTTCTCGACATTGCCTATATAACGTACCAGAGTGCTTTGATTTGTACATTACTGACTATCAATAATAAAAGTGTCATGCTTATGATAGCACATGATTTCAACATCAAGTTGGACGATCCCACTTTGTCTGAACGTCTACAAGTTCAGATCTAGATTATTAGGGCAGATCAAGATCCTACAGTCATCATGGCTACCTTACTCACTAGATGATCTATCATCTGCAGAATCATGCTTTGAACCTCAACTTTCCAAATCCTACTTCGGATTCTTTTTACATGATCGCTGATCATTCTAATGATCAGACTATTATCATCCAAGTCCCAAAGTAACTACCAGCAACGGAGCTTGAAAAGTTTATGCCTATTGAATGGATCACCAATTACCAAAAGGTGTTCCATGCACCTCATCGGCACTCTTTTCGTACAACAACTCTTCCGATTCTGAAGACATGAAAAGATGGAACAGTAAAGTCCATCTATGCAATGCCCAACGAAGATCCTTTTACATCCAGGGCTATATTTTTAATCCAGCCTGTATTTTCTTATACGGTAGGTAAATATGATCCTCTTATTCATTATTTCAAATCTAATGGAGATCTAATCTATGCTAGTCATCATCATGGATACTTTGTATGGGATGTCAACCCATCTATGTGTGAACTAGACTGTGAATTCTGTCTCAACCCTAAATCAGACAATGATGACGATGATGATGAATGGTATGCCATAAGGAGAAGGAAGAAGAAAAAGCCTAAACCTCGTTGTATGCCTTCTTAATATTATCATCCACACAAGGATGATCCAAATCCAGATGATTCCAGCAAATCTATTGGTCTACAAACAGAAATATTTAGACCAAGATCTCTTCGTGAGATGTTGAAATCTTCAACCTGTCAATTTAACCTAACAATTCCTGTTATGACTACTACTCCTATACCTTATATAATGGTTAAGCCATATAGGGAAGACTTTCCTTCTTTACACAGGGGTACTGATGAAACAACTAGGGTTATCTCTAGCCCTTATATTCGAGCCACATAAATCATTTCACAAGGAACACTTGTCTCAAATCTTTCTGATGAAGTACTTAACTAGCAGACATCAAATGCAATAACACAGAACAAAGTTATTCGAATAATTGATTCTAAGCTAGATGGAATTAGTCAACAGATTCATGTTACACAACATAAAGTCGACGCTGTCTCTAAGCATATCTAACAAGTAACAACTATATCAGTCTTACAAAGCTCAGATACAGTAACTAAATGTTGATCTTCGACGTTACATTGGTACACAGTATTTTGGACCTGAGTTTGATGTCAAAGCTAGAGAAATCAGCAAGATACAAGAAATTAAGCAATAAAAGGAAGCTGATATGCAATCTGCATCGTCTAAAACCGTATATGGCTCATCCTCTTTAGTATTTCCAAATATACAGCTAGTATACACATCTCCTATGTATCATAAGTGTTAAGTCAAGAGGACTTCACTTCTATTAATTTTGATTACAATTAAATAATAATAATCTTAGAAATATATGAACTGTTTTGATAAGTTTGTTAAGTATGAAGAAAAATGTAAGTAACACTTAAGTCAAACCCAGAAGATTCGCGGTCAACAACAGACGATACTTCAGTAATAGACGAAGCACAACACCAGACAAAGTGTAACATTAAATGAAGCACAACACCAAACGAAGCGCGATACCGGATGAAGTACAATAACAGACAAAACATGATAACAGAAGAAGTATTATACTAGACGATACAAAAGGAAGATATTCTAGAACGTTAGTTAGTTAGTTAGTTGGAGTTAGTTATAGGACTCAACTAATAACAGTTTCTAGAAGATTCAAGAAGTAGTTTCTTAAGAAGACAGTTGGAGACTTAGGTTATAAATACTAGTTCTAGTCGAAGACTAAATAATGTTCTCACAAGAGAGAAAATTTGATTGTACAATATTTAGAGAATTTCTATATTCAAAGTGCGAAAGAAGAGAGCGAATACATTTGTAATTTGACGCTCCAAAATATCTTTCCTAGAGAGAGAAAGAAAGGCTAAAGCCTAGAGAGGCCAAGAAAGCAGATAAAGAATACTTTGTAAGAGAGACCTGAACAGGCTCTGTAAGTGTAGAAAAAATACTTATAAAGTTGAAGAGTATAATGAAATCTCAGACAAACTCTGAGGACTGGAAGTAGCCAAAGGTTTGGGGTGAACCAATATAAAATCGCAGCGTCTATTTTCTAACCCTTATCTTTTAATTTTCTTGTTGTTAGAAGAGTAGAAAATATTACTTGCGATTGTATCACTTATCAACTTTAGTAAAGTGTTTTTGTGATCATCTAAAATTTTGTAAAGAAATTCAAGAAATCTCAAAAGATTAATATTTTTGAAAAGATTACACAATTCAACCCCTCTTCTTGTGTATTTTACATATTATACGTGATTTCTATATTTACAAGTGATTTATTTCAGTTGGTATCAGAGCGAGGTTTCCAAGAAACATTGTTACAAAGTGAGGACAAAGATCCATGGCTGAATCACATGTTTTTATAGCTAAAGGTGCCTCAGTCACAAGACCTCCTGCATTCAATGATGACGATTATCATTATTAGAAGGACAGGATGTGGCTCTTTATAGAATACACATATATTGATCTTTGGGATATCATCGAAAATGGTCCATATACACCAACAGACGACGAAGGCAATATCATCTCTCATGACAAATGGTCAACCGATCAGAAAGCTCGATTTCAATTAAACTCAAAGGCCAAGTTCTTTCTAAGTTGTACCCTAAGCAGAAGTGAATATGATAAGGTTCATGGATGCGTATCTGCAAAGGAAATGTGGGACACATTAGTCATTGCACACAAAGGCACAAATCAAGTGAAAGAGTCCAACATTAGTATTTTGTTCATCAGTATGAGTTGTTCAAGATGAAAAATGAGGAGATTATTGATCAGATGTTTGGACGATTTCAAACGATTGTTAACGAACTTAAAGCTATTGGGAGAATCTACAATAATCAAGATCATGTCAGAAAGATTCTCAAAAGTCTTCTTAAAAGATGGAGACCCAAAGTTATAGCAATACACGAGGCCAAGGACTTAAGTAAGCTGAAGCTAGATGTCACGACCTGGTACTACATCGGGCCCATGATAATTACAGTAGTATCAGAGTCGGTACCTAAACTATTGTGCCAGCTAGGCTGGACCCAAAAGAGGTTTGGGCCCTAAAGGGGGTGGAGAGTGTGAGATCCCACATCGGTTGGAGAGGGGAACGAAGTACGCCTTATAAGGGTACAAATACCTCTCCCTTACAGATGCATTTTCCATAGCCTAATGCACCGGACCCATCAGAACTCCGGGGTTAAATATGCTTGGGTGAGAGTAATTCCAGGATGGGTGACCTCCTGGGAAGCTCTCGGGAAAAGAAAAACCGTGAGGGCTTAGCTGGGTCAAGGCCCAAAGCAGACAATATCTGTAAGCGAGTGATCTGGGATATTACACTAGATGAATTGCTTGGTTCACTGAAGATACATGAAGTAGAGCTTGATGCAAAGGATAAACATAGAAGAGATAAATCTATCACAGTAAAGGCTGGTCAGAAGAATAAGAAGAACCAGAAAAATAGAAGCACATATTAAATATTGAAGAAATCAAGAATGATGATGCTAATGAATCTGATCAAGATTCAAGTGAAGAAGATGATGAACTATCCTTCATTTCAAGAAAGATTAGGAAGATGTGGAAAAAGAAAGTGAAGGGAAATAAAGACTTTTCTTTTAAGAAGAATAGCAAAGACGAAGCTAAGAATGAGAAAACTTCTATCGTCTACTATGAGTGCAACAAACCAGGACATTACAAGTCTGAATGTCCGTTGCTCAAAAGAAATCAGAAGAAAAGTAAAGAAAACAAAAAGAGTATGATGGCAACTTAGGAAGATTTCGATTCGTCCAAATCTGACTCCGATTCAGAAGCATTAGAACAAGCAAATATATGCTTGGTAGCTGAAAAGGAATACGACGATGAGGTAACTTCTAACTTTAATGAACTTCAAGAGGTGTATTTAGAATTGTTAGAAGATTCACATGCTATATTAAAACAATATAGGATTTTGAAAAACAATTTTATTGAAAGCTTGAAGAACACGAAAGTGTTAGAAAAAGAAAACGTCAGCCTTAAGAAATAAGTAGACGATATGAAAAAGAAAGTAACTATAGATAGATCTGAGAAAATTAATCAACTGAAACAAAGGACTAATAGTCTTTCAGCAGATTTATCAACATTTACTGAAAGTACAAAAAAGATGAATGATATGATTGGAAAATATAGACATCCAAATGATAAGAGTGATTTAGGGTTTACTAATAGTAATGATTGTCATAATAAGAGTTTTGTTCCTAACAAAAAGAAAAAGAAACAATATTCTTATTACTTGAGGAATAATTGTAAGTCTAACTCCAAAAGACCCAAGAAAATATGGCTACCTAAGAAAGACACAATATATACTGCAGATCTCCTTTCTTAGAAAAAGCATCCAGCACTAATGGCACTTAGACAGTGGATGCTCGCAACACATGAAGAAAAGAAGGTCTATGTTCCTAGATCTCCAAAATAAGCAAGAAAGATCAGTAATTTTTGGAGACAACCAGCAGGGCAAAATAGTTAGAATCGACAAAATTGTTTTTATCTGTTACAGATCACAAATGGAGCAATCTCTTATCTATGGGAGACACATTGATTTCATCTCTTTAAAGAAAAATCAGATGGACATTGAACCAAAAATTGAAGCAATTGGCTGGAAAATTTTCTTCAAGGTTCGTGAAAAAGTCTATTTGAATGAGATATATGAGTTCTGGAAGAATGCAAAGGTGGTGGACAACACCTTAGTATCAATGGTAGATGGATTATCGGTTATCGTGACACAAGATACTTTCGAGAGGGTCATTGGGTGTCTTAGTATTGGAGCAAAGCTGTTTAACAATACAAAATAGATTACTCAAAGTAGTGTAGATAAAGTGCACATCAATCGACAACTATATGGAAGTAGTGATCTAGGAGTTAAGAAGGCTTCAACCGTTGTTCCAAAGGCTTAGGTTCTACATTCACTGCTTCTCCACTGTGTTCTACCAAGAATAGGCTCGAAGGATATTGTGACAATGAACGATAAACATTGTTTGTTTCACCTATTCAATCACTAACCCATTAATCTTCTGTACTTGATTTTGAAGTACATGATGAAGTTAAAGGGAAATTCTAGCTCTTTACCTTATGGTATGTTGTTGACAAGGATTTTTAGAGAATTTAAAATCTTACTTGACAGAGGTAACAGGGTAAAGATGGATGTGAAGACCGTTATTAATGCCACTACTATTCACAAAATGGGAATAAAGTTTGAAGATGAAGCGGATACAGGTTCTACATCGAAAGCAAGGTCTGAGGGGGAGCTTGTAGTAAGACGGAGTAGGAGTGAACGTGTTACGTTTAAAAGAAAAATAAAACCTCGATCGATAGGATGAACATCCGTAGAAGAAAAGACTGAAAAATTGTCTAATGTACCAATAAAAGCTAAGGTGATTCTATAGAAAGAGGAAAGCCAGGCTAAAAAATCATTACAACAAGTGTCACTGAAGAGAAAGGCTGAAACACTTCAATCAGAAAAATCTAAACAGTCAAGAAGGTCACTAAGACTATTGACCTTACGACAACAAGAATAAAAGAAGCAGAAAGCTCTGATTCTTGGTGGAGATTCTGAAAAGCAAGAGAAAAGACAGAAGCCTATCAAATCAATTGTCTCTATTTTGCAAAGTCAATCAACAAAAACGTCTAGAGAGACAGAGATAAAAAGGAAGTTAGTATTTAAGAGGAAGAAGCCTCAATAACTACTTTCTTCTAAACCAGCAAAAGAACAAAAGAAGGTGAAGCCTATTCTGAAAATGGTTTCTTCATCTAATGTTCAACAAAAGCCTAAGACAGTTGAACACCAATTGGAACCTTACAATCCTTCTCAACTAATCAACAAAAAGGATTTCAAAATGAAGATTATAGAAGAATTAGTACATGTCCGAAGTATAAGCTCAATTATTATCAGAGAACCTTCGAAGAAGACAGTCAGGGTACAAATCGAACCTATATTGATTAACGATCAGTCAATACATCTTCTCAGTCATGAAGAATGAAGACTATATGGTATTCTACGAGATAAGAAGGTAGAACCATATCCAATG
>JAOTIZ010000008.1:25430695-25442635 GCA_027123425.1 Erythroxylum panamense | reverse complement strand
GGAGATTGTTAAGTCAAGAGGACTTCACTTCTATTAATTTTGATGACAATCAAATAATAATAATCTTAGAAATATATAAACTGTTTTGATAAGTTTGTTAAGTGTGTAGAAAAATGTAAGTAACACTTAAGTTAAGCCTAGAAGATGCACGGTCAACAACAAACGATACGTCAACAATAGATGAAGCGCAACACTAGACGAAGCACAACACCAGCCGAAGCGCAACACTAGATGAAGTGCAGCATCATACGAAACGTAACACCAGACAAAGCGTGATACCAGACGAAGCGCAATAACAGACGAAACGTGATAACAGAAGAAGTATTATACCAGACGATACAAAAGGAAGATATTCTAAAACTTCAGTCAGTTAGTTAGTTGGAGTTAGTTATAGGACTCAATAATAACAGTTTCTAGAAGATTTAAGAAGCAGTTTCTTAATAAGATAGTTGGAAACTTAGGCTATAAATACTAGTTCTAGGCAAAGACTAAATAACATTCTATAGTTGGAAACTTAGGCTATAAATATTAGTTCTAGTCGAAGACTAAATATCATTCTTACAAGAGAGAAAATTTGATTGTACAATATTTAGAGAATTTCTGTATTCAAAGTGTGAAAGAACAGAGTGAATACATCTCTAACATGAAGCTAAAAAATATCTTTCCTAGAGAGACAAAGAAAGGCTAGAGTCTGGAGAGGCTAAGAAAGCAGATAAAGAATACTTTGTGAAAGAGACCTAAAGAGGCTCTGCAAGTGTAGAAAGAATACTTATAAAATTAAAGGGTATAGTGAAATCTTAGACAAACTCTGAGGACTAAATGTAGCCCAAGGTTTGGGGTGAACCAATATAAAATCGCGGCGTCTGTTCTCTAACCCTTATCTTTTAATTTTCTTGTTGTTAGAAGAGTAGATAATATTACTTGTGATTGCATCACTTATCAACTTTAATAAAGTGTTTTTGTGATCATCTGACTTTTTATAAAGAAATTCAAGAAATCTCAAAAGATTAATATTTTTGAAAAGAATACACAATTCAACCCCCCTTCTTGTGTATTTTACATATTATACGTGATTTCTATATTAACAAGTGATTTACTTCAATAAGTATCCAGAAAAAGCAGACTATTCAAAGGCTTTCAATTTCAACTATCCTTTGATCAGATAGTATATCTATCTTCAGGCAACTCCAGCAAAACCTAAGAGATCAAAGCAAAAGCCTGAACTAGTTCCTGAGCTATCACCTTTGTTCACTAAACTTGAACTATTTAATCGGTGGAGTAAACTATTACAAATCAATAGACCTCCAACTTCTCCACCAAAGGTTCAACCTTCCATCTCTACTGGGAAGCACAAAGCACCTCAGATAGAGTTTATAGCAACTCTTGCACCTATACTTGCTGTAGAAGATTCCTTTGCTCAATTAGATAATACAGAAGTTTGCTTTAAAGCCTCTATCCCAACATCTGAAGTCTCTGTAACAATCTTTAAGTTATCATCTAAACATATATCTAAACAATTTTCTGATTCCTCAGTACAGTTAGCTGGTCTGTCAGAATTAGCACAAGTTTTGATGACTATGCTTGAACATACTAAAGTTGAACTAGAAATAAGTGAAGCAGAATTCACAGGTACTGAACCTTTTAAACCTACACCAGCACCACAACCTACTTCAAGACCTTGGTTCACCTTTGACGAGCTTCTCTCAAAGAAATGGAGAGATTGTTTGCATGAATTTGGTGCCTGGATAGATCTACAAACGACTCGACTAAATAATCCTCTACAGGATATTTTTTCTGAGTTTACATCTCATTTCATTGGTACTTTGCAAGAATGGTGGCAAAGTATTAACAACTATTAAAGACTTCAGTATCTCCAAGTCACTACAGCCGGAGCTCTTCTTGGAATAATTCATAAGAAATTCATTAGTGACTTAGCTTATAGATAAGCAGATCCATCAAGAATATTTTGCCATAAAATGATGTTCACTTGACAAGCATGATTTACAGAAGCATTATCAACGCATGACAAAAAGGTACGCTCTTTTGAATGGATGGAATGATGTTAATCTTTGATATACTTTTATCTCATCCCTTCCAGATCAACTGCAACCAGAGTTATAACGGATCATTGTCTCTTGGAGAAATTTACCAACTTACTTTAGCTTCTCTTGATAAGTTGTGTGATAAACCTGCCTTATTCAAAAACATCATTAAGGGTGGTTCACTTCTCAAACAGGCTTGTAAGAAGCCTTATCTTCAAATCAAGTGCAAAGAACAGAAGACTTGTGATTGTCACAATAAGAAGAAAACTCATCTTTGATAAGTTTATCATAGAAGAAAGTTCCGCAAATAAATGAAAGGCTACAAACCCTTTAGAAAAACATATGTGAGAAAGGATGGCAAGAAAAGAAGATTTGTTCGCTTCTTCAAGAAATCCTCGCATTATCAGAAAGCTTATCGCTATTTTCTCTTTAGACAACCAGGACACTTTACACGTACTTATCCTCATAAGACTAAAAAGGATATCATGTTATTGAAGCAAATGCAATTAATCTTACCTGTTCATTCTTCCAATAACTTTGAAGAACTGATTGAAGAACAATCGAATAAAGATGAGGACACAAAATATGTTGTTTCTGTAACGACCTCTGAAGATGAATCCTCTGAAGATTCACTGTACATGCTACAACAGACTTGTATGAAGTTAGATCGTAATTCAGTTCAACAACCATATGTCCAGATCCAACTCTTTAGACAAGACAAATATGATAGACCCATTAAAGCTATTGAGTTTATGGATATTGGATCCAGTTGTACGATCATGAAGTCCAAAATTTTACTTTCTGAAGTATGGACCTCACATGATGAGTATTTTACAGTTGCAAATGATAATTCATTCAAAATAGGGCTTATTACAAAGAGAAAGATAGGGATATGATTCTTTCCATAGTGTATAGTTTGGATTAAAGTAATTAGAAGCAGTCTATCTGGCCCAGATATTCTCATTGGTATGGATACATACAGTAAAGCCTCACCTTTACAGATCTTACCCACAAGCCTTAGGTGTTGATCATGTTTCAGTCCTTACACTGACATAAAAATGTGTTTGAATTTTTTCAAGTTCCTACACCATATGTATCATTGCGAGATAAACTGTTAGACTGCTATCCAAAATCACATGCATAGTTTTCTCACTCATATCCTCTGTGAAAAAATACTGAATTTTTCATAAGTCTACCTTTTAAAAAGAATGAGGATGTCAATCCCACAAAAGCCATACATCCAAGGATGAACCTTGATAACCTCTAGCTTGCATAAGATGAGTGTGTTATCCTTTTGAATCAAGGATTGATTGAGCAAACAAAGTTAGACTGGGCTTGCCAGGCGTTTTATATCAACAATTGTTTAGAGTAAAAGCGTGGGAAAAGGAGATTGGTAATTGATTACAAGCCTCTGAATGCATTCTTGCAAGATGACAAGTTTCCTCTTCCAAAGATTAGTACTTAGGTACTATTTCTAAGAGAAGTTGTTATCATTTCCAAGTTTGTTCTTAAAGTAGGATTTTGACAATTGGGTATCAACCCAACTGAGAGATACAAGACAACATTCTACATTTCTAATGCATAGTACCAATGGACTATTATGTCATTTGGGCTTAAAGTCGCTCTATTACTGTTTCAAAGAACAATGACTAAGATCTATGAGCCTATCCACTACAATGCAATCATTTACATTGATGACATTCTCCTATTCTCAAAGACCATGAGGAATATCAGGCCTTACTTAAAGCAATGTTTAAATCTTACTAAACAGTATGGCATTATGCTTTCAACCTCGAAAAGCATTGTTGGCACTAAAGAAATTGAATTTCTAGGTATGCATTTCAAAGATGGATTCTACCGGCCTAGTCCACATATTGCATAGGAGCTGTTACACTTTCCTGATGAACTTCTCACTATGAAACAGATACAACAATTCCTCGGGATTATTAATTACATCTGTGAGTTCATACCACACGTAGCAACTTATACTTCATGTTTATCCAAGTTACTGAAAAAGAATCCACCATCCTGGACATTAGATCAAACCAAAATTGTCCAACACTTAAGGCATATCGGTTAAGATCCTCCACCTTTAAAGATTCTTGCCATATGACAACATATATTACAAACAGATGCTAGTGACAATTATTAGGGTGATGTGCTTCTAGAGACATTAATGGCAACTGACATTATTGTAGTCATGCCAGTGGCCAGTTTCGATCCTTTGAAAGCCACTATCACATCAATTACAAAGAAATTCTGGCTGTTAAGCGAGGCATTGAAAAGTTTGCTTTCTGCCTCACACCTTAGCATTTTGTCATTGAAATGGATAACACCTCATTCCCTAAAATTCTTGATCAACCTAAGAAAAATATTCCCAACAGTCAATTGCTTCATTGACAAGAATTGTTTTGTTGCTATAAATTCTCTATCTACCATATCAAAGGTCACCATAATACACTTGCTGATTTTCTCTCTAGACCTACCAAACCAATCTTGCTTCTTTCATCTTCTCTACACCATTTTATTCCTCTTTTTTGGCTAATGGAGTTTCCCAAATTTTCAAAATATAAAAAAGATTTTCCCCCTTTGTTTTATAATCCTCCAACAAATGTTGCAGATCATTTTCCTCTTCTTCATCAGAGTCTCTTTTGTTATCTTCATCTCACACTTCTCAAACTCGACATTCTACCTACTCCTAGTCTTTTTGATACTCTTACCCGCTATAAACTCATGTATCATCTTTATGATACTCTTCATGAAACTACTGTATGGCATCTCTGGGCCTTGTTTGCTCTTTATGCTTGCTCCATATCTCTGTCACCTCTCCATGTTTATCGTCACTTATCTGATATGACTAATGCCCATTCTCTTTTATGGACTTTCTTGGAATGGTTTCAATCCTTATCCAAATGGCGTATCGACATGTCTCAAATCTTGACTCACCATTGTTTACGGGACACTGCCTTGGCTAGTCATAAAACTTATGCTATTTATATCATCCATCGTCCCAACTGTATGAGTACTTTAGGTCATTTTTGTACTCTCAATCACATTCAACATTGATAAACTACCCTCGGTTGGTCTACAGAAGGCACACATTTAATGGGAGAATTACATTGTTTTTTAGACCAACTTAATCAATTCCCAAGTCAATCTACTTAATACATTTGTACCTCCCTTGGTCCATATTTTGGTGATACTGCTCTTCTTACACCAATTATTACTCCATCATTTGATCAATGGACATCGGTGACTTCCTCTAATGCCATCAACATTCAAGTTGGTGAAGTTTCTTGTCTAACATATCGACATTCGACAACTTCAAGCAAACCATCCAATCCAATCCACGAGGCCACTTCTATTTCTAGTCCTAGGCTTTTTACTTGTCAATTCGCAAATCTTAGTCCTCTTCTTGAGCAACTTGGTAAAGATATAACCTTGACAGAAGAATCCAACTATAATGATGGCCTCACTTTAGCTCTCTAAAGAATGACTAGTCTTTTTAGGAATTTGCTTTTGGGTCTTTTGATGAAAGAGAATCTTTGTGACCCACAAACTACTATACAAGATTCTATCTTATCATCATACTGTTTGTTTTTTAAAGAGTTGTTTGCTTTCTCAAAGTAACTTTATTAAAGGTGTGATGATTGTACTTTGAAGTTATTTTCTTTTTTAAAGTTATAGTGAGCGCGTCTTTTGAAAGATTTACTTTCTTACCTTGCTTTGCCTATAAAAGCAAGGCTTTTCTTTCGTTGTAAACAGACTCAATTTAAATTTTAAACATTTAGACAGAAGTTTGAATGAAGTTTAGTTTGTGTGTTTTCCATTATCTTTAAGTTCTCCCTCTCCTGAAAGCTTACATCTTAAGTGATGTCACTATCTGTCACAGTACAGAGACAAGTATGCTCGACACTTGCCTTTTCTGAGGTTCTTGTGTATCAGAAAGTCTAATACAATTTGTGATTACTTTTAAAACAATTCTGTTGTGAGATTAGACTTTAACGAGAAAAGAGTGTAGATATTATTGCAACTATTATTTTACAGGGAAAAAGGTGTTGTGAGAGAGTAAGGTTCCTAAGAGGAAAGTTGAGTGTTATTCCCCTAGAGAGAAGGGCTTTGAAGTCTCAGCCATCATACCTGGAACTTACCAATAGTTACAAGGTTCTTATGTTGTTCTACAATAGTCTACCAGATATTGCAGTAGTCTACAATCTAACTTTAGTTAGTCAATAATTTTTTCAAAAGTGTTGTTTTAACTAGTTGGTTATCGTATTTTCTCTTTGTGCCCTTCGGAGTCTGAAGAATCCATTTTTCTGTGCAGGAATAGTATAAGGATGGTGGGATGGTATGACCAATGGTAAAATGGATTCTTATTTTGCCTACTAGATGAAACTTGTTGGACCATATTCTCTTTTGCCAAAATGTGAGATAGTCCATATTTTTCAATATTTTTCAGTTGAACAAAAAAGGGGTCTTAATGAACAAGAGTACAAGACGTCATTTCTCCCTTGTCTTCTTTTCTAAAAACATGTATGGGAAGAAGGATTCTATGCTTCTTGAGATAAGCTGTGGGGTATTGGGCCGATGTTAAAGTTACATAAATGAAATGTATAAAACTACTAGTAGAAAATATTTCATAATGGGGGTACGAAAAGATTTATCAATTAAAAAAAGCATTGTCAACAACTAGGCCGCCTATTCATTATCTTCCATGAAAGCAAAGGTTTGGTCATGGCAATATCCCTAACATATCTTCAAACTCATGCATATTTGTAGTATTTTATAATACCCATTAATTAGGTCTAGGTTTTGCGATATTTGCCCCTTCGCGCAAATTTTGTTAAAAAAATGCATTGATGGAAATAATTCTAATGTCATGTGACTAATATGCACAAGTATAATATAATTCAGTATTATAACATAACATTAACATATTAATCATACATGCTTACACATTTCCAATCATTTAAGATAAAATACGTTATTCATACTTACTGGGTAGAATTTTTTTTAATCTAAATGTGTATTCGCTTAAATAAAATTTTCAGATACTCATGAATGAGTATTCCTTGACGTCCCTACAAAATTTCAAAGGAAGCTTTTAAACATGGCCACTGCATAATATATGATGTTACCAACCCAATTGGTCACACATGGAGTCACATTTACCTTTTTATTTTCAATTGCAAGGCCAGTACGTAGTGACGAGGATATACACAGTATATAAAAATTGTAATTAGATGGAAAGTAGGCAACACCTTGCTAATCTATTACTTTTGTCGGCAGCTTTTCTACTAGGTGGAAGAAAAGATATAAAAGCAGATGACAGGCAAAAAGGTTGTTAAGAAGTAAAGAAGAAGAAATTGCCATAGCATATATTATGAGCAATAGTTTCTTCTTTTGCTTCTCGTGGAGTCAACTATATTTGTAGTCCAGCTGAATTTTAATTATTGTACTTCTTTCCTTCTATACTGTTCATCCTACAAACTTAAAGACTTGTTGACTTGAGTTGTCCCATCAAGTGTAAACATCGACATTAACAGCTTTACATTTCGGACGAATCTTTCTTTTTTCTTTAGCCCGCGAACACAGTGGCGGGAGACTAGTCGTGATTCTTGTTTGTAGTTATCTTCTATTGCTACTGCTCATTACTGCAACTTTCTCATGTATTCCAGTAGTTTACACCGTAAAGGCTGCTACTTGTTTGGTGATAATGAAAGCGTACTTTAATTTTTCTTTGAGGTATAAGTGGGAATGGATACAGACACAGAATTAGGTTATGACACTCATCGACATGATAAATTTAGGTCATATGGTATTATGACTTATGAAGAAATGGGAGACTTATTAGATAAAGATTTCAATCCACGGGAGACAACGAAACTTCATCAGATTATTAATGGAAGATCATATTGGCCCCACCCAGAAAGCGAGCCAGCAATTGAATGATTGTGCTGTTGCTCCCAATATATCGCGAGTCGAAAGAAAAGTTGAAACGTATGGAAATCACAAAGTCCGATTCTTAAAACTGATTTCATCGTTGTAATTCTAACAGATTATTGATAAGACCGAGGTCATTTCATGCAAATCTCTTTTATATTATGCCAAGAGCAAAGAGATTGTCGGTTGAACTTGAGGTTCGCACATGAGTGGTAGATGTGAAAGTACAAGTGACAGGTAAACTCGTACTTGTCATGCTATTTCATTACTGTTCATCCACGTTTTTTCCATTAAATGTAAATCAAAGTTCACCTGACCCCAGTTTGCTTGGAATCAACTCATGCTTTAAAAGATTTCGGCCTAATAATGAGTATTAAGGGTTTTGAGACATTAAGGATACAGTCTGAGTACATGGGAGAAGCATGCTGTTGTGAAGGGAGTAGTTTAATGATTGACATTTGTGATAACTATGGACGAGTGTCGACCCCTTAAATTGCCTAAATTAATGAAAGATGGCCTACAAACTTTAATGACTCCAGACAGGTCCAGTGGTGGAATTCAGGAAGGAGACTGCGAGAGAAATTTCCTCTTTCTTCTCGCTGCTTTAAAGATACAGAAATGAGTACAACATTCTTAATATAATAATTTTTAAAATCAATTGTCCTTAAGGCTTAAAGAGATTGTTATCACCACACGAGGATTACAGTTCTACTAGAAACTAGTTCTGTGAATATAAACAATACAAAATTAACTGACCAAACGTAAATATTTAAACATTACAAATCAATTGATAATTAACCGCATAAATGACTCCAAACATATTTCTTTTATTATTAATCGATATAAACAAGATTATTTAAGTAGTTAAAAACATTTTAGTTAATATGAATAATAACCTATAATTTATCCCTATGAAAAGTGATATGGTGTAATTTTTTAGTACTTAATCTTTGAGCCTTAGTCTAAGTTAAGATATCGAGTTAGGCCTAGCATAGCGGGTTTGAAGTGCAAATTGAATGTGTTTTGAGGATCTTCTTAACAAATATGCATAGTTAAGTGTTATGTGTCTTTCTGTCGTTTGGCCTCCAACAATTTAGTTTTTTTTTTTTGAAGAAAGCCTCCAACAATTTGGTTAGTAAACTAGATAGAGGAAAGACAATTGAGAGAGAATTTATAGGTAAGCCAAAAGTGCATTTTGAACTTTAACGTTTACAATAAAATACAACTTAAACTTTAATATTTTGAAATGTTGTATTTGACTCCAAACGTTTGCAAAACGTTTAGAACAATCCTTAAATGGACGAAATTTTGATGGGACTAACTCTGGTTTGGGTAGGTTAACCGGCTTACGTGGTAGCTCAGTGGTGAGAGGCATGCGTCTCAACGCAACAAAACCCTTTGGTCAGGGGTTCCAGTCGCAACCTCACCCTGGCAGACCAAATGGCACAATACTAATTTGTTTTGGGCCGGGCTCTGAACCGCAACCACGTAAGCCGGTTAACCCACCCAAACCACAATCTAAAATTGGTTATCATTTTTTTATATTTGAAAGCTAAATTTGATTGGTCTTATATTAATGAAAGTATAACTTTATCGTTTTATTTATAACATCATTAAATTATATCGAATTGATAATTTCATGGTGAGATTTCTAAATAACTATACGTAGAAGCATATTTGGTTTACTTCCTTTTTAATCTTCTTTACCAAAAGTAAATACATATTCTAATCTTGCAAGTGTTAAATAAGCTAAGTCTCAGGATCTTTCCTTAATTCAGTCGGGGAATTGACGCCTGCCTTTCCTATGCTCTTTCAATTGGATGTGTAAAAGGAGTAAATTAAGATGCTTTGTCAGACACTGACACTGTCTTACTTCTGCTTCATGCTGATAAAGATCAAGGCATTGAAGAGATTATAAACATTAGGTTCCAAGCACGCTCTGACAATGAATAATAATAGTAGGCATTTAGTTGGCTACGAGCATTTAAATTTTGGTTTGCGAGTTCTCCATATCTGAAAAACCCCTCGTATCGTAATAAGTTCAAAGAGACTAATGAGGTTATCAAGAACGTAGTGATGTCCATTTAAATCTCTGAACAAGAATCGTTTTCTCATGTTAGATGATTTTGGGGTTTCGAGGAAGGTGGCGCTGCCATTTGTGTTTTCCATGTATTGAAACGTGTGTGCGTTTTTCAATATAAACTGAGATTTCAACTTTTTTTTTTATTAACTTGGCTTATTACACTCTAGCTACCAACAAACGCTCTTCAAACAATGACAAGTTCTGTCCAGTTTCCAGTAAGTAAGAGATCAATCAGTGATCTTAGCCCCCATCAACATTACTCTATGAGGATCCAACAACTCTCCTTACTAGCAGAGTCGCAGGAGAAATACGAATCCTCTACATTCGAAGTTGGAGGTTACCAATGGTTTGTCTTTGTTCTCTCCCTGTTTATCGTTACATTTACTTTGTCAAAAATTAACAGAACCAATTTCATTGAAAAATGCAGGAGATTAAGGCTGTAGTGTACCCTAAAGGTGACCCCAAGTTGTTTGAGTCTGAGAAGGAACATCATATTTCACTTTACTTGGCCATTGAAAAGAGAGATTCTTTTCCCAAACTATGGGAGGTTTTTGTTCAGATCAAATTCTATGCTTTTGATCATATTCACATCGAATATGCAATTTTCGGAGGTATTGCTCATCACTGTCTTTTGTTTCTATTCAATGTTTTTTTCACTAAGTTTTATTAATTTCTGAGCTCGTACTAATTGCTACAATTTTATATGAAGATGAGTCAGTTAGGCGATTCCATGCGAAGCAAACTGAGTACGGCATCCAAATTAATGTTAACGACCGCAATGGTTACCTTGTTGATGATACCTGCGTTCTTGGGGCTGAGGTTTTTGTCTTGAGGCCTTCGACTATACATGAGTCTATTTACAGTGTGATGCCTAGGGATGGACCAACTGCATTGGAGCTTGTACTTTACCCTACGATGAAATGCAAACCAAATTTCACTGAGGAATTTGTGTGGGGAAATTATAAATGGTGAGCTCAAAACCTAAAATTTTGTTTAAAGTCCCATTTGATTTAATATTTAAACTATCTAAAAGTGTTTTCCTATGGTCTTCAGGAGATTAAGATTTGATCCTGAAGATTGTGGTCAAAATAAAAAGTCCTTGTCCTTTTGTCTACAGCTTATGGAGGGGCATGATCTTGGTCCAAATGACCGAGTACTTGCAAATTACAAGCTACGAGTGAAAAGCACCCGTCCTAATAAAAATTATAAAGGTAAAATATTATCAATTACTTCGTTTAAAATTCTTTTTTTTAATGTTAATTGCTATAAATCAACCTGTTGAGTAGTAGAAATGATCTATATCCTTTATTAAATGATCTATATCCTTTGTGTTATTAAATTCAATTTGTAATAAAAATGATTTTACAATCTTTTGGTTTACATAGATTTGAAGGTTGTCGAGTTACCGTTATCCTATTTAACTGATATTTTTCAGCAAAAATTAATTTCTTGCAGTTTCCAAGTCGTTCACCACAAATGAGAAATTGGATACTGAAAAGCCAAGAGCAGATGCTATTTATGTTTGCGGGATTTCCTCTGACTTTGTTATTCTACCTGTTGAAGTTGAAATATTGTCAATATCAGTGAGCAAGTTGGTCTCTTGAAAATGTGTTTATTTTGTTTGAACCAAGAATGGTGCACGGCATGAGTTTAGATTTGTAACTTTCTTCTGGTATTATGATTACAATTTCACTTGTTTTACTTTCAATTGATCTTTTAGAAATTATAATTATCTCTGATTAATAAAACAAGTTAAATTGAAATTTTTTATACAATTTTAAAAAATGATATTAAAATGGTTGGATTTTTAATTTGTATCAAAAATGGTTTTACATTAAGCTTTTTATTAAACTGAATAACATGGTGAGCCAT
>JAOTIZ010000008.1:25399241-25419222 GCA_027123425.1 Erythroxylum panamense | reverse complement strand
TACCATTTGTAGCTCCATGTCTCTAGTTCACCATGAATCAGAAATCACCTTATTTCAACCTCTACTGATTCAGAAAACATCAAAATGCTGAAATATGTTCAGTGGGAAACACCAGCTCATATCCTCTAAGAACACACTCACTGTACCCGTCTCACTCTTTTCACTTAATCCCTCTCCATACAATTCAGATAACTTCAATTTTTGGTGTAGATATAGAGGAAGTTCTTACGAATCCAACGGTTTAAGAATCAAGTCATTTGGAGGTCTAGAGAAGAAGTTATGGCCAAAACAATCAAACATATTCATCTCCTCACCTGAAATGTACATGTCTCAGTACGATGGTGATAACTTTTGCTACAGAGATCTGATTGACTTCATTTTTAGACCATTGGAAAGAGGACTTCTGGATCTAAAACTTTCATGAAGACCTTGAAGGCCAATTCTTTCATCTGTGGGGCAAAAATAAAAGCAGACGATGATGACATCATTTTAAGATGATGATGACATCATCAGACGATACAGATTGGGAAAATTGCTATAACTTTCCCTACAAATATCGGATTAAGGATTTCTTTATATGGATGGAAAGATAATTTCAAGAGCTACAACTCTTATGCAGAACTCAAAGGCCAATTCGTTCGTTGGAGGGGTAAAATTTGGACCAGAATATGTTTGGTCAAACTAAGACGATGATGACGTTAGCAAGGAACAAAACTAAGACGAAGATGACGTCAGCAAAACTAAGACGAAGTCGGTCAAACTAAGGCGGAAAAAGTCAAAATAAGATGATGATGATGTCATACTAAGACGAAGATGATGTCAGCAAAACTAAGACGAAGTCGGTCAAACTGAGACGATAAAAGTCAAACTAAGATGATAGGGTGAACAGTAACTTCGTCTAACTTTTCCTCCAGAACATCTCCACTGATAAGATGCATAACTTTTCAGTCAGATGTCCAAAATTTACAAACTTTATACTGTTGGAAAGATAAAAGAAATATATACAACTTTCCAGAAGGAAATTTTGCCAAAATCTATCTTTATCAATCCCAAAATTTCCCCTAAAGTCTGAAGACAAGACTTTCATTCCTACACCAACACTACACCCAATTCTTCACTTCATGACAATATTTGAGACTCTTAGACACATAATTGAAATTCAATGTCTTCTTACAAAATGTAGCCATATATCTCTAGTTTAATCTAAATCAAGAATCATCCAGTTTGGATTACCAGAGAAAATGTTGTGGCTAAAAGGATGAAGCATATTCAGTGAACATTTTTCATATTACTACCAATCTTGTCTCTAAATCTTTCCTTATCACAACTCATACCAAGATCACTCTTTCTACTCTTTCTACTCCTTAATTTCAATAAAATCACATCCAATATCAATTATACCTGGAAGTGTTCAATGAATGCATGTACACTTTTTATCCGAAACATTACATATTTATGTGTATATATGCTAACATGATACATGAGCAAGAGAATGCATTGTCTTAATTTCCCTTTGAGCTCGCATGTACTGAAATTTCGGGTCATAACCCTTAATATGGGGATGGGATGTTACACGTTGTGACCAGAATAGACAATTTGATAGAGCTTTAAGCTTGATTTTCTGCACGTAAAGCTTTGCTTCGTGATTCCTATATGCATGTAGGGCTTTGCTCCATGATATATGTTTCTGACTGAGCCCAATGGGCCAGTATTTGTATCCGTATGTGAAAGGCACTCGGTCACAACAATAATAACGAATGTGGAGTCTCATACACATTTGTATTGATATATATATTCTGATTCGCAATGATATCATGATTTGTCATGGCAATGTATGTATTTGGATTATACAAGATCTGAATGATTATATGTGAATTATGTGATCTTGTGTGATTGACCTGGGTGAAATGATCAATGATGGCTTCACTCATTGAGTTCGTAAAACTCATAAAAATTACAACATGACTTTTCAGGTACGAAACAGGAGACCTAGTTCCTTAGACTGACTAAAAGAACCTTTTGGATTAAGTTATGACTCAGAGGTCTGTCAACTGACATCAGAAGAGTTGTAGCTTATGTTTTGTGTCTTCCTAGAACTTGTATAAGGTTTTGTAAATATTTATTAATGGATACAATGTAAGCATTTTTTCAATGAATACAGTGTGAGTTTTTGACAATGAATGCAAGGAATGGTTTTAATTTGATGACTTTTAAATTATTTTAGATGATGCCATGTTAAGTTAGATTTATGTTCGCTCTAACATGTCATTATCATATGATATGTACTTGAATGTCCTTAGTGTTTGGGTATATACTCTATGGTAGTGGGATGCTGCATCAAACGTCTATATCCCTTCTAATAAATTATTCCAAATGTCCTTGTTACAAGAGTTATTCAATAATATGTTTAAAGCTCTTGTAATCTTTGACAATATGACCATAGTCTTTATAGAATCCATAGTAATTACTCAAAGAGGGTTCACCAAATCTTGTTTTCCTTATAAAATAAATATGTGATTTATAGATGCATTAGCATATACAACTTCACCTGTGTTTGATTTGTTTAACATATACAATTTCACTTGTGTTCTTCCTCTAAATTACCTTATCTCTTTGGGTGTTTTGCAACTTTTTTTGTCTAGTAGTTTTGCTCCATTGTTTTCTCTTAGTATGTAATATGTACTATTCTCCATGTTTGCAGTGTTATGTTTTAGAAACTTATTTTATTGTTATATAAATAACTCAGCCTCTTTTAGATCAATTTACTTTCTTACCCTTTCTTAAACTTCTTTGAAGGTATGAGATTTGTCTATTTGTAAAAAATTGTAGAAGGTTGATATTTATTCAATCCTTTCTCAAAGGTATAGCCATAATGTAGGTGCTAAGACTAGCCATTTGTGTAACTTACAAGCTTAATTGCCTTATGTAGTCTTGAAGAGTCTCACTTAATTTTTGCATTACCTTAAATAATATTACCAATTCATAAGATTTGCATTAGTTTCTAGTAAAGTGAGTGTTAAACCATTTCTTTAGTTACTTAAATTTTGCTATTGAGCTTGTAGGGAGCAATTATTATCAATTTATTTATAAACATATTAACATAGAAGAAAAAGCATGAAACCTTATTGCACCCATTACGCCATATTGGTCTATCATTTCTTTTCATCCAACAATGTGATCGCATAGATCTATCATACCATTATAACGTTCAAATATTGGTAGCTTGAATTTCGATTGCAAGGGCTCAAACAGTATGCCCCCACGGAAAGGGTTGTCAAAATCAACATATATGGGCTTTTAGTCTTGCTTTTGTGATACAACAAGTGATGTTTGTTTGAGGTAATGCTTTAGGGGGTGGGCAGAGACATTGTTCTAATTTGTAGACCTTTTGCGACTTGATGATCTGTTATACTTTGCTTTGTCTAATAACAATTCCACTTATTATGTACTTAAGGTGATTCAAGTTTGACCTCATAAGTTTTGAGTGCAGGTCTAAATGATGGAGTTGTAATTAAGGCTAAGAGTTAATACTGTATATTTTAATTATTGTTAGAAAGCTTACATAATCAAAGGTTGAAGGTAATTATAAAGATGGAGGAGGTGACTTTGTTAGTTTCATATTTTGTTAAAACAAAGAAGAATAGGAGTTAGTAATTATTATCCATATACTTTTTAAGATTAACTAATCATGACTTCACATTAAGCATTAAATGATATAGTTTAATTTATGAGTACTTGCATTTTTTAAGCTTAGTTCTAGGCAGAAATTTCCAAAGCTATACTTGATGTAGTAGGTTGGAAATGCAAATTAAAACTACTTTTCAAAGTTTCTTTCAATAGACTTACAAAACTAAGTTGTGGGCAGTTTTTCAACACTTGACCTTATATCAAGTTAATAAAATTAGAGAGGAAAAGAAAATAATGAATGGTTGTGTATAAAGAAAAGTGATTAGTTTTTAACATAGCAATTATTTTTATAATGACTTGCAACTCTATAAAGTATTGATCCTTAAGTCCATCTTATATTACTGATCTCAGATTTATCATATCGTTTATTGGGATTTGATGCATTCACTTCAAAGCTACATCTATGAAAAAGGATGTCGATAAATTTCAAATATTACTTTTTAAAAGAAATTTTAATTTTAAAACTTGAACATGTTATGCAACCAATTGATGAAATTTTGAAGCATGACATTTGTATTTTAAAATTATTTTAAATCAAACCCTTGGCACGATAGACCGAAAAACTAAATCCTGTAAATGATCAAGCCACTCGATTCTATCCAATAAATATCCATCCAAGCACGGAGATGCTTTCCTAAACTTTGTGATCTTTTGTTCCCATCCATTTAGGGTTGCTCAAAGGCATGTGCAGAAATACATCAAATTTTCTATTCCAGTTACTTTGTTACAACATTTTTCTATTAAATCTCATCTATATATTTATGTAGAGTCTACATAAATGTGTGGATGAGATTTAATAAAATATAATAAAAACACTATAACTGAAACACATGATCAAAACCAACATATCAATACATCTACCAAATGGATCAGACACGTTTGGGTAGAATTTCTTGGCAATACAACTTGCATTGATTTTGATTCGTGGCAAACTCCAAAAAGAAACGTTTGTATAAGCACCCTTCACCGGAAGCCAAGTCATGTAAGTGAGCGCTATTGAGAATTATTTTATTTTCTCTTAAATTTCTCCCCCACCCGGCGCACAGATTATGGAGTAGGTTTGGAAAGAAACTATTGGCTTAATCCCCTTAATTGTATACATCTTGCCTAATAAATAAATTATTGCATAAACACTTGAAATCATATTTCGGATGATACAAAACATTTAACTGGAACAGACAATCCCTTTCCATTTAACGGGATATGCACATAAATTGCTCCATTTTGCATCAAAATCCGGGAATGAGCAACTCGACAAAATAGCATGTGCTACATGTCGTACATGTTTCAAAGATGACAAAACATGAAATGGCAGCAGTTGAAGCATTGGATTCTCCTCGAGAGAAGAGAAGGGAACTAACTAGGACTGGGAGATAAAAGAAGTAACGATAATGTGGATGGCTAATGGCTTCCTGAATCCTGATCCCGACCGCTTAAACAGGATATCCCTCCACGTGTGGTACTGAATTACATTGCTCTCTCAAATTAAATGTAGCTTTGAAACTGAAACCGCGTTCGGCTAATCCTTGCTTGTTATGTGCTCTGTTGTTACTTTTTAGTTGAAGTTATTTTAAGCAGCTTCCCTTTCCACACACTCGCATTGGTCCAAGGATTCAGAATTTTCGCCACACACACACGTTCTCGTCTCGGGAAATTATCGCGTTAAATTCATCGGGTAAATACAATATACAAAAGGCCAAGGTGCCTTCCACCAACTCTTTGCTTTTATTCTTCTATGTCCCAACTCTACGTCAGCTAAGCTTCCTTCACATTCTGCTTCTTTTTTCTTTTTCCTCTGTCCATCATCAGCTATCATTTTCTCCACACGTCTTTGTTTGCATCTCTCTCACACGTCGATTCACTGATGACCTGAATAACGATAGCTTCATCTATCCAGCTGCCAACATCCCATCCATGGCAAGCATAGGAGCATTGTTCAACAACTTCCTTGCTGTTCTCATCCTCTTTCTTCACCTTGGTTGCTTTATTTTCTCGGACAGAGGACACCAATCAACCAGGAAATGCAAAGCTAAGCCTAGTCCTCCCTCTCCAAAGTCTTCTCAATCTCGCATTAAAACTCCCAAACTCATTGCTTCGCCTTGGGCTTATCTCAAACATGTTTTCTCTGGCAAAATATCTAAGGCGAACATTCAGACTCACCCGACAGCACCTAATTTAACCTCTGCAAGATCGTCCCAGAAATCTTTGGTTTCTATGATCCCGCCAGAAACCGATTTATCTGATCCTCCAAGGATTAACCCATCTGATTCATGCCAAGAACCTGATATCTCCGTCGATACTCAGTTTTTCCCTTTACGAAATGATATTTTCCCATGCACAGCCTGCGGTGAGATTTTCCAAAAACATCAGCTTCTCGAACAACACCAAGCGATCAAACATGCTGTGTCAGAGCTTTCAGATGGAGATGCAGGAAAAAACATAGTCCATATCATATTTAAGACGGGTTGGTCTTGCAAGGAGAAGAGTCCCAACATCCATAGGATCCTGAAGATCCATAACAGTCCTAAGATACTGTCGAGATTTGAGGAGTACAGAGAGTTGGTGAAAGCAAAAGCTGCCAGAAACGGTGCATTTGGGAGAAGAGACGAGAGGTGCATAGCTGACGGTAACGAGCTCTTGAGATTTTACTGTTCGACGTTTACGTGTGACTTGGGATTGAACGGAAATTCTAGCATCTGCAGCCAGCAATACTGCAGTGTCTGTGGGATAATCAAGTCAGGTTTCTCTCCAAAACTTGATGGAATTTCGACACTTTCCACTAGTTGGAGAGCACACCTATCAATCCCCGAGGAGATTGAAGAAGAATTCAAGTTTATGAACGTGAAGAGAGCAATAATGGTATGTCGGGTCGTGGCAGGTCGGGTCGGGTCTGAGTTGGAGGAGGATATCAACAAGGAGGACGGTGGGTTCGATTCTGTAGTGGGGAGAGGAGGCAGCGGGGTCCATTCCAGACTGGACGACGAGGAACTGGTGGTATTCAATCCTAGGGCTGTACTTCCCTGTTTCGTGATTGTGTATACCGTGTGAGTGAGCGAGTGTGATTATTATTGTTTAAGAAATTGCAAACTGTAGTAAGTAGCGGTGTTGGTGGCAGAGATGGTCTTCAGGTTATGGTTTTTATTTGTCCTCTGACCAGAAGTGGTCACCACTTGTGAGTGTGTTCAACTTCAAAGTCTCATGTTTTATATCTTATTAAGATTTTGGGTGTGTAGCCACCAAGACCAGTGTTAGGATAGTTGGTTATAACAGACGTAAGGATACGTGATGTAAATCACTTCTCATACTATAGAGATGGTTTGTGTAGTATTGGATCCTGTGTTTTTAGGAACTTAAATCAGTTTTCTAATCCTTTCTCTTGACCATATGAAAGAAAGTCTGCTTAGCTTAGCTTGGGTTATTTCCAATGTTTTCGTCCTCAGACCTCTTGGATCACATGTATTTACTATATCTATTTGAGTTGAGTTTCCATGAAAAATGTTCTTCTGGGTTTTAAGATAGTTGATTGACCACATTTTATCTCCTACTGTAAACTCATGGTCACCTAATCACGCTTTTCATCTACTACATTTCTCAGTCATCTGGGGTTTCATCATTTAAAGAGCATGAAAATGTCCCACCTCCCCTTCTCTTTAGCTCCACAAATTACGGGTTCTGTCATTTTACGCGGGAGGAAATAAAGCAAAAGGGCTTCTAACCAATGAACCAATTAAATGGGGTCACTATGCTCACGGTAGCAGTTATTAATTGGTCGGCTATCAATTAGTCCCCCCTTTAAAATTGTTAATTAACAATTTCAGCATTTAAGCCATGACTGGGTCAAGAATGCACTATGTCAAAGGTTTAACGATTTGGGCTAAGCCCAAACCTTTTGGGAGATGAACTCGTCAGTTGACGTTATTTATTTATTCAATAAAATATTTTTATGTCAATTATATTTGATAATAAAATAAAATTATTAGAATATTTAATTTGCAATTCAAATTATGGTGTAACTATAATAATGAGATTTAAAATACAGTTAGTTATTATTACTAAAATATTTTGAGTCATGGTTCGATCAAGATGGAAAACAATAAGACTAATACAAGTTATATCTTTTTCTTTATTTTTTTATTAAAAAAGTAACTGATTTTATGAGTTAAAGTATACTTAAACAAATACATAGATACTTATTAGATAATAGGTTCTCTTAATTTACATAATAATATGGATCTTAAATGAAATGTTATTTTCGTATTTGGGGATATTCTTATTATGATGGTTTCATAATTGATTTTTATACTTTGAGATTATTAAATTGTCTCATATAAGAACTACTATGTCATATTTATATTTATAATCGATAATACTTAGATATAATATGAACTATATGGAAATAATTGAGTAAGAAAACAAATGATTTGTCATTTAAATAATCAAGTAGAATGCTATATTATTCTTGATTATTAGTGGTTTCATAATTCTCTAGACATTTGACAAGTTATTTTAAAATATTAATTATAAATAAATTATTGATATGTAAGAAGGAACATAATTAATTTTAATATACTAAACAATAATTCAATACTACAAGTTCAAATGAAATATTAGAAGATGAAATAAGTATACATTATAACTATGGATAGATAAGTTAAATAAAATAACTTTAAATTTTTTTAATATTTAGATAGTTATGATAAATTGCTAGACCTCAATCTTGGTCTATAACTATAAATTAAAAATTAGAAAATTAAAAATAAATTAAAAGTAATTTTAATTTATCTAACTCTAATTAGGATTTGTGTTAGTCATTGAATAAGAATTGAAAAGGGTGTGAATTTTGTGTGCTTGTTTTTTTAATCATATTTGATAACTAACTTATTAATTGCACATTATAATAAATGGTTATAGCACATTCACATAAGAGTTAAAAAATAAATACAATAATAATAAAATAGAGGAGAGAAATAAAGACAAAATCTATCTTAGTGGTTCAATTAAATAACCTTTGCCTTAAGTCCATTTTTTAATCTCCACTTTAGAATTTACTATCCTTTTTTTAAATAGGTGAAGAACCCTTTATATAATTTTTTGGTCACCGGTGAAAAGGAACTTTTTATATAATATTGTTTAATCATAAGTGAAGAGATATCATCACAATTGTCTTACTTTATTACAGGTGAAAATAATCCTTTATAAATATTGTTCAAGGTCATGAGAAGCCCTCATATTGTATTTCTCTAATAGTTTATGTAATTACTATAATGGACCATTCTCATAAAATTTCTTTTCATGCTTACCTGATAATGAGCTAACACACAATATATGCTATGTACCATAGTTTCATTCAAATTCTCTTTAAGACTCTTAACAACTTTGTAGTTTGTCAAAGGCTATTGTGTAGTTTATTTATACACAAAAACTAATTTAAATAGTAATTAAGTATACAATTAGTCGTTACATTGACGATTTTCTATGCATGATCAACAAATCGTTCACATATCTTAAGCTAATCATTCACCCACTAAACAGGTATCAACTAATTGAACAGAAATCAACCTTTCGATAAATTTTAAAAACAATTGTAAACCAATTAATTATAATGCTTTGACTAACCAATGGCAGGCGCTCTTAGTTCAGATTGGTAGAATGTGGATCTCCAAAACCCAATGTCATTGGTTCAAATCTTATACCACTAACTAATTTCTAAACAATTGTAATCCAATTACTATGTAACTTTTAAACACTTTATTTAGGGAGCATATTCAAACTCTTAGTCTAATTGAATCCCTACAAAATCAAGTTAAAAACTTTGAGTCTCACACCTTTTCAAAGAAACACACCCTTTTAATAAGCTCTTGATTTAAAAATAAGATTTCTCATAATTTTATTTGAAGATTAAAAGGTTTTTCTTTAAATGTCAAAATAAACCTTCTCTTAAATATAAAAAGATTAATGTATCATGTCCCAATTTTAAATGGCGATCCAATTATAACCAATAATTTATTGAAATTACTAAGATAATATTATAGAAAAGATTACAATAGTTGTTACACATAAATTGACTTTATTCTTCCCTATTCGTAATTCTCTACTTGAATTTTCTTTAACCTCTCTTAAATTTTATATATGCTCTAGTTTGCTCTTTTTTCACTTGTTGATTCAATTAGTTCATTAGCTCCTTTTTTTCTTCCTTGTATTGAATTTGATCTTTCACATATTGTTTAATTCCATTATAATAGAACTTTTAATGTCACTAAAAGTAAATTCATCATCAGAAATATGTTTTGATAGCATAAAAACTATAGGTGGTTACACATATAGAGAAGGTAAATAGAAAACTCAATTTAAACTAAGTGGAACTTAATTATAAAATTTAAGGAATATTAGGAACCAAATATAAGATATTTAATTTATTAAGGTTAAATTACAATTATATAATTAAATTTAGCCTTTAATTATGATTTAAAATTTAACTTTATTAAAAGATTAAAACATTTTTTTTCTCTATCTAAAAAGATAAACACCAAGTAAGTTAAACATTCTCTAAAAACATAGAGTTTTCTTTTGCTTTGTAGATACATTAGAGATTACATAATTAAATAATTTTATAACTAATTTTTCATCATCAAAGGATTTACCGATCCTATAAATCAAGTTTATCTTTACTTTTTTATTTTTATAATTATTATTCGATCCTGTAAATCAAGTTTATCTTTACTTTTTATTTTTATAATTATTATTTCAAAATTTTCTATAAAAATTGTAAAATTTATTATGTTCCATCCATGATATAATGAAAGTTGATTTCTCAACAATGGTATTTTAAAGGAAAAAGTTGAATATTCATATTTGGTTACATCAGTTTAATTAGTTAAAATATTAATTATTCTTTTTTTTAATACAAGGGAAAAGAAAACTAGAAAAAAAACTAAGGCAGAGATCTGCGATACAAGACGTTGTGAGAATCACGGGACATAGGGGAGATGACGAATGACGGCGTCTCCTGAAGGGTGTGGACTCCGGGGCTAGAGTAAGCAGCAAGAGCAGCAAGACTGTCCGCACTCTGATTGCCTTCCCGATGTACATGTTGTAGCTTCAAATCCCAAGCTCGAGACAACAGCTTTCGGATACCTGTCACCAAAAGAGAATAGTCAGTCGGCGGGAACCTGGATGAGGAGATGATATTTATAACTTCCAAAGAATTCACTTCGAGAGTAACTCTTCGAAAGCCCAAATTCCATGCCAAGGTAAGACCCGAGTAAACTTCCCAAAGTTCTGTAGCAAGAGGGGAGCTCCAGCCAATATGATGCAGAAAGCTCCCGCATCACTAGCCTCGTCAGTCCCTGATCAGCCCACCAACCGTGACAATGTGGGCCCCACTTGTGACTGCTCCATCGGTATTGAGCTTGACCAAGCCACCAAGTGGCCCACAGCTAATCCTTGATCCCCGTGCATACACCCTTCCACGATACTAGCTCTGACTATCCAGTTAGCATAGGCCAAGACTGCCCGATGACTATCGCTAGGCCAGGTGAACTCCTTCTCAAAGATAGTATTGTTGCGCCATTTTTAAAGGAATCAGTAAGCTATCCCGTAAATAGAATTCCAGTAAAGCTGCTGAAATTGGTCGCTCTTGCACAAATTGCAAGTCACCCATTGGTCTACATCCTGACTAAAGAAGTCCGGGTCTTGGAACACAAGGGAAAAGTTACACCAGAAAGCTTTGACTTGACAAAAGCATGCAATGTAGTCTCTTCAAGGCCACAGGAAGGATACTAGCTGTCAATCATAAGATGTCTGGCTATCCGCTCTTGATTAGTCAAAAGCTTTTGCTTGAGCAATGGCCAAAGGAAGGCCAGAGGATTGGGTTAATTATTCTTTAGCAACAGTATCGTTTGCTTTGCATACAAAAAAATTGTCGGATTGTAAAAACAATACCAAGTGTCTGTCGAAGAATTAGAAGTCGTTGAGAAAAGAAAAGAAGAAGACAAAAGGGAAACAAAGAACTGTCTACAAATAAAAATGATCTTGAAGATCATCCTTAAATCCATACCCAACAATAAAGTTATAAACAGAAAACAGATGACAATTGTCCATAAAACTTGCGAGCATGACAGTACTCAAACTGTTTTCAATAACCACTCTTCATAACATTCCCTAGATACCAGCCATCAGAAGTCCACAAGTAGAACTAGGATAGTTGTCAACTTCAAGCCCCAAGAACGCTTTATTGGATCCAAATTGTTCTAAAAGAGAAACGAAACGAAAGAACATGACAATAAAGCTAACAAAAGTTGTTAGCCACTACTGTTGCTATCTCAAGGCAAATGAGAAGAAGATATCATCTCTATCAAATCCATCTCTTTGTTTCCAGTTGAAGACTGTTGATTATCCCTTGTGAAACTCATCATGTTTGTGCTACAGTATCCATTTTCCAAGGGAGATGCAAATGAACTTGATCCGTTCAAGAGGTATGACATGTAGAGATCAGAATACAGGTGGTGGCTTGTGGGTATCAGTTCATCAGTGCACAACTTTGTGTCCAAATTGTGAGGAAACAAGCCTCGATCACTTGAATTTGAATTTGCATTACCTAGTAGCTGTTGGTCAGCGCTCTTTTGGCATAAACCAAGGGAGACAATACCGGAGGTCTCCATTAGGTCTGGATTGTTGACAGATTTATCAAAAGGTGACTCATTTAACTTGTTGGAGAAGAAATTTTGCATGAAGAGAAGTTCATCGTCACAAGTTTCAGTGAGTAATGTGGGAGAGTCATCGGTGCCCGCAGATTCCAATAAATCGGGGAGAAAGTAATTGAGTTGTGTAGATGGATCTTCTGATACTGAAGAGTTGGACGGAGTGTAGGTGGCCGTAGTGGTGCTGTGAGTTGGGGCGGCTGAAGTTACTAGGTTTTGGCTTCTAATGTAGTTCTCAAGTATCGATGACTGTTGCTTTCCACTTTGTTTCTCGGGTTGCTTGTGTTTTCTCCTTGAATTCTGCCTTCTTTTCGTAGCATTCCAATGGTTCTTTATAGCATTTTCAGTCCTTCCAGGAATGAGTTTAGCGATCTCCGCCCATCGGTTCCCAACTTTTGCATGAGCTTCAACGAGTGTTCTCTCCTCTTCTTCGCTCCACCCTTCTTTCTGAGACAAATTTATGTAACAAAAAGATCAAGAAGGGCTTCTTATTTTCACATTACAAGGATTTCGAAAGATAATTCCAAGAATTAATTTTGCACATGACGGCTCCAAGAAGGCCTTGAATGACATTAAAACTTACATATGGTACCACGTTAAAGCATGGATACTAACTACTTTTATGTTTGCTTGCATCAAAATGACCTATCATTTATACCCACATTCAAATTAGGTGGTTATTACTGATTCTTTTATTTTAGAAAGTTCAAAATTAAAATAAAAAAGATGGCATTTTTATTTGCATAACATCCCATTTCATATCCACTGTTTTATTTTCTTGAAATCTAAACCCTATATCTAGTATTTAATGATAACGGTGAGGTAAAATGACCTAGTAAGCTACATGAGAAGTGGTCAATTCCGAAAAGAAAGTGAGCAAGGAGATGCAGAAAAGAAAAAGAAAACTAAGGTTTGCATGTTGCACAGTAACTTGAACTCAAATGACGTGTAGTTTCTTCTCTTAGCATTAACTCAGATTTTTATTTCTTAAAATAAAAAATAATAATGCTGGAGCTCAAAATTAAAGAACTTGTTTTGAGCCCTTTAACTAAAAATAGTCAATCTTCTTGTCGGAAGAATTGCTATTTACGTGGTAAACTAGTGTATAATGGATGGATTCAAAGGGAAAATAAAAGAAAGGAACCCTAGTTTTTGTTTAACCTTACTAAAGAATGAGGCAGGCAAGCAGATGATTAATATTTCAACTAGATTCTTGACAATCTTAATTCCATCTTTGGGATTGATTTGGTAATGAAACAATGAACATCGCATCTTTGCAGTAAGACATATTAGATAGATGAATCTCGTGAAACGAGTTTGAGTAAAGAAAACAAGAACCAAGGGTAATGTCACAAAAATGGAGTGTGATCGCAGAAATACTTTTAAGAAATTGAAGGAAAAATAGCACCTTGATATCAGGCCGTAAGTGATTGTGCCATCTCTCTCGACATTGCTTTCCAGCCCTACCAGCCAACTTTTCAGCTATTTGTGCCCATTTCCTTACCCCAAATTGCTTAACCAACTTCACTAGTTTACTTCATGAACAAGACACAACATCAGAATACGTTCTCTGTGGAATTTAATCGATGGTATGTAGTGCTATCCACAAAGAAAATGATATAACAGTCTGAAATAAAAGGAAATGAACTTTCTTCTTTTTACCTGTCTTCTTCCTCTGACCATTGCCCTTTGATCAAAGCTGCGCAAGAACCTTTCTTGGCTTTCTTTCCAATTCCTTTAGAACCCTTCTCTTCAAGATTATGGTCTTCGTTCAAGCCCAAGTTAGGATGTCCCTCGAACGTGCAGTTGAGGATGTCACCGTCAATCAATATATCATCAACCAAAGTTGTCTCTTGCATAAAACTTGAACACGAAACCCCTCCTATTGCACTAATGTTTGAAAGAAGACCAAACGACTGGTGATTTGGTGACACATATGTGGCTTTGTTTCTGTCATAATTCTGAGCAGGATGCTGTATGCTTTGCTTTTGACCCCACAAAAACCTATCTATCGCTGTTAATGGTGGAGTTGGTCGACATGTGACAAGGTGGTTTTGCAGCATACTTCCACACCCGAATCTCCGACTTCCTCCTCCTCCTCCTCCTACTCCTAATTCCTCCATAGGAAGGAAAACCAGAGAAGGAAGAGAAATGGGTAATTTAGGTGATGGAATGAGCTTGATAGATGGGTGGTTTTATGGTGCTTTTATTAACTTTCTCAATTCTCTTCTTGTAAGAAAACCCCCCTCAAAAAAAAAAAAAAAAACCATGATAGAAGCTGGACACAAAGCTAAAACAAAGCCTTGTAGTATGCCACATGGCTCATCAACCGTTGATCAGAAGGTTTATCAAGCGGCTGAGGGCTGGAGATACGTGCAACTCCTGAGCTTCCTCGCTTGGACAAAAGTACAAAAGAGAGGTGGAGAGTTTAGTGGGTTGGATGTTAAACGTACAATTGAATTAATCAATCATTTCCTATTAAGTCTCACAGATAGTGAGGAAGCCTAAGGGAGTGTTTTGGTGGTGGGCTTATGTTGAAAGGGATAGTTCGGCCCATAAATTGAAAATGATTGCAGAACTATGAGCGTACAATTATTAATTATACATAATTGCATGGGAATAAATACAAATTAAGACGTTGATAGAATTACGCCCCAGATTTAAGTTGAATAATGATGCAAATTGCCATAAGTTCAAATGTGCATTCGTTTAGGTAAGGGAGTCTTAAATAACCTTCAGATTAACTCATATTAAACACATTTTGAACCTATGCTTTATGGATAATCCATAATTTACTTAACTCCGTCCTAGATTAAATCAGTGGTGTTTATAATCATAATCTAAACAGGTCCGGCAACTATCGTACTGTTTAGACAAGGAATCAACAATCACACATGTTTCAAATAACACAATATGTTGACGAGGTCATAAGGACATCTCCGATTAACTTATTATTGTCCATAAATAATTATATTTATGTTACTTGATATTGAGCAAAAGTTAATCAATTGCAAGCTCACACCAGATATTGTACCCGTTGATTGATAATTAATAAAGCCCTTCCTTGTATTCTATGTCATTGTCACATCTTGTTTTGTCCTGAAAATGCCCATGTACTACTATCTGTTACTACTAATATCTACAATATGTTTAACAAAATTTAATCGGGAGCCTTGTTTTCAGACCCAGATATGATTTTAACAAGACATAGACTTATCAGTGTGTGAAAATTGGGGCAAAATTCGACCTCTTGCGTACCGAAATAATTACAAAAATATTTCGTATAATTATTCAAAAGTTAAGATTACTTTAGATTTACAACATGATTAATATATAAGACATAATGAAGTATGAATTTTACTTCGTATTTTATTGTAAAATTTGATCATTTTCTTATTGTATCTATTTCAACCAATGTAGCCATATAAGTATCCGAACTCTTTTGAAGCTTAAACCAATTTATAATAGATCTTGTACCTTTAAGTATTTTAATTGAATTAATAATCTAATTTCAATTAAACTTCAATTAGAATTTTAATTAATTCTAATTAAATACCAAATGGACCTAAATAAGATCTAATATCTCATATTAGTCTTTATTTAGAAACTTTATAATCAAATCCAATTTTTTATAACCCCTTTTCTCTCTTCAACTCATTTTTATATGTGATCTATTAAATTTCCAAATATGTTGATAATTGATATAAATTATAACCCTAAATTATTTTTATGATTAGATAAATTAAACTCCTTTAATTTATCTTTATTTCCTTAATTAATTAATTTATATTCATTGGTCAAGATTGGCATCTAGTAGTCCATTATGACAACCCAAATATTTTGAAATGTCAAATTGATTTTGAATAATCTTTTCGTGCATAGGTTTTTTATATAATTCAATTCTTTCATTATAAAATGTTATACTAGATATAGAGTAAAGAATTAATGTCTACTCTAACTAAGTCCAATCTTATTAGTTCTCCACTATTATTATTTAATAACATTTAAAAACTATTTTCAAAATTTCATTCCACGTTGGCCAATGATTTCTCAAATCAATACTAATCAAGAACAATGAAATATTCTCCCTAATTACTTTAGGTGATGAATCATATATTAATCACTTAAATGTTTATATATAGTTCATGTTATATCTAACAACTACCGAATAAGCTACCTTTGAATAAAATAGGTCATAAATAGTATCAAAATATAACAATCCCTACATGAGATATTCGGTGATCTCAAGTCAAAGGATCAATTGTATAACCTTCCCAATGAGAATTTCCACAAATGTGTAAGTAATATTCAAAATAGAGTTCTTATACATAGTTAGTTTAGTGAATTTGTTCTCTAAGCTAAGCTTTTTACATTCTCTTAATGCCCAATAGTAATAAATCGATGACTATGAATAATTTAAGGATAATATATAAATACAATATGAATCTCGTAATTATAATCTTATCATAATTTCATTTATAATATATATTTATCCATGGACTTTATCATATACATATAAATATGTATAAGACAAAGAATGTCTTTAAATAATTATGTAAATAAACTGCAACCAACTGATTGGATATAAGGCATAAACTAAAATTTTTTACTTGTGCTAAGCTAATCATTTAAATATCTTATACCATATCTTTATATAACGATTATATTATTGCTGAAAAAGTGATTTAATGAGACAATTTTACAAGATTTTCTATAATGAATATTTACTTAAATCTTATAACTTTCATAAAATTGCCTAAATATATACTTGGATCTTTAATGAGACCTTAGCTTCTTTATAATTAAGAAAAATGTTTCTTATTTATTTAGTTATCAATCTTGATCACATTATGAAAAATAATTAAAATAATTTTAGAATTAATTTTGAATTAAAAAATTTTAAACATTCTATTTGGAATAAATTCATTCTTAATTTGGATTGGCTTGTTCTAATTTTAAAATTACTCAAATTGGAGTAAATTGATCCCTACTACCAAACAAACCAAATCTTATTTAGAATATCTTATTCTAATATCTAAACATCTTTTTTCCTAACTTTAAGACACCGTAATCCCATGTCTAGACCTCTTTTTCAAGACATATGTCCAAACAATCCAAAATTTATTCTAGCCCACATCTTCATGGTTAACTCTGGCGATGCACATGCAGCCTCCACTCACACATCCTCGACGAACAACAACCTCGTGACACCGCCTCTCCCTTCTCGCATCAGTCACTACTGGCAGCTTCCAAATGCACCCACAACATTCGACAACTTTGATGATAACTGTTGGGAAATCGAGTTTGGATCTGATCCGACCGCAGCGGAATAATCACGAAACTTTTTCGTAACTTTTGATTTCCCGAAAACTAAGATCTATTTATTCTATAAAATGATTAACATGAATCATTATAAAGTGGAATTTAATTCGTACCTTATTCCGAAACTTGATCGTTATCTTGATGCATCCCTCGAAACGTTTCCGAAACCAATCCGTCTCAACCACCATAGCCGCACAAGTGTCCGGCCTCTAGCAGTATCCATAGAAGAGGTTGAGAGAACTCTGTAACTTTTACAGAGAGAATTAAGCATGAAGTGCTAGCTACATAGAGCTTAAGCCTATTTATAATAAGCTTTGGACATTTTAATAATTTAATTAAAATTAAATACTAATTTCAATTAAACTTTAATTAGAATTACAAATAATTCTAATTAAATACCAATTATGCCCAAATAAGATTCAATATCTTATATTGATCCTTATTTATTAAATATCTCATATTTAATCATAAAGTTTCTCAAACTTTACAATCAAGTCCAATTTAATTAAATTAAGTTTGCTCTCTTCAACCCATTCTATATGTGAGACCTATTAAGTTCTCAAATATGTTGGCAATAATTATAAAATATAATTTTAATTCATAATTAGATAAATTAAATTTTCTTTTAATTTATCTTTAATTCTCCAATTAAACAATTTATAATCATAGATTAAGATTGGCGTCTAGTAATGCATCATGACCACCTAAATATTTAAGAATGTCAAAGTGATTTTGACTAATCTTTCCATTCATAATTTTTTCGTTTGATTCAATCCTTTCATCATACAATGTTTCAATTAGATATAGAACATGAAATTAATGTCTACTGTATTTTGAGTCTAATCATATTGGTTCTCCGCCATTAGTTATCGATTCAATTGATGACATTTGTAAATATTTTACAAATACCATCAATTGAATCGATAGCTAACCTTAGCCATGGATTTCTTGAATCAATACTAATCAAGAATAACAAAATATTCTCTCTAATTACTTTAAGTGATAAATCATATCTTGATTATTCAACTATCTCCACATAGTTCATGTTACATCCAATGACTACCATTAAACAACCTATGATTAAATAAATCATAAGTAGTATCAAAATGTAACAATTCCTATACAAGATACCTTTGACGATCTCAAGTCAAAGGATCATTTATGCAATCATTACAATGAGCATTCTATAGACATATAAGTAATGTTCTAAATGGATTTCTTATACCAGGTCTATTCAGTGAACTTGTTCTCTAGCAAGTACCTACACGTTTATTTAAGTATCTCTATGCTTTAACCTATGAGATCGACTACTTCCTTCATAAGGAAAAACAAAACATGTGCTGCTCTTTTTATGTTCTATTAATGTCTAATCTTAATAGAACAATGACTAGGAATATTTAAGAATAATACATAAACGTAATATGAATATCGTAATTATAATCTCATTATAATTTTATTTGCAATGTACAATTATCCCATGGACTTTATCATATACATTTAAACATGTACAAGATAAAGCATGCCTTTAAATAATTTGTCATTAAACTACAATCAAAACGATTGGCTGTAGGGCATAAAACAATAATTTGACCCCAAACATTATTCATATAAATTTAATTCACTTTGATTGCTCTTTACTCGTATAGCTACATATAACATGTAAATTGATTTAGTAATTAAATATAAATAATTTGTCTTAAACTTAAAATTTTAAATTTATAAAATAAATAAAAATACATTTAATCAATCATTAAAATAATTTTCTTGATTTTATATATGTATCTCATCACGTGACTTTTGGAGAATTCAATGAAGCCGATGTAGCATCACTAAGTGCCTGTTTGTTTCAGCTTTTGAAAATTGAAAAAGCACTTTTTTCCACCGTAAGAACCGTTTTTAAGAAAAATGAGTGTTTGACTATAAAATCCAAAAGTATTTTTTCATAGAAATAGCTTTTTTGGAAGCTAAAATACTGTTTTTTGATAAGCTCAAATTTGGAACTTTTCAAAAACGCACTTTTTTATGTAAAATGTTCAAATCAATTAATGAGTCTATTTTTTAGTCTCCTTTATCCTTATGTTTTTTCATATAGTTCCCACAATATTCACAAATACATCTTTAAGTTTATTTTAAGATTTATATAATATTATTTGACTTTTTTTATTTATTTTAATATTTATTTATTTTTATATTTATTTTACTTATATTATAATCCATATAAAAGATTTGGTTAGATATATTTTCATTTATGTTTTATATAGTTTAAAATTATA
>JAOTIZ010000008.1:25371932-25383779 GCA_027123425.1 Erythroxylum panamense | reverse complement strand
TAATACAAGGCTAGCTTCACAAGAATGATTTGTCACATTCTAAACAATAATACATGGTATCAATAGATAAACAGGTAGTAATTTCAAATGCTGCAATCACATGAGTATCAATAATAAATCTCAATATGAATTGTTCTATTATAAAATGAATCTGGTTTCTGAATTCTTTTATGAGTTCTGGGTTCTTTTCTGATTTTTGGGTTCTTTCTTTAGTAGAGTTCCATAGGATTTCTAATTCTGAGTTTTCTCATTTCTGAGTTCTGATTTTATGAATTTCTTAAGAAGAGACAGAGGAATGTTAGTATGACATATCTTCCCTTTTCTGATTCTAGATAAGGTTGACCTAACCCTACCCCTTGAAGCCTACCTTCTCCAAGTAGGGCCCGGATCTGACCCATCACCTGTAGGTTACCTATGTGCACATGGTCTAATAACATACTCTATTAGTTGGGTATCTTGTGAACTCATCAATCATGGCTAACAAGAAAAATATGATTCATAAAAGAATTGCAATTAATAGGTTCAACATAACAAGGGAACCAGAAGATGCAAACAATATGTATATCATCTGGCCAATCTGGCATACAACATACTAGACTCAATCACATGGAGTCATATATCAAATAAGTAATATAGATTCGAGAACAATTCAACAAGCCGCAAGATAAGAAAAAAGGATTACTACACAAGTATAGTAGCATGATTATACTCACCTGGACTATCTCAGGTGTTCTGATCTGTTTTATAATTTTCTTGAACTTGAGAGGTACTAGGTATGACTTCTAGTTCTATTCCTTTTCTACTTTCACAAGCTATTGGGTAACATGCATAAAAATTACAAATGTCTGCATTAGTCATTCTTACATAAATCTTATTTCTTAACATATATCATTATAAATTTATATTTTCTTCTATAATGGTCAAATTGGTTTCAAGCCAACTTTCCCTAGAGTCTTGTACTTTATTATGTCCAAACTTAGCTCACAATTTCGAGTACCTGATTCTTTATGTCTTGATTAACTTAATCATACTTGAACCTATTCGGTTTCACTGATTCGTCCAAGTAGGTCTTATTTGTGAAGGCATCACTTTTTCTACACAGGTCTAATGTTTTTCAAAATTTCCATACCTCTAGTTAACGCATAAATTCACATTTTTTCTTTTATCACCATTTCCTAATTCGGTCATTAAGGCTTCCAAATACCCCATTTCCTATCAGCCTTAATATTCTGTCACGAGTTGGATCTTTCCTGGCTAAAATCATTATAACTTATTCATGTCTTATCCAATTGAGGTGATTCAAATTTCCATTTTCAATAGACTCATGTGGATATCAAATATCCAAAGAAGGCTAAAAAATGATATAATTTGGATTTATTGTGATTTTGCTAAGGCTGTCACATTTCTGTTCTCTTCTGTGTTACTAAGGTCACTAACACCCTTCACTTATTTAGCCATATCTCACATGATACTCATCCAATTAAAATTCCCTTTATACAGCACTTAGATGACACATTTTCGACAATTTAATAAGGGAACTCATCATCCAATTCTGACTCTAAAGTCCTCAAATAATTACCTTTCTTGTTGTGTTTCAATCCCATTGGTATTCCGAACCAGTTTCAATTCAGGACTTATATCTTTTTTTTGACTCACCCTAAATTTGTAACAAAAATTTAAGGATACAGTAGACACCTACAAAGAAAAATTCTGTAGAAATTTTCTTTGCATCTCATAAAGAAAAATTAGTTTTTATACTTAAAATTCCCTTACAATCTTTAGAGAATGAAAAAAATGGAATATCTTTTGTTAGAATGCCATAAATTGTATGGTCTTTTAATTGTCTGCATATCAACCTTGTCCCATTACATAGTCCCTTAGTTGGATTCAAATTTCTTAGGAGCATAATTGGGGAGCCTTCTTGGATTAAGAGTTTGTGTGGAGGTAGGCCTTTTGGATTTAAAAAATTGAGAAAATCTTCAGAATCTACTTGATGTCTTTGGTCAACTGTTTTGTCAAAACTCATGTATGAATGCATGTTTTGTGACAATTTGTTAATCATCATGTCATTAATTTCGTCAACACGGCTATTTGTTAGACACAATATACATCTATTTATTATCTCTATGGATCAGATGAATACAAGCATAGATTAGGGAAGACATTTTCAAGAAACCTAGTGAAGGCAACAGTGAATCAGAAAGATGTAATTGTAATTCTTTTTTTAAAAAAGGATAGTAAAATATATAACGAAAAATTTGTCAACCTATTAAGAGACTCATCCTTGCTATGATAAGGAATAACTGATTATTTTAGCAAGGATATTTGATCTTACTCTTCAACTGGTTTGATGCATTCTCCAACACGTAATAAAAATTCAAAAAAAGCTGGATTTGATATAGCTCTCATATTTATCGTCAAAGAGAATTTACACATCTGTCGCCAAAGATGTGAATTTAGAAAACTCAAATTAATTAGTTGTTGTTTTGTAGCCTGGTCAATAACAGGCAACGTTTGATGAAAATCACCACCAAATATAACAAATTTTCCTCTAAAAGGTTCATTAGAGTCCATGATATCTTGAAGCAAACCATGAAATCCTTCAATAGCTTCTCGTTTTACCATGGAAACCTCATCCCATAAGATAAGACTACATTCAGATATCAATTTTCCAATACTACTTTGCTTACTAAATTGACAAAATATTTTCTTTGAAATATCAAGCGGAATTTTAAATCTTGAGTGAGCTATCCTACCACCAGGAAGGACTAATGCTGCAACACCTGATATAGCAATTGCAATTGCAATATGCCCTTGTGATCGTAAATTTGCAAGGAGAACTCAATATAAGAAAGTCTTCCCAGTTCCACTAGTACCATCAATAAAAAAACTTCCACCGCTCGAAGCCAAAACTAAATCGAAAAACAAATTAAATATGTATTTTTGCTCGTCACTCAACCTTGATTGCAATAATAGGTCTTCTGGATCAACCTGTATATTCTTCTCACTTTGTATTTCTTTACTTTGATTTTGATGATAATCAACACAAAATTGATGATCAATAAAATGGTATGTGGCACCCCAATACCCCCTGGGAGGATATAGGGTGCCACACGGGACTTACGAACAGACACAAACAACTTTACCGATGTGAAAGCATTTCAAAACACACTAAACATTCATTACATAAATTTTCAGAAACTAAAACAAACATACATTGTATATCTAAGTTCAGAAACTAGCCTGTATTATGGTTATTACAAAACCTTCACAAAAATTCACATACAAACCAAAAATCAAAACTCAAAATACATTTTTTTGGCAAAACAAAAACTCAGACTCCTTTGGCTATTGCGGTTAACTTGTCCTAATTCTTAAGTCCTTCTCTCTGAACCTACACAGGACAAATCTACCGTGCTAAGCATATAGCTTAGTGAGTAATAACTAAACTATATCTAACCACAACAGATACTAAATCATGTTATACAAAATCATCTCAACATACTAAACTTCAGAATAGGATAAGATTTATTAATGTTGGTAGGATTTTAAAATATGGTTTAGCTGAATTAAGTGGTAATAATATGTATGTATAAGGGCATTTTGGGAAGATCACTTAAGCATTAAAGTCATAAGGCATAAGGGAAGGGGCAAAATGGACAATTGATGCTTATTAAGGGTATAAGAGTAAGAGGAAAAATAGTTGGCTTGGGTTAGAAGAAGAAGAAAAGAAAATTGAAGAAAGAGAAGAGAGAGTCGTAGAGAAGAGAGAAGGAGAGGAAAAGCAGAAAAGGCTAGGCTTCATCTTTGCTTGGCTTTTAATAAGGAATTTGAGGTGGTTCAAGAAGGGGAAAAGGTAGAGGAAGAGAATAGCTTTCATTAGAGCTAAGAAACTCTTCATTTTGTGAAGATTCAAGGTAAAGTTGATCTTAATCTTTTGGAGTTTTGAAAGGGTTTTGATTCATAAAGCTTAAGAAATGTATGGGTTTAAGGATTCTAGGATCAATTTTATGAATATGTGTCTTTCGGTTTTCTAATTGGAGTTCATTTTTGAATGGAGATTTTTGCTAATATTGAAGGGAGGCAAGAAAGGCAAGAGAAGCGAGAGTAGAGGCAATTTGAGCAAAGTTTAAGCAAGGAAACTAAGGAGGGTTTCATGTTTATAACTGAGTAATGAGCCATGAATATTTCCTTTTAAAGCAAGAAAATAAAATGATTTCAATTACTTCATAAATGTTCCTTTTATTGCTTTGAATGAATTGCGAAATTGCTACATGTTTTAGTGTATGAATTTTGATGATGAATTGTAAATTGCTAAAGGAAAGGGTTTTCGAAAAATTACATGTTCATGAAAAACAAGTTTTTGAAATGTTGCCATTTGGGCAATCTATTTTCAAATCATGAATTACATGTTATGTGGGTTTAGTGTAACCCATTCAAAAATGTCACGTGCACGTTGATCAAGTTAAAGGCTTCTCCCGCCTGCCCGCTAGTGGCACGAGGCTCTTTCATGGACTCCTTCAAGTTTACGATTCCACAGGACCATTATGTAGAATTATGTAGTTTGTCATATGGTTATACCCAAACCAATTTGATGTGTTTACGTGCTTATGAGATGTTACAAGTTTGATGCATACATGATTTATAATCGCTTATGAATTGTTTGATAAATTGAGAAATTCGAGAAATAAGTGTTTGGTGATTTTTCATGCAAAATTACTATGGCTTCCAAAATGTAAAATGGCAATGCATTTTGAAAAGGGTTTTTGTTTGTTTCTCGATTATAAATCTATTACCGACGAGCTTTTAAGCTCACCCTTACTCTCCTTCTCCTATTCAGGTGATGAGCAAGAGACCGAGTGAAAGAAAGTTAAGACATCACTCCAAATTTACATGTTTTGTTTTGTTTTGGAGTAGTTTATATAAAACAAGGATGTAATTGCATTTTGAGCAATTATTATTCAAGTATCTTATGTAATTTGGGGATTTTGGAACATTAATGTATTGTGGCTTGAAATGCCATTAAAGCTTTGTAAACTTTTGTTTTATGATGTTAATGAATTATGAATGATATATGGATGACGATGATGAATGTTGAGCATGAATGGTTGTTATATATATATACATATCATTGAGATGTTATGGAAAAGACACATAGGAATTATGAATGAAGAGATGTAGTTAAATGTGACAAGTCAAATGAGCTGAGATTTAAGAGTGGATGAAGAAAAGTTAGAATTTAAAGGGTTATAAAATGATGTTGCATAGAGGAAGTGAAAATGGAACAATTTTCAAGCTTTTCATGGGGTAGGAATTCTGTTCTGAATTCAGAGACACAATCTGGATTAATCTAGGCATAATTAGACAAAATTGTCTTATGGAAAGTTGTAGTTTATCCTCTTAGCTTTCCAACGCTATAAAGTATGTAAATTTTAGGTATTGGAGTTGAGAGATATGAGCATTATAAGTGATGATGCTGCATAGGATGTATATCAAAACAGCTATGGTGAAAGATGATAATTTGTGATATGTGATGAATCATTGAGTTGATATTTGGGAGTTTTCATGAAATCATTTTGGCAATTGGATGTTTTAAAAGTGATATTACATTAGAAGAAGTGAAATTGGGAAGGTTATGAGTGAATATGATGTTAGAATGGATGTAGGAAGCATTGGAGAGGCTTTGGAGTGGTTTGAGAAACCCATATGTCTGTTTAATAGAATTTAGGTCCATTTAACGGACCTTCTTGGGTCATAAATGACCGCCAGCATTGCCCATGTCCGTTTAACAGACTTTAAGTCCTTTTAATGAACCTTCTCGGGTGAAAAATGGCTTCCAAGCCAATCTATGTCCGTTAAACGGACATTCACAAGACAGCTATAGAAAATCATGATTTTGACCATTTTATAGGCCAAATATCACTTTATAGTCTCTAAAAAGTTGTAGATATAGAAGTCTTCTTTCACATAGTCAAAGAACAATCACAATCCAACATTTTTATTGAAAGTTATGGCAATTGCTCCAAGACAGATACAATATGATTTAGGACATAAACATGTTTGAATCTTTTGGCCATAACTTCACCATCCGACCTCCAAATGAGGTGATTCTTCAAACAATAGGTTCATAACACATTTTTATATCTCTAAATGAAATTTGGTAGGTTTTGCATTTGATCTGAAAAATATTTATGGAAAGATAGTGAGGGGTCGATTGAGAGAGCATGATTGGGGTGTGAACGTACCCTAGCTTTTTAAGCATAACTCCATCTATAGAACTCCGAATCAGATGGTTCTTGTTTCAAAATAAATAGAAGACATAGAGCTTCCCATATTCTGAAGAAGTCAAATTTGAAATTTTGGTCAAAAGATTTTTCCAAAGACTGTTCTGAAGTTAAAGCAATGAGTTGATTACGAAGATCACAATTTTTTTTACTACGAATGTTGGGTTCTGAAAACAGGGTCCAACATATTATGGTATCAGAGCAAGAGTTAGGTTCTGGAATCGGTGCCCAACAATTATAGTATTAGAGCATAAAGATGAACCGATGATGGTTAAGGGAAGGATTAACCTCACGTCTTCTGATGGCTCCGAATGTTGGGCTCCGGAATCTCGTCCGGGGTCCAACACTTGACTAATGAGATCAATACTGTCAAAGTTGTAGCAATGGTTAGTATTAGAGCTACACACCTTCATTGATGATAGATCACTAATCAAATTTAAGTTAAAGTTCAGTAAGAATAGGAGTAGACTAAAACCACTCAATTCTAAGGTCAAAGACATTATTGAAATTGATTGTAATGTGCCCATTAATATTCATATATGGCTGGAAAGATTAGTATAATGGCCATCTCATTAGACAATTTTAATATTATCCTTTTTTATTGAGTTCCTTAACTAAATAAAGTAGAGGGATATCTCAATTGAGTAGTATTATGCTTATCAAGGAATAGGTGCCACATTTTGCTCAATGCTACTACTCTTTTTATCAAAGATATTCATAAGAATTTCATTAATATAAATAATATATTTTAATCTCTTAATATTTATATTTTGATTTATGATGCAAATATGGTGTTAAGAGCAAAATAAATATAATAAGGTAAATTTTAAACATTTATAATGCTACTTCTCAAATTGTTCATGATTTTCTTATCTAATATCTTATTGAAATGATTCAAGATGTTATGAAATTTTTATAAAACCTCTTAAACTTTAATGTTTTAGATATATTAGCTAAATTAAGGTCAAAAACGGGATTCAATGAACACAAGCATAATAGAATTTGTATGATGTCTTAGAAGGTTTATAAAGGAATAAGAAGAAATATGACCATGTCTAAACTATGTTCACTTTAAAACATAGATTCCCCTATTTAAAAATTCCTAAAATACTAGTTTTTGATTTAGCTTTAGCATTAGTTTTCTTTTTAGGTTTTGAAAGAGGCAATCACTTTTATTCTCTTCATCTTTTCTTCTCTTTTTTTTTATTCTTAGCCTTACATGGATAATTTTCTATGCTTGGTTGAAGAAGTTGAAAGTTTATTTTAAATTTGAAATTAAATTACACCATGAAAGACAACATCATAGTAGTTACAAAACCATGCACAATTATGTGATTTTGAGATGGGGATATCTAAAATAAAATATAAAAACAGTATAAAGAGATACAAGACATAGTCGTACATGAAATAAGTATTAACAACACCTATTAATGACAATGGAGTTGAATTGAATTTTTTCACTAAGTAGGTTGATGTACAGGTTGATTGTATTGAGCAAGACTTTAAAAAATATCTCCATTCATCTATCTATATTGCTATAAATTCTTGTATTCCTTTCATCCTAAATGGCCTGAACTAGATATGATAAAGTTATATAGACACCCTATCTGCTAGATTTCTTTATGTAACACATATTAGAGCACCATATAATAATCTGTTACCATTCAATATAAGGATCCACCAAAGAACATCTTTATAATATCATCTTCTAGTTGCACTATTAAAATGACATTTAAAAAATATATTCATATGCTTTCCTAGTTTACATAAGACACTCTAGTTTGGGATAGGTAAGAACTTGTTTAGCTTATCAATGTTAGGCATTCCATTTTTGACAGCTCTTTATAAAGTCGTTGATGCTCTAGGTAACATAAATTTGCACCACACCATCTCATATTAAGGAACACAACTGGGATTCTTTTGAAAGAATCTCTTATAAGATAGATTGGTGAAAGTTACCCCTAGTGGATGGTAGCTAGTAGTTGGAGTCCCCTTTTTAAAAAAAAAACAAAATAATGTTGTTGATTTCATTTAACAGACTACGATAAGAGATTTTGAGTAGAATGCCATCCTTATGCTATAAAGCCATTGCCACATTTTTTATTTTCATTAATAATTTCTCTTAAATAATAGAGCTCTACAACATTTTCCAAAGGTCTATCAGAAAGGCACTTATCAGATTAAAAGAAGTTGTTGATTCCATCACCAATTTTCTTAAAAAAATTGTGCTCTTATCGTACTCCTAATTTTAAAAATAGCTTTTATGGTAGAAGAAGCCTTTTTTGAAAAAATCAACCTTCTATAAGCTCCTCTTATTGATGTAATATTCATTCACTCATTTAGTCCAGAAGGATTGCTTATCCTCAATAAGCGTCTATAACATTTTAGTGAGCATCACAAAGTTTAAGATTTTTAGAGGAATAACGTTCAAGCCCCTATGTTTTTTTTAGAAATGCATATCTCAACCCATATTCGTTGTCCAATAGCCATGTAACTGCAGAATTAGGTTAGGAATTTAAGTGAAAATTAAACTAAACAAACTAAATTAATGTTAGCACAATAATGAACTAGGATAAAGAAAACACTACAATTAGACGATATCAAATCAGTAATACCTAGGTGATGAATCCACCTAAGATATCTTAATCACTAATATTTTATCATGGAATTAAATTATTGATTATTGGACCGCAAAAGTTCCTATCTTTTGTTATTATCTTTCTCAATACTATTAACAACTAAACCTAAGTTTATTAACTGAAATATCTTTCTAGTTTAAACCCTTAAGATTATATTAATCGATTTATGAATTTCACTATTAGGTTTGATCATAATCTAGAGGATTTATGTTAACCTATCTTTAGCTTTACATTCAACTCCTGCCATTTATAGTTGATCTATTGATAAGAAAGGATTTCTCAATCTTAATCTCAATCATATGAAATCAAACATTGGACTAATATTTTGAATATATCAGTTCAAGAATATAAATGCATAATTCAATCGTAATAAACCAATCAATAAAAATGCATTGAATAAAGTACTATATCATATTGTCACCCCAACCTAGGGTTTATCACACCTAGACACTAACCAAATTAGTTCTTAAACATAGAAAACAAATTCAAAATCAAATATTCTGAGGAACAAATAGAAACAAAATCATATTCTATATCCCCCTTTTATCTCTAATGAAGTCTTCTTAAAATTTAGATTCTTTATTGGATCTTATGATGTAAACTTCAATTTTTCCTTTGTCCTTCATTTTCTGGCGTCTAACCCAACTCTAAAATGCTCTCTTAAACTATAGTCTTCATAGCTTCCTTTTATAGTTAAAATTAGGGTTTCTAGAATATACATGGTCATTTACACAGCTATGTAGGTGACTATGTATCTTAAAATAACCTTGACATCATGAATTTACAAAATCTTAGAAGCTTACACAAGTAATATACATGGCCTTCTACACGTGTATCTTCATATGGGGATAAACAACATTTTTGAAAATTCACACATTTATGGTTATACAGTCCTTATACATAACTGGGTATCTCCAAAGTTGTTTCAAATATTTTTTTTACACCTTGATTGCACCCAAAATATTCTCTTTTTAGTCTATGAAGACAATTGTCACCTATAAACACACTTGAAACAAAATAAGCAAGCTAAATATGGATGTATAAATACAATTAATTAATCTTTTGTCAAACATTCCCACTCTTAAGCTTTTGTTTGTATTCAAGAAAATCATAATATATATCATCAAACTTATAACATTCATGCCTTATTAACCTCAACCTGCCCGGCATACCTTAAATCATCATGTCATTCAATCAAATTGTCATACAACTAGATTTAATTCATCTTAGAGCCAACCTTTATAAGTTAATATCAATAGAAATTTAATAGATATTCTTTTTGAAATCAAAAGAACAAATTTTCATAATCTTACTAAGGATTCAGTCAATGCACTCAATGTGTTTAGGGTGGAAAGTGTAGGAACTCTCAAATCAATTTAACCATAAGCTTAGAATAAAATCTTATTTCCACCATTTATAAGTAAACTAGAAACAAAAATCAAAAGGTCTTGTTACAAAGTTTTAATAAGTTTTAGGTAAGGGTACGATAGGGATAATGAAAGGGTAATAATATTGAAGAAAATTTACATATCGAAAATTACATGAAACTTAGTTCTTCATAACATAGGTCCTTCACTCTATAATTTCATTGATATAATAAATTTTAAAAAACTTTATGCATGTAATATTTATTATTTCTATTTTTAAGCATTCATTATAAACCAAAAATCAAAGAAATGTTAGATCTGTTATTACTCTGTGATAAAATCCGTGTTTTAAGCAATCAAATAAATGTAAATCCTTAAGGGTTAAAAAATAATGAAAGGATTTGAAGAAAAATAAGGCAAAGGCTATTAATGTGGTTATAATCAATGAAAAGACTTAGTCTCAAAAGTGGTTACTGTTGGGACCCCACCCCTGCGAGTCACGTGCCCGACGTCCTACGTGACATCTGGAAGCGCACCCCACAAGGGAGGAATCCCACACCAAGCCAAACGCCACCCAAAAAGCACCCAAATCACTTACTTCCGAACAGATTGGAAAATTTAAAAGTCTTGGGTCCTAAATTGAGAATTGATTCCTTCAGATAATTTGTAGCTCCAAGTCTCTAGTTTGTTCAGAATTAAAAATCACCTCATTCAGATCTCTACAGATCGAGATATCGCCAAAATACGGAAGCATGTTTAGAAACATTATCCAACTTATACTCTTTTAACCGATCCTCTCACTTTGATTCAATCCAACATTTTCAAATCAATCTCAAAAACTATAGATTTTGATGGAGAGGTAGAGAAATGTCTTAGGAATCCAACGCTTCAAAAATAAGTCAATCGGAGGTCGGACGGAAAAGTTATAAGCAAAAGAGTGGAGAGAGGTCGGGTTAAAGGGGGGAACATGACAATAGTCGACTAGTCGAAGACTATTAGTCGACTAATGCAAGTAAAAACATGATGATTAGTGGACTGGTCGAAGACTATTAGTCGACTAATCCTATAATGATCGACTGGAAACTCTTGGTCTTTCTTCTTCCGAAATCCTGACTTCCACAACTGATAATTTTTGACCCAGAACTCCAAAATTTGCAAATTTGGTATCAATGGAAAGTTAAAAAGAAGCTCTACAACTTCCATGAAGGACCTAAAAACCAAATCAGCCTTTAAAGGAGTCAAAATCTACCTCAAAGTGGTTGTCTGATTAATGTCCTCATAAAACAGTAACATAACTTCTAAAAATCATATCTTTCAACTCCATTGTCCAAAAATGTCTATCATACATCGTTGGAAAGCTATAAGGACGAGCTATAACTTTCATGAAGGCAACTTTGGCTAATTCTACCTAGATCATTCCAGATTTTCCATGGAAGTCAGAACACAAATCTTATCCTTGTGAAAACTTGAAATTCATCTCAACTTCACTTCCTTAACTAAAGCAACACATTCTTATCCATTCAACAACCAATTGGAATTCATCAAATCATCAACTTC
>JAOTIZ010000008.1:25361489-25371832 GCA_027123425.1 Erythroxylum panamense | reverse complement strand
CATAATATATTATTAACAAATCATAATGTTAATACATGAATCACAACTATCCATTGGCCTAGGGCACACTACTAACACTATCTTCAACTGGTCTCAACATTTAGGCTTTGTTGATGCCCTAAATGATCCCGTGTTAGGCTCCTCTTGTGCTGCTCCTGCCGTTTCAGATGACGATTAACCTAGTCTTAATGGATTCCATGTTATATTATGGCAATTCCCATTTGCTCCCAAAGTTGTTTGCTCGTCTGGAAGCCCAATTAGTTGATAGATATCTTCTGTTGGACTGGTGATTCCCATTTGCTCCCAAAGTTGTTTGTTCGTCTGGAAGCCCAATTAGTTGATAGATATCTTCTGTTGGTCTCACCTCTTGCATACCATGTGCATAGTCTTCATGATGCCTAAATTTAGAGCTATTATGGTATAAAGTAGCCTTATTAATGATAGCCTCCTGAAAACTCCCATCCTTAATGCTAATCATGTCATATATGGCTTTACGCAAATTGTCCCCATCTTTCTCTCTTCACTCTAACGTTTAAAGAATTTGGCCAAAGCATTTCCTAGGGGAATTGGCATCCTCTCACTCATACTCCATAAATAGAAGACGTCTATGTTTCTAATAAATCCAAAGTTATCACCCTACCCACTCAGCATATGACTCATAATTCAATTAACGTATCTAAGTTTAGGGTGTCGAAGGTGACACTTTTGGATTTGTTAGGGATATACTCATTCCTTATACTGATGGTGTGCTAAACATCTCGAGGAGGCATCCCATATGAAAAGTCTATCAGAAGGGCTACCTACTTTTGTGCCCCCATGAACTCTTGGTCTTAAAGACCTATCATCATGAGAAGTCTGGGCAACTTATTCGGATGATCTCTCCCAATATCTTGAACTAAATCGAGCTTGATCTATCCCAACCATAACAACCTTTCTTTATGAAGAACGTGGAGAACACCTTGAGAGTAAGCTCCCATTATGAGGGCTCGATAATCTCGCAAAAATGAGACCAAGATCCAATATTGATGAAATCTTGAACCTATTGGGTGAAGCCAATCTACTCTAGTGCCTACCAATCAAAACATTTGCCATTCCCAAACCTCATCTTCTTAAGCGTCTAGTGTGGCTCCTTGTAGGCTCTGGCATTAAAGTGTAACAGGTTGTGTTGCATCAACAGATGGACAACATTTTCTTACTCTTTTGGTTAGAGAGCTTTTCTCAGGTTTTTAGATGACCCTTCCCCTTTTTACCTTTTCCTTGGTACTTCCTTCACTCTTTATTGTCCCATCATTATACCTGAAACTAAATTAAGAAAAAGAAAATGACAAATAAAAATTTGAATAAAAACTTTTCCCCACACTTGATTTGTATGGTTACTATATTTTGGAATTGTGAAAATGCATACTTAAAAGTAAAATTAAACACATAACAAAACAAAATAAAATAAATAAATAAATAAATAGAATAATTATAAATTTAAACAAATATCCAAATCAATAATAAAATTAAAGTTAAAAGAATCACAACTAATAAATAAAACTAGTCTAACAATGCAATTGCAAATGTAAACCTAAAGTGAAAGTAAAGAAGTTAATATAACAATTGCCCAAATTGACAAAATTATACATCTAATTCATGCAAAATTCAAAATTGAAATGAAACTAAACTAAAAAACAACATCAGTTGACTAAAAAAATAGCAAATTAATCGTAATTGCACAAAGAACATCACAATGCAACATTTAGTGGGCAAAATCACATGGCCCAATTCAAATATAACCTAATTCTCATCATGAAATTAAACCAGTAATTTATATGATAAAGGATAAATGTTAACTTTTAAACCAAAATCAAACACAAAATAAATGAAAATCACTCTAAAATGTAACAAACCCTAACTTTACATTATAGGGGTAAAAATCCAAAAAAGTTAGAAAAATTCCTAAAAAATCAAACATAAATCAAGTGAAATCAATGAAAGAACTTTCTTGGTTGTCATAATTTGAGTAGTAAAACAATTAAAATGGGTTGGAGAATGAGAGAGTGTGATGGTGGCTGGCACAATGAATGGAGAAAATGAGAGAAACTTAAGGGGAATAGGGTTTTTAAATCATTTCATTGACTTACATGGTTAGTTATACAGTCATGTAACTGATCGTGTAAGTCACAGATGTGTGAATTTTGAAGGGACATAGGCGTGTGACTTTTTACAAACATATACAACCAAGCACACGGTCTTGTGACTGATCATGTAAATCATACACGAGTGTATATCATGATTGTATAGGTCTCTGTGAATGTGTGAATATGTTGAAATCAAAATTATATATACATCGGCATATACACAAACATGTATATGACAGTGTATACCATAAAAATTTTTAGAACTCCAAAAAATGTTTACTAAATGTCATAAAATTCAACACACATAACATAACTTGAAATATTTGCATAGTCAAATAAAGTTACTCTCTGTATAAAACACATTAAAAATCAACAAAATCATATACTAACACTAAAATGGAAAAAATGAAATCTATCCTAATTATTGGGTTGCCTCCTAGGTATTACTTGTTTAACGTCTTTAGCTTGACATACTCTTCACATTTACCATCAACCTAGGTTTAGAATTAGTGCTTACTTCTTCTCTAAATAGTTGTTTAGTAGCCTATGAATGAGCCACATGTTGCAAGATAATAATAAAGACATAAAGTATCAAATTAACAAATCCAATTGTCTACATTAATGCTCTTTTCAATTACAAACTACTATTAAAAAAAGGAATAATAAAACTCCGTAAATCTTCAATTGACTCAAATAGTTTTTCTTATGGGAAGTGGAAACCATATATCCTTAAGGTGAATACCAATAATTCATTAGTAGTTTCCTTACCTGGCTCATCATCTTTTTCTCCCTCAATCACCTTTGTCTACTCTTCCACTTCCTCTTCTTGGATAGAGGCTTCCCCCTCATCTTTAACCTTTATTTTTTCAATCATATGTTCTTCTTTCTCTTTTAAAACAACAATTACCTCCTCCTCTTCTTTAACTATTTTCTCTATTATCACTTCTACTATCTCTTCTTAAATTGCGACTTCAGTTATGAAGTAGAACTTTGTCTCCTCTTCACTCTAAGGCATTAATAAGCTCAAATAATTTGTTGTATCAACTCAACTTATTTGAGCGAATAAAATATCTCCTTGAATTTGGGATGGCTAGCTTCACTTTTTGAAAGGACTTCCATTAATAGATAGAAAAGATGTTCTTTATGTTTCTATTGTTGTAAAGATTCAGTTGAAGCATATTCGTTCCATACATCAGCGTAAGAGTTACTCCACTATAAATTATAAGTATTCTCATATGGTGCATTTTAAGGCCAGTTTCACATGCAATGTGAATGCTCCCATATATAGCTATTGCCTAACATTCATGATTATAATGGTTATCCCCAAAAATGTCATTAAAAAAAGATTGATATCAATTGAGCTTCTAAATATATTTCATTAAACCTTTCACTCCATGTTTATGATATTGCCATATTTGATCACATATTATAATTCCCATGAGAGTACTGTCCTCTACATCCTTTCATTATGGTTTGTACCTATAATGACGAATCTTAATCCTAATAATAAGCCACAAACACGGAGTTAAAATAGGGAAGTTCAAAGTATAAATAAATAGACACTTGAGAATAATTAAATAAAAACAAAAATAAGAATAAAAATAGAAATAATGGTTAGATTAATAAAAGCTAGGCTTTTCTAATAGTATAGTCCCCAATAATGGTGTTAAAAACTTGATTGATTGTTTAAGTGCTTATAAAAATTATAAGTTTCAACTACAAGTGCACGGTATAGCAGTAGCGAGCACTGACAAGTATAGATCGATCCCATAAAGACTGTAACTAGTATTAACTCTCTTTCTATTATCTACTGTCGAATCAGAATTTAATTGAAAATTAAACTAAACAAACTAAATTAAAGTTAACATAATAATGAACAAGGATAAAGAAAATACTACAATTAGACGATATCAAATAAGTAGTACTCAGGTGATGAATCCCCCTAAAATATCTTAAACATTAAGTCTTTATTATGCAATTAAATTAATGATTATTAGAATGTGAAAAATCCTATCTTATATTAATATCTTTCTCAAAACAATTAAAAACTAACTCTTGGTTGATTAAATAAAATCTCTTTCTAATTAAGACCTTAAGATTGCATTACTCAATTCGTGAATTTTACTATTAGGACCCTAATCTAGAAAATTTATATCGACCTATCTATAAGTTTGCATGTAACTCCTTCCAACTATGGTAGATTTATTCACAAGAAAGGATTTCTCGATCTCAATAATATGAAATTAAACATTGGACTAATATTCCAAATATATTAGTTTAAGAATATAAATGCATAATTGAATCACAATAAACCAATCAATAAAATTGCATTGTATAAAAGACTATATCATATTATCATCCCAACTTAGTGTTTATCACACCTAGGCACTAACCAAATTAGTTTATAATCATAAAAAATAAATTCAATATCAAATATTTAGAATTAAATACTTTTTTTGGCATCTAACCTAACTCCAAAATGATTCTCCTACCAATTTTTATAATTTCCTTTTATGGTAAAAACTAGGGTTTTTGGAATATATACGGTCACTTACACAACTGTGTAGCTGATTATGTATCTCAAAATGCCCTCTAAATCACAACTTTACACAGTCACAAAAGCTTACACAGGTAACATTATAGTCATTTATATCAACATACATGGGTGTGTATCTTCATATGGGTTTAAACAACATTTTCAAATCTTCACACATTTACAGTGACTTAAACAATCCTTACACATGGCTATATATCTCCAAAGTTGCTTCAAATCCTTATTTTATGCCTTGATTTCACCTAAATTCTTCTCCTTTTAAGATATCTGTAAAGACAATTATCATCTACAAACACGCTTGAAGCAAAATAAGTACCAAAAATACTATAAACCCTCAAATAACTAGCAAAACACACTAAATATGAGTATATCAATCTAGTTAATTAATCATTTATCAAAATTCTGGCATATATTTTATCAACCAATTAAAATCTCCATAAGTCAGCCCAAAAGATGAAATTAGGAAGCCAAGATAAGTGATTAGAAAATGATGTCTATTGAAACCAGTAACGGTCTTCATCATCTGCACTTGATCACTGACTTTATAAGAAATGAAGAAGAAGCTCCTACTGGGATTCATTTCTAGCCTAAACATCCTTGTACACATCTTAATTTCTTTCATTAAAGCAATTAATGAAGTTTTATTAGCTGTGGACAATATTATTGGATCAGCAATAAATAATAGGCTGGGTGTAATCAACAATAAAGAATAGGCTCGTTATACACCCATATTTAACGTATTTTGCTTGATGTTTTATAGTTTTGTTATACATTCGGTATTTAATTTGCTTTAAGTGCATTTATAAATTATAATTGCCTTCTTGGAACAAAAGAAGAATATTTGAAGTAACTAAAGACCAACACACCTGTGTATAAAGATGGTGTAAGACTCTATAAACTTTTGAAGATTAAAGAAATTGATTTCTGGTCATATGTAGCTACACGACTGTGTATGCTAAGATACATAGTCATATATGTTGCCCATATAAGTCTCTGTGCTCATGTAGAATCATGAATTTAGGGGTTTTTAAATACACACGGTCTCTAACACACTTGTGTAAGTGACCATATGTATCCCAAAAACCCTAAAATCTACTATAAAAGGATGTGAGTGAAGGCAATATGAAGATTTGACTTTTGTAGTAGATTTAAGACGTCTAGAGAGGAGAAAATTTTGATCAAGTTATATGGAAAACACGGACAATATATCAAGAGATCCAGTAGATTATAACATCAAACGTCAAACTTGCAAGAAGATTCAATACAAGAAAAAGGGAGATTTAGAATTATGATTCCTTTGTTTTCTATTAGTTTTGTTTTGTTCTTTATGATTAGTAACTAAACACGATTACTGTTTAGGTGTGATGAACCCTAGTTTGAGATAACAATATGTTTTAATCTTTTATTTAAAGAAAATATTTTGATAAATTATTGTGATTAAATTATGTGTTTTACTCTTGTTCTAATATACCCAAAATATTAGTGCATGATTTGTTTTCATATGATTGAGATTGAGAAAGCTTCTTATATGAATATATCCACCATAATTGAAAGGAATTGTATGCAAACCTAGAGATAGGTCGACATAAATCCTCTAGATTTATGTCAAACCTAATAACGGAATTCACAAATCAATAAAGCAATCCTAGGGTTTTACTAGAAAAAGTTATGTTGATTAATTAGTGGTTGTTAACAGTCTTGAGATAATTATTAACGTAAGATACAAATTTTTACGGTTTAATAATCAATAATATGCTTGCATGATAAAAGGTTAATGATATCTAAATATTCTTAGGGGGATTCATCACCTAAACATTACTATTTTATATAAATTTTCTTGGTATTTTACTTGTCTTAAGTTCCTAATTATATAATATTAATTTAGATCATTTGTTTAGTTTTATTTTTAATTAAAATAAAAAATCTAATTCTTAGGATAAATAATAGGAAAGGGTAGCTACTAGTATTTACAATCTTCCTAGGATCAACTCGTACTTGCCTATTCTAGCTATAGCTACGTCATGCGCTTACGGATTTGATATTAACCTTAACCATAAGAGTCAATGAAGTTTTTAACTTCATTTTAGGGGACAATAATATTAGGAAAGAATAAATTTTATTAATCTAACCATTGTTTAGTATTTTCTTTTCTTACTTTTTTTTATGTTTCACTTTATTTTTGGCTTATTCATTTAATTATCTTTTGAACTTCCTTACTTTGACTTTAAGTTTGTGACTTACTATTAGGATTTACAATTCCTTGTCATAGCCACAACTTATAATTGAAAGATGAAGCGGACAGTACTTTTATGCGAACTATGATATGTCATTGCCTATGGTAACATCACCATATTGGAAAGAGATGTTTTTTGACATGTTTTCGGAAGCTCACTCAAATTCTATGTTATGTTGTGACATTTGTGGGAGTAACCACTACAATCATGAATGCTAAGCATTAAACTACATGTAGGAGAAACCATATAGTATGCGATACCAACGCAAAATTACACCATACAAAAATATCGATAATTCAGAGTAGAGCAACTCTTATGCTTATAAATGGAATGATTATGCTCTAGCTAAATATTTACAACACCAAGAAACTCAAGTTAAGGAGCCAAACTAGGAAGAGATGATGTCCTAATTTGTTCAAGAATTAAACATGAGGCATCAAAGAATAGAGGCTCGTATACATGATATGGTGAATCGAGTTAATTAGTTGGTAAGAATATTATTTGATAGATTATAGGGGAGTCTCTCTAGTACTACTGAAATAGATCCTAAATAATGTGGAATGGAAATCACCCTTAGGAATGGAAATGAGCTTCTAGAAGAAGAAGAAGAAGAAGAAGAAGAAGAAGAAGAAGAAGAAGGAGAAGGAGAAGGAGAAGGAGAAGGAGAAGAAGCCTCTATCTAAGAAGAGGAAGTATAGAAGTGGAAGTAGAGAAGTGGTAAGAGATGATCGAAGAAAAAGACGAGGAAACCTTTGTCCAAGAAGAGGAAGAAGGACAGTGGACAAAGGTGAATCAGGGAGAATTGGAGGAGAAACCAAATAAGGAGAACTGGAGGAGAAACCAAACAAGGAAACTACTGATGAGTCATTGGTAGCCACCTTAAATATAGAAGGTTACCATTTCCTTAAAAACAAAGTGCTTATGTCATCTGAAGATTTAGGGAGTTTCATTATCCCTTATTTATTAAGAATTTGTCATTAAAAAAGATTAATATAGTTAATTGGATTTATTAATTTTATACATTATGCTCTTATTATTATCCTACAACAGGTGGCATACTTACAAGCTATGAAATCTCTATGTGGGGAAATAGGTTGAAACAAACCACTGATCATAGATCCTGGAAGACGATAATATGAAGGGTATGTCAAGATAAAGACATTAAACAAACACTACATGGGAGGCAACTCATTTATTAGTTTAGTTTTTATTTTAAATTCCATGTTATGTTACTTTTATCTTAACTATTAGAATAGTTTATATGATTTTAATGTGTTTGAGGATACATAATTGAGCATCCTAACAAGATTGTGCATAATTAAGGTATTAGGGTATGGGTATTAATGTGTTATAACAATCAGTACAAAAATTTTATATTTGATCATCCAATTTTAAGGTTGCACATGTTTATAGAGAGTTACATGCTCTCTCTATATGTTGTTGTAGACTTACATGTTTATATAACTTAATGACTTATTCAGTTAGATACACAGCTGTGTAATTCCACGACTCATCTTAAAATGCCCTAATCCCTCATTCTTCCTCATTTTCTCCCTTCTGGCTCTCTACCCGCCATCTCCCTTTCATTCCCTAAACCCAATTCTCACATTTTTCTTATGATTTTTGGAAACCTAAGTAAGTAATCTTATCTATTTCACTTATTTATGTATGATTCATTGGGTATTTTGCATTATTTAGGTTATTTTTGCCCAAAAATGTCAGAATTAGGATTTAGGGATTTTGTGATATTTCTTGTGATTTTATAATTAATTACGGTTTAATAGTTGAATTTAATCCATGCCTATTTGATTTATTAGTTTAATTTGATCGATTGCAAATGAATTGCGTGAAAATTCAACTTGTATTGTGGAATTGTGCAATTTTGCTTACTAGTTTTTAAATTGTGATATTTTCGTGAAATTAGGATTAATTAGTTATTTTTATAATTAGTTGAAGTCAGGCTTTTGTTTAATTACATGCTAAATTTTGATTTTGCATGAGTTTAATGTTAAATTTTGTAAATTTTGCGTAATTGTGAAATTAAGGTTTTTAATTTGAAATTTAGGGTTGAATTTATAATTAAACAATTAGGTTTTCCTTAATTTGTTAATTACAATATTTTAATTTTAATTTTGTCATTAATTGGGCTGTTAGTTAATTTTTAATTATTTTTATTCATTCATTTATTTATTTGTATTAATTTATTTTTGATTTTTATATGTAATTTTTCGTAGTTAATTTGTTTTCAAGTTTAATAATTTAGAGAGCATAAGTATTTTCATAATTTGTCTGTCATTTTCTTACACTTATTTAAAGTTCCAGGCATAATGATAAGATCATGACGAGAAAAGGAGATCCCAAGAAAGCGATAATGAGGAAATGGTTCCTCCACCATAGCCCAGCCCCCACCATAGCCCAGCCCCCAGAGTGACCGAGAATGTTGTTATTCAATGCCAGAGCCTAAGAAGAACAATATCAGAGGCTTAACGTTAATGTTGGGATTGGCAGACTTATAGACTGGGGGGCACTGGAGCAAGTTAGTTTAGCCCAGCAAGTTTAGGACCTTGTTAATGTTAGTGAGTGGTCCCAACTCTTCAAGATCGTAGAGCCATCCTAATGGGATCTAACATTTGAGGAGCTCTCCATGTTCTTCATAGAAAGAGGTGGCTATAATAGGGATCATCCTAATAAGATCCAGTTTCGAATAATAGGAGATATGTTCCGGATGACCAATTCAGAATTTTCCATCATGATAGGTCTTTACGACTAAGAGTTTATGGAACATGAGAGTATATTACCTTAAGGATAGACTTTCCATATGGATTGTCTCCTTGGCACTTCTGGCTACGATTAGCATAGAGGAAGACTATGATCTTAGTAAATCTAAGGTGTCTACACTGCAACATCCTGTGCTTAGATACATTCATGATACTGAGCAGTTGAGGTGAAAGTTACAGAGTCATATGCAATTTGGATGTGTTTTACTTGTGGAGTATGAGCGAGAGGATGCCAATCTACTTGAGGCATGCACTTTCCCAGTTCATCAGAATTCATAGTGAAAGAAAGGTCAGCACAATTCACGCCTTACGTGACCAGACTTACATGAATGGGGATATTTGATCAATTACAACTGATACTGCAGGTGGGCAACTTAGCAAGACTCAATCTAAACGTCATGAAGCATATGTACAAGGTGAGCCAACAATAGGGACCATAATTGACATTTACAAACTTATTGGATACTCCAATGAGCTTGCTGCATCAAGAGGACATAAGGAGGAGCCATTGTAATCATAGTCATTATGTAACATCCTGTCCCCATATTAAGGGTTAGGACCCAAACTTTCAGTATTTATGTAGCGCCCCCTCATCGTAGGGTATACATCGGGACGCCCGAAGGTCATTCCGACGCGTATCCCACGATAAAGGTTC
>JAOTIZ010000008.1:25307112-25317992 GCA_027123425.1 Erythroxylum panamense | reverse complement strand
TTGGCCCGCTGAGCATGACAGCATGGAGCATATTCCATATGTTTTGGATTTTTGAGTTATTTGTTTATGCATGACTGGGTATATTGTTGAATCTCATTTTGGATTGTTATGGCCTTTAGCCCCGGGATTTTGGGGTGTTTATTTTGAATGATTATGCGTACGATTTTTTCTTATTTATTGCATGTATGAATTGAATTGTTGTGCGAATGTTGGGATTGGGTCCGACAGTTTGGGCCGCCCGAGGGGCCGCCTCGGGATTCGGGTTACGGGGCCCGGGCCCAACACTTGGCATGCAGCAGCAATTGATCCACAGTTTGAGTCGCATTTACATGAATCATATGCATGAGCATTTGTTAAGAATTTGAGCTGATAGAAATTAGTAAAAAGAATGATGATTTGTTAGAAAGAGAGAAAATGAAAGTTTGTGGATATATAGAAATGAGAAATAGTCTATGGTTATATATGATAGATAAAGGTTCAACACACTTGTATTGGTGAATGTATTATGAATATGCCATCAATATTGTATTGCGACGATATATATCCTCAAATGTGAACTAAATGTGAATGCATTGTTATGGATCATTTGAGGAAAATAAGGATATAAGGATAAATGATGAGATTAAAGTGTACAAGCGAAGTTGAAAGAAAATAAAATTTTCTATTACCTTGAAAGGTTGAACTTGGACTTAGAATGGTTGTTTGATTATCGTGATAAGAGTTATGATTCCCCGTAAGAATAAATTAGTGGAATTGAGATCAGAATTTCATGATGGTTATACATCTATAATTCTGAATTGACTGAGGATATACATAGGGAAGATGTAATAAATGACAATAGGAAGATGAGATTGAAATGAGGAAAGAATAAAAGGGGAATGAAATAGACATAATTGACTTTACAGGAGATGATTGACGTGTAGTAAGGAGAAAGTTAGAAATGCATATAACATAAGATTTTATGTAAGAATGAAAAAAAATGAAGAATCAAATGTGAAGAGCTAATGCACTCAATATGGTAGTTGAATCATTATGACATGATGTAGTATTAAAAGAGGTTTATTCTGAAAAATTGGAGTATATTTGATGTTAGTATGTGTGTTAACACGAGGAAGAAAGTGCAGGGCACCATAGTGGCCTCACAAAAACAGGTTTTTGTCATGATCGTGGGAGGGATACCTTGATCGTGGGCAAGGATAAAGAGAGATATTGTTTAGGATCAATTAAGATCAAAGTATTACTATTGTAAGATATAAATTAGTGATTTGTCGGAAATAAATCTCTGGATAGATCAGGATGACTTGAGGATACACACCTAGGAATTTGCGACAATAATCATGTCTACTACCTCATCGAGTTTTGGTAAATAGAATATTGTAAGAAATGATAAAAAGGTTATCTACTTGAGATACCAAGAATGTCTGATAAGCAATGATAGAAACAGTTGATGGATCAAGGTTACATGAATAGTATAGATGATAGTAGCAAAAAATCTTCTTTCGAAGAAGAGGAATTTCATTGAATTAGGTTAAGCAGATCAGATAGTTTATTTTAAGAATGATCAATGAAGAAACAAATCAGTAATGAATATGTAATGAATCAATATTGAATATTGGAGTCCTATTCCTAATGGAGACATAAGCATAAGATGTAGAATATGTTATTGAGAGTGTATGCATTTGGTTTGATGTAAAGTATCCAACTATGCGAGTGGATTCATGAATTGAGGAGATACAAATTAGATATGATGAATGTGTTACCAACACCGGAAGTTAAGATGGCAAATAAATTGAAATGTGTGGAGAAACTAGTAAGAATGAATAGACATTAGAATAAGTCAATGTGTAATCAATAAAAATGGAATGAATGGAGAAAATTATTTGAGAAAAGAAGTCAATTGGGAAACTTAAAATAACATGAGATAATATTACCTTATTTGAAGAATTAGTTACTTAAGAAATTACGAGAACTAGTCATAGACACAAGGAAATTTGGCTTATATCTGTTGGAGTTAACAATGCCCCCCGACATTATTATGGTATTGAGGATTAAAGTGATCCAAGCAAAATTGTATCAATTAGCAACTATGATCGTAGATGGTATTTTGAATGTATTCGAAATATTGAGATGAATATTTTGAATACTTGAGGTAAATCTTACATATCATGAAGGTAGAAACAATTATATGCCAAGCTTAATAAGAGTGAATCTTAGCTTGATTAAATAAAATGTTGGATCTTATAGTAACTAAACATGGCGTATTGGCAGACCCAAGGAAATAGAGGTAATGGAGAAGTAAGAAACACCGAGGAATATAAATGAGATCCAGAGTTTTCTTAAACTAGTTATATACGGGATACTAACAGAAATTGTTAAGAGGTTTTTATTGATCTTAGCCCTTATTTTATCTCTTAACAAAAATATTTGTGAAAAATGTGTAAACGTATGACTGATGAATGTAAAGAGAATTTTGATTAATTATAACACCAATGATAATAATATCATTTGGAATTTGAGATTATGTAGTATACAATGATGTTTCACACAAGAGATTAGGATGAAATCTAATGTAGCATAATAAAGTGATTTCATATGCATTGAGACAATTAAAGTCTCATGAGTTGATTAGTTGATATATGATTTAGAACTTGTTGTAATAGTAATTACTTTGAAAGTTTGGAGACATTATATGTACAGTGAAACATTTTGGATCTATATATAAATATATAGATCATTAAAGTTTGAGGTAATTATGGAGTTCGAAAGACTTGAATATGAGACAGAGGTAATGAATAGAGTTACTTGAAGATTATGATAGTACAAATGATTATTTCCCAGTAAAGCTAAGGTTGTAATCTAATGCATTGAACAGAAAATGCAATAACAAAATAGTACAAATTTAGATATTGAGATCACCAAATCTATTGCAATGTAAAGCATAGAATGTTGAGGTGAATTGAGGTAAAATGAAGTGTTATTAGTCACATAGAATTTAAGATCAGTTTCATATGAAAAGATTAGCAAAGCCCAAATTGAGGATTCATAAATTGTGAAGTTTAATGAGGAATAAAAAATGAATCCAAATTTTGAATTCGAATAGGAAAAATGTTACCTTGTGATTGAAGTAAAAAATATGTGTACACGATAAAGATGATTGAGCAAAGAGATTGCTAGTGAAAGCACAAATAACAACCTAAGCTATACATCCTAGTAGGAATATGACGAAATAGGACTTAACGGCTAAGGATGTAGAAGCAAGTGACTGCATGTATGAGTTGCCAATAGTCTTAAATGTTGGAGATATGTTTATAACTTATATTTTGAAGTTCATAGAAACACAAGATCAATGTGTGGTTCTATTTGATTTCAAGCCTAATAATCATTATCATAGTAATTTCAATAGAAAACTGTATGAGGCGTTATACGACAAAAAGGGTCATTCGTCCTTACATTGAAATGTTGAGGCCCAAAAAAAGGTTTGTAATCTAAAATGGATTCGAGGTACTATTGACGAGGGAAATGAATCTATAATAGGAGTTAAGTGATTCAAGAATGATAAATGAGTTAAGTGGATCAACATTGAAGTTATGCAATATTGTCAGATAGACATAAGAGTTGAATGTATTAATACCAAAGAGATGTGAAATATCAAACGAAAGATGAAATACTTTTAAGAGTGTCACCTTTCCTAGGTGTAATTAGATAGAGATAAAGGTGTGAACAGGTTAGGAAAAAGGGGGAACTAAGCTCAAATTGTATTGGTCCACATGAAGTTATTGAGAGCATAGGACCATTAACATATGAGTTTGTAGTATCAGCAAAGATGTCTTAGATTCATAATGTGTGTTATATGAGTATGCAATGAAATATTAATATGAATTCATATTGGTGTTATCAACTCAGTGAAAAAAAAGTGAGTAATCTGAAATATATTGAGGAAGCAGTTAAGACAACGTGATATCTAAACAAGTGATTGAGAGACTTATTGAGTCTATCAACTGTGGTCATTCGGAAGAAAGTATTTGAGTGATGAAGTGATATGGGAAACAGAGGAGCATATGAGGAAATAATACCCCTACCTTATTGATCAATCAAATATTAATTTCGAGGACAAAATTTATTAAGGAGGGGAGAAATGTAACATCCCACTCCTATCCTAAGCGTTAGAACCCTAACATTGGGTACATGTGAATTTGAATTTTTTTGCACACATCAAAATGATTGTATATGCATTTATTGACAATTGTCAGGTATAATTGATCTATAAATGTGATTATAATAGGAATTGCAAATTATATATGTTAAAAATTGATTTGGAGAGTATATCTATTAACATAGAATTTTTTTGAGAAAATTTGAGAATTTTCTAGAATTTAATGGTATTTTTGGACTAGAAAAAATATCAAGTGGCAGAACAATTGATGAATATTAGTAGAAATAAGAGTCAAATAACAATAGAAATTTTAAGAAATGACTTTGAGATTTAATGACAAGTGCCATTAAAAATTGGGAGACAATTTGATTAGAAATTGGAGACAAGATGGATTAGTTAAATAAAAGACAAAGAAGGGACCATGAGAAAGTGACATGTGTCACTTGCCATACCACTTGTTTAAATCACAAAACTCACTAAATGAAAGACCCACATTATGGTCTTTCACTTATACATTCACAAAAAACACTTCTCCTCTACAACTTCTTCATTTCTTTATCTTCTCCATCCCTCTCCTTCATAACGACTTTCACTCCCACCCTCTTTATGTTGACTTTTGTTCAACTCTTGGACCTTGCCTTTTCAAGATTCGTGGTCTTCTTCTTGTTGTTGCTCAAAGGCCCAACCTATTCCTCCTTCAAACAATGATGATCGTGTATGAGGAGGAGCTAGGGTTTCTCTGGGATTTGAAGAAAATGAACCTAACAAGTATAAACATGAACTTTTCTTGATTTGTTGAAGGAAGCATATTTAATGATAGTTAAAGGTTAAATAGACATAAAATGGTGACTTATGTATGCTGAAATTTGGGTAAAGAAATGAATACATTGATTTCTTTCTTTTACTTGTACGATGATGAATGATTCATAAATTGATGTAGAGATGATTTAGAGTTAGAGATGAATATTGTTGAATTATACTGGACATGTACAGATGCAGTGTTTCCGCTTAACATACATCTGTTCTTTAGTTATATTTTGATCTGTAGATATCTAAATGGGATGATTTTAAGTTCATGTTAAACTAGGGACATATAAATACATTTTTCATGAAGACATAAAATTTAAATTCTATCTTTAATAGTCTCAAATTTTGACATGAAATTGGGAACGGGGTGCAATACACTATTGGATGAATGTATATTTTGTCTTCAAAATTTTGTGGAAAACTATATTGATATAGTAAGATTTTGATAAAATTATCTTCGTTAAAGTTGTAGATCTTTCTTTCATCTTTCCAACTGAATAAAGTATGAAAATGTTTGATATTGGAGTTGAGAGATATGATCATTATACATTAGTAATGTTGCTTGCAATGTATAAAAGCCTCTGTTGCGATCGCGAGGAAGCTGGGTGTGATCCTGCACCCAGAGAATAGCCTCAAGTGTGATCGCAATAGAACAAGGTTCGATCACACCTTAGGAATAGCCTTAGGAGTGATTGCAACAAGTAGAGGTCCGATTGCACCTCGTTACTTCACCAACATTTGGCCACCCAAAGTTTCTAACTCTGAACATATTTGATTCTTTTAGCCATAACTTTGTCATCTGACCTCCAAATGACATGGGACTTGAACCATTGAACTTGTAACACATTTATATTCATCTTCACCAAAAATTATAACCATATGAAATCATTATGGAGAGATTGATTGATGAATTTGGGACAAAATTGATGAGGAGTTCTGGAAAATGATAACTGGAGTATTTTCATTGAATAAGCTTCGGTATTTTAGGCATAACATGTTCTATAGTTATCCAAATAAGATGATTCTTAATTTATAGAAAACTAGAGACATAGGGATACAGAGTATCTAAAAAAATATAATTTTAAATCAGTCTCTATGACTTTAAATTTTGTATGGAATTTGAGTATAATGTACTCTTTCAGATTAATGAACAATCCAAAATATTTGGAGTATTATTTTTGTATTTCTGAACCAAATTGCATGATCTTGGTGTCATTAGAAACTTAAGATATGGAAGAAAAAATTTCTAGAAGAAAGTGTTCTCAAATTACTTCAGTTTCCTTGTCATAATGATCATGAAAAAATTGACCTCAAGGTCTAAAATTTTGGAGGTATTATGAGAAGAATGAGAATTTGGATCTTATATGATCATATAATGTTAGAATAACATTACTGAATGAATTGTCCATATCAAAATACCAAAGGCATGAGAATAATGGGAATGAAGATGTTCATATGAATGTAGTTGTGATTCAAAGGAGACGAACACTAGGTATCAAAAGTGAATGAGATTTGGATATTATGATAGCAAATAATGCGAGAAAACAAATGATGAATGATTGAATTATGAAATGAAAATGAGCATAAGATATGAAGTTTGATAATATACCCGGGATTATCATGAACAAGCATTGTACATATTCCATATACACATTTGTGTGTAAAGGAATACTTATAATTGTGCAATTATTAATGTGTGTGTAACATGTGTATTGCATAATTTCAATGTGCAGGATAAACGTCCGCATCCAGACGCTTCCATATTAAAGAAGCAAATGCTAATCTGAAGCATACTATGAGTAACCTAGACGGTTTCTCTCAATTAATTGTTAGCTTTAAAAATATGTTTTGAATGATGATATGAATGTGAATTGATTATGTTAATGCTAGGCAATGAAGGTCTGAGATTTGATGCATGTATGTGATACTAAAGTGCTATTTGTATGTGAATTTGAAGAAATACATGAGACATGATATATTTGTTAAATGTTGGACCTAGTTTCGGAAGAAAACTGTGAATATGTATATGACTGTAAAATGATACTCGACATTATGTTGAATGCCAGACCACAATCTGAAGATGAATGTGAAATAGAATGTGAATTGAAAAGCATATGATAGACTAAAATTATGTGAATGTGATGCATTCCAATACGTGAATGCATAAAACATAAAGGCAGTTGTGACCGAAGTCACCACTGAAAAGGAGCTTAAAGCTCAGAATGTGAAAAAGAGCCTAGAGCTCAGAAAGAGTATAAGAGCCAAAGGCTCACTACGTAAAATGAGCCCTGTATCCCCAACAGATAAGGGACAGATATAAATGAGCCCGGTATTCACAAAAGATACAGGATAGTTTAGGCAATTGGTCACAACAACGTAATAAATAGGAAACAAAGTCGCATAAGCATTTCATATACATTTTAATAAGTATGTTTGATTGTTTGAAATGCAAAATTGTCTTACCTGTAAGTGAGAATGTGACATGTGATGAATTATGCTAAATGCAAAGATGTGAAGTACATGTTATGTGTATTGATGTGTTGCATGAATTGAGTGAACCATCAATGATGATTACCTCATTGAGTTCGCAAAACTCACCCAAAATTTGCAAAAAAAATTCAGGCTTAGAAGAGTACCTATTAGGCAAACGAGAGTATACCTACTGCATGCAAGTGAGAGACAGAGGTCGGGATCAGTTTGTGGTTGCATATGTATTTCATTGTTTTACATCAAAATGTTTATTCATAAATGTTGTACAATGTGTTTTTGAAAATTTTGAAATGTAATAAAATTATGAATATAAGTATTTGTATTCGAAATGGGCACAAGTGGCTATTGAATTACTGATAAATTGAATAATAATTGTAATACTGTGATTGAAAGTGTTTTTGAATAAAATGGGTTCGATTTGCTTATTGATTTTCTGACATATGGGTGCAGTGTTTTGAAAAATTTTGATTGATTGACTGTTATAGCATGCCATACTCACAAGGTACGTACTCAAATATCACTTAGGATATCGAGTACATGTCTTATGAGAGTGGGATGCTATACTTGTAATATGGTTATTACAAACTTTCATAGAAATTCAATTACAAGCCAAAAATCAAACTCAAAATACATTTCTGTCCAAAAAAAACTCAGACTCCATTGGCCATTGTGGTTAACTTGTCCCAGACCTCAAGTCCTTCTCTCTGAACCTACACGACAAAAATCCACCGTGCTAAACATATAACTTAGTGAGTAATAACTAATCTATACATAAACTGATAATTAATTATACATAATCATAATATAATAGAAGCATGCATTAACAGTTTATCGAAATGAACAATTCAATCATAATGTATCTCAAAAAATTTGTACAAAAAGCAGAACTAAATATCAAAAGAAGGGATGAACCCTTCATAATTAGAACATAATATCTTTGTTTAGATCAAAAATCAAACATATTTTAGAATACAAAAATCAAATGACTATTAATCCATTTACAGAAGCAGGTAACGGGACTTATACAGAGGGAGACCGAAGTCTCGACACCAAAGTGTCACAGAAGTAGCTGCAAACCTTTCTAGGCATGCCTATTTATCTACAACTAGGACTTAACATATTTAAAAATAGAAATGTCTAAAATTCAATCACATATCAATCAATGTTTTCATATCGTGTATTCGACCATATCATATTCTTACAACTTTGCAAATCTTTCAATGATCCAAATCAATAGCAAACAAAATAGTCAAAGCAAAACTATCAAATATTACTTACTGAATTACTTACAAAAATTGACCATCTAAATTACTTACAAAAACTCCCTTTTTGCTTATTGCCTCGAGGCAATATCTAGAATTGGTCGCTCTATGGGTTCCTCTAAAACATTTAATGCAACACATATCACTATTATGCATGATTATGAAATCATTTATGCACATTCATATATACCAAATGTGTATGATGCATGTTCATGACATATTTTTAGGTTTTTTATCCTTAATCTTGTCACATTATCAATCATGTGAAACCATACTCAATTGCTCAATCCAAATTTATCTCACAACCAACTTTTGGGTCCACTTTGCTTAATTATTCACATCAGGTAGATGAGGCAATTTGATAACACTTCCTTCTATAAAGTTTTTCTCCCAAGTCTTAAGTTTCTAATGATACCAATTTCATTCCATTTGGTTCTATATACTTAAAATTATACTCAATAGATCTCATGCTATACTTAAGCTTTAGCAGAATTCTTATCCCAAATTACAATGAGATTCTAAAATTCTTAGAGGTAGAATTAGATTTCAATCTCTTCAGACAATTTGTATTCTTATGACTATAGTTTAATTAAAATCAAGAATAACTCCATTTTGAAATCTACTGATCTAGATATAAGTAAAATACCGAAGTATGTTCAGTAAAATCATCACAGTTATCATACTTCAATACAGTCACATTTTCATCTTAAATTTTCCAATCAATCTAATTCATATGGTCCTAATTTTTTGTGCAGATAAATATCAATGTCTTATGAGTCTATCGGTTTAAGAATCAAGTCATTTAGACATCAGGTGAAGGAGTTATAACAAAATGATTAAAGTATATTCAGATAACAACCCCTTTGGATGTGCACGATCGCGATACACTGATGAACCATCTGCAAGATCGCAACTCGCTACATTCATTAACGATGTCGTAAATCACTATATTATTAACAAAGTTGGGATCATGCAAAAGCACAACCGTGACCTCCTTCTTCTTTACTAACCTGTTTTCTTCTTGTTCTTTCCTTCTTTTCCCAGATTTTCTCACTTCTATCTTCTTCAATGAAAGCATATAACACTTAAACCAATTCTTGTACTTCCACTTCAGCTCATCACAACTCTCAAAAAACTCAAAACTCAAGATTCGACACAATTAACAAAATCCAAAAACTCACATACGATTCTTTTCCTACATAATTACTATACTTGACATTCAAGAATAACCTACGTAAATGTAGTCACAGGCATGAGATTTTTCATGCACACCGGTGAGTGTGTGTTTCTCTTCTTCAATTTTTCTATATCTTCTCCCAATTCCTACATTCCTAGTTCATATATTCTATATTTCTATACCCAATACAAGCTTCAAACACATCAAGTACAACCTTATATGATAGTTCAAAAAAAATCGAAACCTCACACAACTTTCTCTAACTACTGTGTTTTCATTCTTACTACACTTGTTTCATTTTCTGCATGTTTTAAATTTCGCTTCCCTATCATCTGAACTCATTCTCAACACAACTCAAAGTTAAGTTTATATTCAAACACTAAAAACTGATACATGCATGTTTTTCACCATTTCCAACTCTCTCTCTCTCTCTCTCTCTGTCTACTGTTAAAGTTGTAGCACTAACAACTTACAAATCAAAACAGAACCCATGACTATACGATCCTACTCCACGTTTTCTGCTATGGTATACGTCACTAAGTTTCTCATTAAACTACGTGCAATCAGTGTTACACTTCCACTGCTCGATAATATCATCTCATCTTTCTCATCACTGTTACCAAATCTAGTCAACTTACATAACTCATGCATGTACTCATTTCCAGTGCTACAACAACGTCAACTTTAGTTACAAAGTATCTAGAAAACTATAACACAATTTACTTGTTTCTTCAGCAAAAATCATAGCTATGATAGTGAAGAGCGGGGCTTTGGTAAGGACAAAGCAAAACTGAGAGAAAATAAAGAGCTATAGCGTTTTTGTCTTACACACTTGTAATATCATACTTTCTTAACTCATTGACAAATAGCCCCATTACATGTGGGCCATTTGTCATCCATACAAGCTACCACATTTGTAGCGCCCCCTTACCGTAGAGTATACACCGGGACGCCCGTAGGTCATACCGATACATACCCTACGATGAGGGTA
>JAOTIZ010000008.1:25283334-25303237 GCA_027123425.1 Erythroxylum panamense | reverse complement strand
CCACCCTCGTGGGACACGGGCTCGGATATCACCATCGATATTGGGTTCGGGTCTTGCGGGAGTGGGATGCTACAATTTCATCCTAAATTTACAAAAGAAATTGACACTTGTCGACCAAAAATCTTTATTTTGCATTGGTAATTTATGTCAATAAAACTAATTTTTCTTGTAGTGATTCCTACGTGAGTTGAATATCATGGTCCCAATTTATATAATTTTGTTCCTTACATATGTTTACATACCTTACTAATAGTTATGGTTTAACCTTTTTGACCTTTTGATTCTTACCTTTAACCGTATCCCTATCATAACATGAAATAAGCCCTTTTGACTTATGCATTTGTAAAGTCTAAATAGTGGATATTTGGCATAAAAGCAAGTATATGGTATAATATTTTCATTAGAGGATTTTGAGAGAAAAATCAAGTCATTAAACACATGAGTGAATGAGTGATAACCATAAGAAAGTTCACCAAAACTTCGTACATAGTTTAGAATGAGATTATCTTAACTAATATTTTTATATATTTTCTTGTAAAGTTTAACTATGATGTGTGTTGCTTCAATCTTAAATGGCTTGAATCTAAAAGCATGCATACTCTTTGATTTCATAAGAAATGAATTAATAAATCTATGATGGTTATCCTATTTTGTCTCAACCAAGATTTACTCTAGGACGAGCAAAGGATAAGTATGGAAGAATTTGATAAGACCATTAAAGATAATCATTTTAAACCTTAATTCCCTTATGTTATGTGTGATTATTGATTCTATCTTAAAGGTTTAATTATATTTTATCTTCAAAAGATTCTTGGTAAATCTAAAGATTAAACAAATAAAACACCAAAAAAATAAGATGCAATTAGAATGATGGAACTGACAAAGCATTTTAGATTATTAGGCATGGGTACGTTTAGTTGAAATTCTAGCTTCTAAATTTTGAATTTCCAATTAAAACATTTTAGACTTTGTTTAAACCTTATCTTGACCAAGCCAGATGACAATCAATGAAGATATAATCTTTTAGAGCCAAAGAATCACAACAAGAAGATTCCAACATTGACAAAACATGGGGATAAAGTGGAAAAAAATAGGACCTCAGTGAAGGAGGAAAGGCATCCAAGTTTTCCATCTCTATTTTCTAGCTTCTCACAAAACTATCTTTTCTTCTCTTCAATAGATGTTAGTGTGGTTTCTCTTTATTAGATGTTAGTTTGGTTTCTCTTTATTAGATATTAGTAGTAGCTATAACCATTATTGACTAACTTTCTTTATCTTAATTTAAGGGAGTTGAAGCCCTTGGAACTTTATATATTGGGAGTTAATTATATTTTAATGCAAAGTATTTTATCCATTCATATAATGAATTATTTTTCTATACTTTTGTTTTTATGATTATTCTATTGATTTCTAATACATGTGATCAGTTTATTAATTTAAATAATCAATTACTAGATTAAGTATTGAATATGTAAAATTTCAATTCCTTTTATCATGTAGCAATTAGGAGTTTTCAATTTATTGTGTTAAAAATTATGACTTCTAGGAAGAGCATTCAACTATATTAAATACAAGCATGAATATTGCGTTATCTTGATTTAATGGTCATTCTTTTCTTAAAGATATTGTCTAATCAAAATTTTGATCATTTCTAACGCTGTTAAATAATGAGGGATAATTAAATTATGTATTTTTTATTAACTAATCCTAATGAATGACATATATTTAATACCGCATCGAATATGTAATTAATCAAATAATTTTATTTGTATCGATTGTCAATCATAGTTTTAATGGTGGAAGTAGCCACAAATTAAGGTTTGTTTCAATGATAGTTCTCTTTTTATTATTTTTATAATTTAGTTTATTTTCTTTATCGTAAGACTTGGTATCATCACAACACCCATTTTGAAAATATTTCTTATCTAATGATTGACAAACAAGAATTCCTTGTGAGAATGATCCTTACTTTAGTATACTACATTTGTTTTTGTTGCAAGAATTTAGGATTTAATTTGGGTGTGGACGACAACAACACCAATACACTTTAACTCTAATAGCATACATTATAAACATGCACTTCATTGTTATAGACTCCAACTACCATCATTAATATAAGCATTAAGCCTCCTAATAAGTCTTAAAGTATATTGCAATTAAAGGAGATCCGTTTACTAAATAAGAAAAAATGTTAACTTTCTTACTCCAAAATTGCTTGATAAGTTAAATATGCATCTCACACACTATATGTAATATCCCGTTCCCATATTAAGGGTTAGAACCCTAAAATTCAGTACATGTGAGCTCAAAGAGAGACTAAGAAAATACATTTCATGCTCATGCATAATGTTAGCATATACTCACATGAATTTGAATTTTTGCACACATCGAAATGACTATACATGCATTCATTGACAATTGTTGGGTATAATTAATCTATAGATGTGATTTTATTGAGAATTGTGGTTAGATTGTATTGAAAATTAGTTTGGAGAGTATATTTACTGATTTATAATTTTTGAAATTTCTGGGAAATTTTTTGGAAATTTTGGGTATTTTTTCATTAGGAAAAATGCCAAGTGGAAGAAAAATGGATGAATAGTGGTGGAAATAAGAGTCAAATGGCAATAGAAATTTTGAGAAATGACTTTGGGATTTAATGACAAGTTTCATTAGAAATTGGGAGAAAACTAGGTTAAAAATTGGAGACAAATAAACTAGCTTTTTAAAAGAGCCAATTGCAGACCACAAAAAGGTGATAAGTGGTATGCACTCACAAATTTGACCTAATTAAAGACCATTTCATGGTTATTAATTTGCCCATGCACGATACATGCTTCTCTTCTTCATCTTCTTCAATTTTGTTTTCATCTTTCTCCCCTTCACTCACGAAACTCACCATATTGATTTTTGTCCCACTCTTTCACTTTGTTTCTTCAAGATTCATTGCCTTCTCAATCTTGTTACTAAAAGACCCAACCTATTCCTCCTTAAAAAGGTGAAGATCGTGTATGTTGGAGGAGTTAGGGTTCTTGGTGATTTGAAAGAGCTTTGGAGCTAAACATGTAAGTTAAACATCGTTTATTATGGGTTGTTTTAAATAAAGCATATATGATGATAGTTTAGTGGTAAATGATCATGAAAAAGGATTTTAATATACGCTAGAACGTTGGTGAAGAAATGAATGTATAAATATTGATGTTTTGTTTCACATAAATGCTAAATAATGGGTTAGGAGTTGTTTTATGTATGATTGGTATTGTAAATGGTGATGAATACATATTTGTACCATGTATGAAGAATGAGTATACTCATGTTCTAAATTGTGTATATGATGAGTAAGAAATTATGAGTTATGTTAAACATGTTTTTAAGATGGATTGGTTGTGAAAAGTATGTTTTAATGAGAATTGGAAGTTGATGAAAATAGAGATGAGTATATGACCTATTTTGTGTTAATGGATGAGTGTATAAATGAGAGTGAAGGAGTGATTCAAATATGTTTTGTTATTAGTGTTCATGATCAATCATGGAGAATGAGAAGTAAATGAAGTAGAAAAGGTGATCTGAGTATAAGATGTGTGAGGGAAAAATCTGAAATCAAAATTAGAAGATGATTTGGAAAATGTAGCAGTAGTATGTTTACTAAGTATGCTTCAGTATTTTAGCCATAACTTTTTCTCTATTTATCCAAATGAGATGATTCTTGATTTGGATTAAAATAGAGACATATGGCTACATTTTTTATGGAGACATCAGATTTAAATTATGTCTCTAATAGTCTCAAAATCTAACATGAAATTGAAAAACTGGTATGCTTTTGTGAAAGTTCGCAAACATTTGGCTAGGATTCCTCTCAAGTAAAGTTCACCGTGGCCAACTCTTGGTTTCGCTGAGGCGAATTTGAAAGATTTCTGCAAGAATTCCTCTCAGGAGGAGTTCGTCGCAGTGAACTTTTCTCTACACAGAATATGTTTTAGTATTTTGACAATATCTTGTTCTATACTTATCCAAATTGAATTATTTTTTATTTGAAGTACACTAGAGACATAGGGCTACAAATTGTCTAAAGAAATAACATTTTAAATCGGATTCTAAGATTTTCAATTTCTAGGTAGAAGTTGAATGCAGGGCATTATCTCAGCATAAGAACATTCCAAAATTTTTTGGAGTATAACTTCCAAAATAATGAATCAAATTAAATGATATTGGTGTCGTTAGAAACCTAAGACATAGGGGAACAATTTTCTATAAGAAAGTGTTCCCAAATTTCCTCATTTGCATTGTCTGAATGGTCAAGAACAATATACCCAAAAGTTAGTGTTTGGAGAAAAATCTGAAATGATTCATTACGTTATGAAATTAGATTCTAATGATTTTATTGAGGAATAAACCATAAGTGTAAATGATACTTATGTGAGTTTTGAAATACAAATATTTATGTGATGAGAACAATAGAGTGATACCCAGGATTGTCATGAACATGCATTGTATATATTCCATATACACATTTTCTGTAAAGGAATACTTATAATTGTGCAAATATTAATGTGTGTGTGCATCGTATGTGTTGCATAATTTTGATGTGCAAGATAAACGTCTACATTTAAACATTTCCAGATCATTGAAGATAATGCTAATCTAGAGCATACTGTGAGTAACCTACAAGGTTTCTCTCAATTAGTTGTTTGCTTTAAAATTATGTTTTGAATGATGATATGAATGTGAATTGATTATGTTGATGCCAGACAATGAAGGTCTGAGATTTGATGCATGTATGTGATACTAAAGTGCTACTTGTATATGAATTTGATGAAATACGTGAGATATGATATGATTGTTAAATGTCGGACCTAGTTCTGGAAGAAAACTGTGAATATGTATATGACAGCAAAAGTGACACTCAACATTATGTTGAATGTCGAGCCACGATCGAAAGATGAATGTGAAATAGAATGTGAATCTGAAAGCATGTGATAGACTGAAATTACATGAATGCATGTACCATAAAGACAGTTGCGAGTGAAGTCGCCACCGAAAAAGAGTTTAAAGCTCAAAATGTGAAAAAAAGCCTAGAGTTCAGAAAGTGTATAAGAGTCAAAGGCTCATTATATAAAATGAGCCCTGTATCCCCAACGAATAAGGGACAGTTATAAATAAGCCCGGTATCCACAATAGATACAAGACAGTTTAGGCACTCAGTCACAACAACATAATAAATGGGAAAAGAGTCACATGGGCATTTCATATACTTTTTAGTAAGTATGTTTGATTGTTTGAAATGCAAAAGATGTGAATTACATGTTATGGTATTGATGTGTTCCATAAATTGAGTGAACTATCGATGATGGTTACCTCATTGAGTTCGCAAAACTCACCCAAAATTTGCAAATATTTTTCAGGCTTAAAAGAGTACCTATTAGGCAAACAGGAGTATGTAGGCAAGCGAGAGATAGAGGTCAGGATCAGTTCGCACCTGCATATGTATTTCTTTGTTTTACATCAAAATGTGTATTCACAAATGCTGTACAATGTGTTTGTAAATGATTTTGAAATGTAATAACATTATGACTCTAAGTATTTGTATTTGAAATGGGCCCAAGTGGCTATTGAATTGCTGATAAATTGAATAATAATTGTAACACTACGATTGAAAGTGTTTTTGAATAAAATGGGTTCCATTTGCTTATTGATTTTCTGACATATGCGTCAGTGTTTTAAAAATTTTTGACTGATTGACTATTTTAGCATGCCACCCTCGCAGGATACATACTCAGGTATCACTCAGGATTGTTTCTTACAAGAGTGGAGTGCTACATTAAACTTATAACAAGGTTGTTTCTTGACATATTAAAAGACCAATATAATGGGATGGTCAACCAATGTTCCCCTAAGGCACACATTGGTCAACCAATATGCCCTAGTGGTCAACCAATGTCTTAACGACGACTGAATCTATGCATTCATTGTACTACATTAATTGACCAATGCTCTATAACTAGTCATTGTAATGACTAGTTTTTTTTACTCTAACAACTAATAGGGGTCAAAACCTTATAAATATATTTTTTATTAATTGTAGCATTAAGAAGTATTTGGGTGTCTTTTAAGCACATTTTTAGTGTTTATTAAGCATCTAAGCATTTATTATCTCATATTTGAGTGAGTGAGCCTTTTTATTATTATCAAGTTTAAGCTAGATATTTTGAGTTGAAAACTTTTGTTCAAGTTTGTATATTTTACTTAGGGGTATCCAAAGTGGCATTGAGGTTCCTCTTCACAGTTAAAGAAGATTGTTAATGGATTTCTCTTTACTAAGAAAATATTTTACAAAGGTTGTTCTTCACATTAAAAGAAGAGTTATAGTGGAATTTCAAGAAGAGTCTTGGGAGTGGATGTAGGCAAGGTTGTTTTCTAAATTATTATAATTTAATTAATGTTTTTCTTTCCTTACCTTTTGTACATTATTATTTAAATATGTCATTGAAATTCATTATTTTATGTCATATTTTCACCTTTTATAAATTGTATTCATTAATATACTAAGTTAGTAATATTTCTTTAGAATTTATCAATGGCATCATAGTATATCTATTAGGCTAACATTTTAAACAAAATCCTATAGCAAATATCATAATGGCATATTCATCAACATCATCATCATCATCATTCAACCAAGAGAGACAAAACATTAGTAAAGTCCCCTTCTTTGATGAGAATGACTATCTCTATTAGAAAACAAGGATGAAATTTTTTTTAATAATCAAAAGTGGAGATTTATGAAAAATATTTTCAAATGACCTATTTATATGTATACAAATCATAGATAATGAGAAGGTCCTCAAACTAAAGGAAGAATGGAAATCTCAAGATAAGAGATTGATTTCTTTGAATAGTAAAGTCATAAATATCTTATTTTATGCATTAGGAATAAATAAATTTAATAGAATCTCTCTGTCTAAAATAACTTATGAAATTTAGCATGCATTAGAGATTACATATGAGGGCATAGATCAAGTTAAGGAGAGTAAAGTGAGCATGATAATCCACCAATATGAATTGTTTCAATAATTTATAATGAAAGCTTTTCTAGCATGTACACAAGGTTCCTCAATATTATTAATGTTTTATTAGGTCACCTATGGGGATATGAGAAGCCAAGATAGTGACTATATAAGAAGTCAAGGACACCATCAGAGAAGCTCATTAAATCTCTTCTGACATATTAAATAAGACATTAAGAGAAACAAAAAGAAATAACACTTAAAAAAGAAAAAAAGACTTGACATTCAAACTCTAAAGGGAGGATACAAGTGAAGAAAAAGAGATATCTACAAGTGGAGGTATGATGTAGACTTCACAAAGAAATTTAAGAAGTTTTTAAAGAAGAATTTTGCTAAAAGAAAAAAGCTTTAAAGAAGGTAAAAGGTAAAATTGACTCAAAACACAAATCTTTTAATATTATTTGATTTCGATGTACGAAATACAAGCACGTGAAGTCCTAATTTCCTCTAATAGGAGATAGTTACAAGCATTAAAAAAAAGATAAGAAGGAGAAGCAGAATGAAAACAAAAACAAAGCGCTTAAATCATCAATTTAGTATGACACAAGTGAATTAAAAAAATAAAAATTTGGAAGGAGAGATAGTTTATATATGCTTTACAGTTAAGGAATTTGATGAGGTAATATCTAACTCTAATTCGTGTCATAGTGATAGTGATTTGACATATGGTGAACTAGTCAAAATTTTAGAAATCATGAGCAAGAAAAGAAGAAAATTATAATAAGAAAAGAAGAAAATTTTCCTTTAAACCTAAAGAAATCCAAAAATGTTTTGGTGCATGCATAAATAAGAATAAAAAGATGAAAAGTAAATTTTATAACATTAAAGGATCTAAAAATATAATCATCGATGACAATCATATATTAGATGGAATGTTTGAAAGTGAAACATTAAAAAAGGAGATTAGGTTTTTTATGGAATAATTATCCAACTTTTCTAAAGGAAGTAAAAATTTGAAAGCATGTTAGGAGCTCAAAAGAATTCTAATAATAGGTATAAGATAGAGTATAGTTATAGGAGTACACCAAACACCAAGGCTATATTTTCTAAGAGAAACTATATGCATAGTGAGTAGACTTTACTTGAGATAGAAAATGAGTACGATACACTCATATCAAAACAAATATATACATACAAGATATGCACCATGCACCTCCCTAAAAACAAACCTTATGCTTTCACATACCTAGGTATAGAGTTTGATACTCTCATGGGGAAGAATAGTTATAACTTTTGTGACAAATACAAACATACTCATACCCCCTTTATGCCTTAAGTCTATGTTTGGTTAGACGTCAGGTTTTGAATGGAATGAAATGGTTTATAATAGAATGGAATGTAAATGGATGTAATATTATAAAATTGTTTCTTGGGAGTTATGGAAGGTTTCATAATGTAGTATAGTGAAATGTTGTTTAGATGAAGGATTTATAATGTCATACAGTGTAAAGTTATTTATCATTTTACATTCCATCTTAAACCTCTCCAAATCGGAGGTTTTTCATTTTTACTATTTAGGATGGAATGAAATGTAATATGAAACTCTCTTCTTCTATTCCATTCCATTCCGTTATAAACCCTTCTCCCAAATGATGGAATAATATTACATTTCATTCCATTTCATTAATAAACCTCCAACCAAACATAGCCTAAAGAAGCATGCATTAATCCTTCATTTCTAATAGGCATCATATATATATTCATCATAACTTATTTCACTATCTTAAAAGAGCATTTAACACCTTTAATATTCAAAGAGGGATTCCTTGTTATTTATACACGCATAGAAATCCAAGTAGTGTATTCATGCATCATAAGTATGTCATTTTATAGTAAATATGGATATGTTGATAGATTTTACTTTCTCAAACAAAAATTGACAAGTAAATTCATGAAACTATTTGTTGAGAAAAAAAAAAGATGAAAAATCAAGGACCCATGTTCATTTTGTACCTAAAACAAAGTGATGACTTGTTATATAGAAAAAGAATAAAAGGTACGAATAATTAAGGCACATTTTTTAATTTTATACAAAGTGTTTAATATAAAGATTCTTATTATTTATACATGTTGGTTTTTTTATGCAACCTCCTTACCTCTAGTAAAGTCTTAAAGATTCTGTTATAAGATGTAGATAAATTAGCCCTTAAAGAATAACCACCAAAACTTTTCAAGAGAGCCAACTGTAGAACTAAGTGATGGAAATGCTTCTAACAAATTATAAATTCAAAAAGAATCATCATTCAAATCATATCATAGGTAATATTCAAATCAAATATTGTATTTATTTGTAAATTTGAGTCTAACTCCTTTGTGAAGAAGGTTTGATTTTCACTATAAATAAGGGATTGAACAATTTTTAAAGTATATTGTGGACCTTAATACTAAGGATGTCAATGGCCCAACCCAACTTTATATATTTTTTAAAAAAATTAAAAAAACGATGTCATTTTTTACTCTTCAGTCGGGCCATGGGCCAGGTTGGGCTTGTCCGGGCCAAACAGTCAACCCAAGTTGAGCGAGCTGAGCCAAAATTAACATTCCTACTTAGTACCTAGACTTAGAGATTATATAAAAAATAGAGATATTAAGTTAAAATTTGTTGATACACTACACCAATTAGGTAATAGTTTAAACAAGGACATATTTTACACAATTAGAAGAGAATTAGGTGTTAATGGAAATTTTATATGATAAGGATCCCCTTATGTGTTTAAAAATCATTCTTGATTGGATATATGTTTTAATGAGTTTTAAGATTATTTTCTAACATTTTAGAACGTATTCGATAACCTATATCAGAGTGTGGTCAACTAGTATCCTTAAAATTTTGCTTCTTTTGTATCAAGATTGGTTATTAGTATGGTTAAATACACACAAACACTAGTCAAACAATGAAGTCATCCAATCTTCACATTTTAAGGGCTTTTGCTTCATCATTTCTTTTATTTTCCATCTTGTATGTTTATTTCTCCCAAAACCTATACAACTCACTCTTTTAATTAAAATTGACATCTTATTTCATAATAATCTCATTAGATTACATCAAATTAAAAATTTTCATTCTTAAATTCAAATTTAGGGATCTCCAACAAATTTCATAATTTGGAGTTATCTTTTCAAAATGATTCTTCCATAATCAAATCGAAAGATGAGTCTAGGATTTCATTTCATTTATAATGATAAATCTTTGATTGTCTTCAAATTTGACATTTTGAGCAGTTTGTCGTATCTTTTTTATTTTTAAAATTATTGTGACCTTCAAAATTATATATTCTTATGAAATTTATAGTTTGATAATGCAATTATGTGTGTTTAATTTCTTATAATTCCAACTTATATTTTTTTAAAAAAATTGCCCTAGTTGCTTTAATTGAATTTTCAACTTAGGTACAATATCGAAAATGGGGACATTTCAAAATTACATACAATTAGGAATGTTTTATCAAAATTTAATCCTTAAAATCAATTATTTTGACACTTTAAATGCTCATTAACACTCTTTCTTCGACAACTTTATCAATCTTAAATCAATTTATTTGATCTTTTAAGTAAGTTATCTTGATACTTGACACTTTATATTTTACATCTTTGGGTAATTGATTTCTTTTTAACGATTCCAAAACTTGAGAGAAAGATTGTTGATATTAGCTTTAAGGTAAGTGATGACATTCAAGGGGAGTGATTTTTATATTCCTCATACTTTATAAGTGATTTATTTATTTCTCATGCCTTTTGTGATATTTATAGTTAAGGAAATATATGCAATGTTTAAGTTAATTTATCCACACGTGTGGATATTTGATGTTAAATATCACTTTTGTGCTTTTTTTTATTTTACTTTTGTTCTTGATATTGAATTATGTTTTATACATGAACTAAGGGGGAACCAATCATTGTATTGATATAGACAGTTGTTTATGTGCTTAATTTTATTGTTGCTTTTTAATATCACAAATATTTTGTCATCATAAAAAAGGGAGACTATTAAACCAATGGATTTCATAAAACTTTGTTCTTTAAAGCATAGGTCCTTCAAGCAATAATTTCATTGGCACAATAATAATTCTTTTCACTCTCCATGCTCTTTCTTTTCTTTTCTCTTTTCTTGTTTTAATTCATTTGCCAAAATTAATTTTCAACTTTTTTACTCCTTTGAGAAATTTTGGAGAAAATACAAAATTACAATAATGAAACACTTTAGAAGAAACGCATTTACCAATCACTATATACCAATAATAATAGGCATATCTGACACTTTTCTCTAAAATTTGTTAGTATAACCCAAGTTTTAAGCTACCAGGTAAATGCAAATCCTTGATGGTTTAAAAGTATTGAAAGTTTTTCAAGAAAAATAGGGTGAAGGCTACCAATGTAGCTATAATCAATCAAGGAAAGACTAAGTCTCAAAAGTGTTTATTCTTAAGAGATTAAATATGGTAAATAATAATCAAAGAAAATATAATGTTTTAATCTAGGTGCCTTGATTATTTTAATGCATCTGGTTTAAAACTATGGTGTCAACATGAATATAAAAGCAAGTTCTAGAATTATCTAACTATGCACGATACACATACATAAATAATAAGAGAGCATAAATTAGTGATATATTTCTCTTAAGCTCAAAAGCTCACAAATAGGTCTTATGTGTGTAAATAATATGTAATTTTTCATTCAAGTTAACTCTTTCAATGACTACTAAAAAATATATGGCTTATAAAAGCAAGCCTATTCTAACTTTCATCCTTTTATATATTAATACAATTTAATAATCAATAATAACCTATAATGTTTTGGACATATTTTAACCACCTCAAGATGTTAGTTAACAAGAATAAATAATCAAGATTATAATACTTAAGAAATTTTAAAAAAAATATTTGAAATTTCCATTAACCCCTTCTATACTTAAAATTATATATTGTTCCCTAATCCACATAATAAAAGCATATAAAAATATAATTTGAATGAAAACATAAAGTGGGAAAGGAATATCTTGGTACTTTCCAAGTTATATATAGAAGCCTCTTGATTTTTTAATGAGGTTTTAGTAGTTTGAAATCTTACCTTTGAGGTTTGAATAAATCTAGTTAAGAGGTCTTCTAATTGACTTCCTTTCTTAAGGTAGGTGTTGCTGAAATCCTGGTGGAGGGTTGTTCCTTGGTTGCCCTTGATTTCCAAAAAAAAAGGTGATTCCTCCATCCTTGATTTTATGTCTTATTGTAGGGATTATTATGGGGTCTAGGAGGATTCCCTATATAATTGATATGCTCAAGCTTTATCATCACCTGTCGTGCTTGACACTCTTGACATGGATGTCCTAGCTTGCATACCTAACACTATATGGGGAATGCTCCTCGAAACCCCATAATAATTACCATCGTGTATAGTGCTTGACATTCTTAAATTGGATCTCCTATCTCACACACCTGACATCGCATTCCTTAGAATAATTACGGATTCATTGTCAACCCATCTATTTTATTACTTAAAGCTTCGACTTGGTAATAGCATCTATGTCATTTGCTCGAGAAAAAAATAGTAGAAGTTGTTCATTACCATATCTTTGATGAGTTCATGGGCTACTTCTATTTTCTTATTGGTTAGTGTTCCCTCAACTGTTGCATTGATCATTTGCCTAGTTGTTTGGTTGAGCCTACTATAGAAGATTTGAATTTGCCCATGATGGTAAACCATGATGTGGGCACCTACTTAACATCTCCTTAAATCTCTCCTATATATCATATAGGGTTTTTAAATTGATCTAAGCATAGGAAGAGCCAATTTGGAAGTCTTAGCTGGCAAGAAGTAATTTAGAAGAAACTTCTCTATCATTTGGTTCCATATGGTGATGGATCCTATAGGTAGAGAATTTAGTTATTACTTCTCTCAATTCCTTAATGAGAATGGAAATAACCTTAGTCAGATTGCATCATTAGTGGCACCATTAACCTTAAATGTGTCACAATTTCTAGAAAATTTGCTATATGCTCATTAGGATCCTTATCTCAAAGTTTGTTGGACTAGAAACACTACTTCATTATCTGAATAATGTTCAGTTTAATCTAAATTGTTGGCGGTGATAGTAGGTTGTACAATGCTGGACTCCATCCCTATCAAGTCCAACGTAGCATAGTCGAACATGATCCTCGGATGGTTTGCTATGATATTTTATCCTTCAATCATAATATGGCATTCTAAGCCCATCTATCTATCAATCTAATTCCAACTCTCTAAGTAAGGTCCTTCAAAGATTTCTTTAAGCAGTCCTTCCAATCTCTGGAACTTTGTGAACTAAAAATGATGAATTTTCTTGAGTCACCTGTAGAAGTGATAAAAACCAAAGAATTAACATAAATAATTTAACAAGTTAAAGAAAAAAGTAAAAAAATAAAATAAGAAATAATGGCTAGATTAACAAAAATCGTGTGTTCCTAATATTTCAATCCTAGATAACGAGGTCAAAAAATTGATATAGATTCATGTTTACCTTATAGATCTCATAGACAAGTGAACTTATCAAACTATAGTATAGTGTTAGCGAATATCGAGTTTTGATCTCATAAGGACTAAAAGTACTATTAAACGAAAAAGCTTTCAATGCTGCCCAATATCCTTTTCATTTATAATTTTTTTAATACACTTTTTTGATAGAGAAGTACATTTTTAACCTCTTTTCTATTATCTAACTGAAAAATTAAGATGATAATTTAATTAAAAATAAACTAAAATTTAACAAAGATAATAAACTCGAGCATAAATGATGCTAAGATTAATCAATATCAAATAACTAGTACCAAAGTGATAAACCCCTTTAAGAAAAATTCAATTGTTGAGCGTTGGACTATTGGAAATTCCTATTCCATATTATTATCTTTCTTAAGACTATTAACAAATAAACTTTCATTGATTAATTGAAATATCTTTCTAGTTAAAACTTTTAACATTGCATTCTCAATTCATGAATTTCACTATTACGTTTGGACCATAATCTAAAAGATTTATATTAACCTATCTCTAGTTTTACATGCAACGCCTTTCAATTATCGTAGATCTATTCATACAAAATAATTTCTCAGTCTTAATCATATGAAATCATATATTGAACTAATATCCTAGGCATATAGAATTAAAACAAATAATTGAATTGCAATGAATATACAATCAAACTGTATTAAATAAAGAATTAAATAACAAGATCTATCCCAAATTAGAGTTCATCCTACCTAGGAACTAAACAAATTTAGTTCATAAATACAGAAAACAAAACAAACATCAAAAGTTCAGAAGAATAATTAAAAAAAATATAATCCATTATATATTCCCTTTTCTCTAATATAATCCCCTTAAAACCTCGATGGAAAGTTGTTCTCTATTGGGTCTCTAAAGTAATCTTCATGTTTCCACCATCTTAGGTTTAGAATTGTATCTAAAAGTTGAAATCTGCCTTCTAACTATAACTCTAACATTCTATCCTATGATTAACTTTCATAATTTTCCTTTTATAGTGTAAAACTGGGGTTTTTGGTGAGGATATAGTTAGTAACACAACAATGTATATGATCGTGTTCTTAAAAAGTTTTATAAAATTGTGCGCATATATGTTCCTAGAAGCTTACACAGGTAGTGGACATGATCATATGTGGCTTACATGAGTCTTTCCCTCTTCACACACACAAAATAACGTCATTAAATTTGTACAAGCTTACAAGGACTTACATAGTCCCTTACATAGTCATGTATATGACCTACATAGATGTTTAATTCATTACATAGATGTGTCCCTCTAAAATAGCTCTAATCCTTCCATTTCCTATCTTGATTTCACTCAAATTCTTCTATTTTTAATCCATGAAAGAAATTAAGACTTGAAAACACTCTAGAAACAAAATAAGTATAAAAAAAACAAAAACTCTAAAATAATCAAGCAGAAAATATTAAATATGGGAATGAAAACATAATCTATTTGGAGTTCATCACACTTGAATTTATCATTGATATAATCATAAATTTATCTATTATGATATATCATTTCTTGTGTTTTTTAAATTGTATTCCTTTTGTTTAATTGTTCATCCCCCATGTGGTTGGGAAATGGATTTATTATGAAATTGACTATATTTAATTATTTATGCTCATTTTTCGTTATCAAATTGATTAGTATGACTATACTTATGTTTTCTATTATTTTTCATTATTTAAAGGAATGTATTATACATTGTCTAAGATCCAATTCATCAATTACAATTATGTAAAATAAAATTGTTTCATTTGCTTGGTTTACAAAATACCCAAAGTATAAGATGTAGTTGTAAAATAACCTACTTGATGCATGAATTCTAAACAAACAACAATTTTTATATTGCAAAATAAGCATGTTTGTTTAGTTAGTTTATAAAATACACCAAATTATAAAATGTACTTATAGAGTAATCTACTAGGTGCATTATTTGATCAATTGCCATAATATTAAACAACCTTGTTCATTCTATTAGTTTACAAAATCAACTAATTAAAATAATAAATATGTTCATTCATAAGTCATTCAAATGTAGGGTTTGTTAACTTGATGGCCATTAGTCCTAATTTATACTCTCCTTGTAGTAGTTGTAGCTTATAATTGTCTTAAAGTGATACTAAATTTACCCTAAAATCTAAGACCTTTTAGTTTAAAAAACAATTCGAAAGATCTACGATCAACATATATATAATTTCTTTTAGTTGTATTTGTGGAACTAGTATCCAGTGAATGTAACACTTATTAGTCAATATGCTAATGAGTCCAATATTAATAATGACTATAGGTAACTAAGTACTTGTTAAACCCACATTTATGCTTTAACGATTAAGTACACATTCCTAATTAGAATGTTGCTTTCAATATAATTTTCCTAAATGTAAATTTTATTAACAGATTAAGATATTTCATATAATCATGGTTTTACAAGAGAAAGAAATATGTTCTTACTTATGATACTTCTCTGAATATTGACCTTTAGCTAAGTTATTAAGACCAACAAAATAATATACATAACATTAATATTAGAAATTAGATAAGAAAAGATAGCTAAATTGGTAGTTACTTACATTTATAGGTTGTTCATTGGGTTTTGATACATTATACAATCTACTACTATATCCAAAAGTAATAAATTTCCGACATTTTTGTATTTGACCCTTCTACAATATTTTACTTGCATTTAGTAATTTCTTTGGGTAATTCTTCTCTCTTTGTACTTTTTTTTACCTTCCTTACCCTCTTAGCTAGTGGATGTATTTTCTTATAATCATTTTCTAGCCACAAGATCGCTCCCCTTATAGACTCTAAGATTTGATCATACACTCTTAAAGAAATACTATTCTTATAGTAGTCATTGACAAATGCCTACAGTTTTTTATTAAATTGATTAACCCATTCATTGTAGGCTTTTAAGAATCTGTTCTTCGATCAAAAGCAATTGGCTAAAGATCCTACTAATTCCTCACTCTTGGATAAATAAAATTTTGATCTCAATAGATATTTAAAGGCCATTGAAGAATTTAGAGAACAATTGAAACAAAAGTTTAGAATCTTATAGATGCAACAAGTAGATAGAATCACTAAATATTTTTTTAGTGTTATTTAAGGCAGGAGAAAAAGAAACAAGATTGTTAATGTAGCAAATAAGGATGGTATGGACATAAATGACAAAGAGGAGATGAAAAGAATGGCCAAAAGTCACTTTCAAGCAATAAATGGTATTTCTACTTACACTACAAGTCTTCCTAGCAGTCTGGTTAATCAAATGGTTGGTTCCATTAATCATATTCAAGAAACTGATCTAATAAAAGAAGTCACATGTGAGGAGATAAAAAAAGGTCTTCATTTCTTTTCATCCTAATAAGTCTATTGGACCAGATGGATTTAATGCCAGACAATTTCAAGAGAAATGGAACCTTTTGCAAGCACCAGTAGTTAAAGCAGTTTTGGAATTCTTTAGAAGTGGCAGATTACTCACTAAAGTTAATAAACCTTTTCTTGCACCATTAAAGTTCCTAATCTAAAGAAACTAAACGATTATAGACCTATTGCTTGTTGCAATGTGTTATATAAGATAATCTCTAAGATCCTTACTAATAGATTGAAGATTATGTTAAGTCAAAATGACTTCACGTTTAATAATTTTGTTGATAACTAAATAATAATAATGTTTGAAATAAATCAACTGTTCTGACGTGTGTTTTAAGTGTGCAGTATTATCACTAAGAAGAAGTTCGATGACTAAGAAGAAGTTCGATCACTAAGAAGTTCACTAAGAAGAAGTTCACTAAAAAGAAGTTTGATGACTAAGAAGAAGTTCACTAAGAAGAAGTTCGATGACTAAGAAGAAGTTCACTAAGAAGAAGTTTGATCACTAAGAAGAAGTTCATTAAGAAGAAGTTTGATGACTAAGAAGAAGTTCACTAAGGAGAAGTAGTTTGAGTTAGTTACAGAACTCAACTGAATAACGGTTTCTACAAGAAGCAAGAAACAAGAAACAAGAAGCAAGAAGTAGTTATCAAGATTCAAGAAGCAGTTGGAGACTTAGACTATAAATATTAGTCATAGTCGAAGACTGAACAATCTTACAATCTTTGAGCTTACAAGTGATTACTTACAAAATTCTGTATACAAAGTGCAATATACGAGATATAACATTACTGTAACAAAAGCTCACATTATCTTTCTAGTGAGAGAAAGAAAAGTCTGAGAGCCTGGAGAGGCTAAAATAGTTGAAAGAATACTCAGTGCAAGAGACCTGAAGAGGCTCTAGAAGGGAGGAAAGAATACTTGTAATTTTGACGAAGTATGGTGAAAACTTAGAAGGATTCTGAGGACTGGACGTAGCCCAAAGTTTGGGGTGAACCAGTATAAAAATCGCATCGTCTATCTTCTAACTCTTTACTCTTAAATACTCTTGTTCTTATACAAGTTATTTGCGATTTAATTAAGTAACTATTTGGTATTGATTTAATACTTGAAAAAGTTTCTTTTTCAAGAAATATCAAAGGTTTTATGTATTCACAAAAAGATTACACAATTCAACCTTCCTTCTTGTGTACTTTGTATATTGTACGTGAGTTTTATATTAACGTGTGATTTACTTCAATTGGTATCAGAGCTCAATTTCCAAAAATGACCTTTACACAGTGAGGATAAAGATCCATGGCAGAATCACACGTGTTTATTGTTGAAGGTGCCTCCGTCACAAGACCTCTTGCGTTCAATGATGAGGACTATCATTATTGGAAGGACAGGATGTGACTTTTCATCAAATCCACACATGTTGATCTTTGGAAATCATCGAGAATGGACCATACGTATCAGTAGATGATGAAGGCAATACTATTCCACGTACCAAATGGTCAGTCGATCACAAAGCGAGATTTCAACTAAATTCAAAGGCCAAATTCTTTTTGAGTTGTGCATTAAGTAGAAGTGAATACGATAAAGTTCATAGATGCGAAACTACGAAGGAGATGTGGGACACCTTATCCATCGCACATGAAGGCATAAACCAAGTGAAGGAGTCCAAGATCAGCATTCTTGTACATCAGTATGAGTTGTTTAAAATGAAAGAAGACGAGTCCATTGATCAAATGTTTGGACGATTTCAAACTATCGTTAATAGATTGAAAGCTCTTGGGAGAATCTACGACAATCAAGACCATGTCAGGAAGATTCTCAAAAGTCTACCTAAAAGATGGAGAACTAAAGTCACTGCAGTACAAGAAGCCAAGGACTTGAGCAAATTAAAGCTTGACGAGCTTCTTGGTTCTTTGAAGATACATAAAGTGGAGCTTGATGCTGCAGACAAACCTAGAAGGGACAAATCTATAGCATTAAAGGCTGGTCAGAAAAATCACAAGAATTAGAGGAATAGAAGTTCATCATTAAAAGCATTGAAAATCGAAGAGATCAAGAATGATGACACCAGTGAATCTGAACAAGATTCAAATGAAGAAGAAGATGAATTATCTTTTATCTCAAGGAAGATCAAAGGAATGTGGAAGAAGAAAGCAAAAGGAAATAAAGAGTTTTCTTTTAAGAAAAATAGCAAAGATGAAGTTAAGAACGAGAAGGCCTATATTATTTGCTACGAGTGCAACAAACTAGAACACTACAAGTCTGAATGTCCGTTGTTGAAAACAAAACTGGAAAAGAATAAAGAAAATAAAAAAAGTATGATGGTTACTTGGGAAGATTTGGATTCATCCGAATCTGATTCAGATTCAGAAGCTTCAGTACAAGCAAACATATGCTTGGTAGCCGAAAACGAAGGTGACGAAGAGGTAACTTCTAACTTCAATGAACTCCAAGATGCATGTCTAGAATTGTTAGAAGATTCTCATGCTATACTAAAGCAATATAGATCCCTAAAAAGAAAATATGTAGAAAACTTGAGGAACACGAAAGCTTTAGAGAAAGAAAACGTCTGCCTCAAGAAACAAGTAGACGATATGAAGAAAAAAGCTTCTATCGATAGATATGAGAAAATTAGTCAGTTAAAACAAAGGATTAATTCTCTCTTAGCAAACTTATCATCATTCACTGAAAGTACGAAGAAAATGAATGATATGATTGTGAAATATAGACACCCTAGTGATAAGAGTGGTCTATGGTTTACTAAAATCAATATTCATCATAAAAAGAACTTTGTTCCTTATAGAAAGTAATGTTGGAGTTATGTAAATATAGTGCCCTGGAAAGCAAGTGTATTTACATGTAACTTTATCTTCTTTAGTTACAGTTTTGTAATGAAAATATTTATTATTAATAAAACAAAAGAGTTTGGTTTTATCTGTATGAGCATTATATA